>JALBCR010001353.1:0-257632 GCA_030710515.1 Abscondita cerata | reverse complement strand
TCATTGTACTTCGTTCAGTTACATGTTAACTCAACAATTTTTATGCAAAAAATCGTAAAAACATAATTGTTTAATTCTTGTTTTTAAGCCGACTAGTTTATTTATTTATTCGTATGGTAATAATAATAATAATCATAATCAGTGTTATGTTTTTATAGGTGTTGAAAAACAAACAAACAAATTACCGTCAAAAAAATTAAAATTGGATCAAAAATTGATTAAAAATAATCGACATCAACCGCCAGAAAAATCGAAGAAAACTTAATTATTTTTTTACTAGGTTAAAAGCCGGTCTACAGACCGACGGACGACTTGATTGAGAACCCATATAGCATATAGAAAGTATGACACAATCAATTAGTACCAATTGCAAATTTTCCCTGAATGGGTGCAATTTACTTGAAAAAGAATTTTGAAAAAATTTTGTCATGCATATTTGAAACTGTCTTGGTCAGCCTGTCATTTTAAGGTATCACTCGATGGGTGGTCATATTTAAAAAACAAGCGCCCTCAGGCCCCACCCACATGAGTAAGGGGAAAAGCGTTTTTTTATTAGACGTCTCGTTCGACCTGGGGGCATGCTCAAGAAATCTAGCTAGAACAACTTGAGGTCAGGCACACTCCCACAGTGTGTATAGGAGAAGAACACCAGGAGAATTAACTAAATTATTAATATAGATTATTAATATAGATTTTGTCAAAATATATTCTACAGCTTTAAAACTTGAAAATATGTCTATCAAGTGCACAAAACCACCATAATTTTTTCATAAAAAAATTTGTAATTTTTGTGAGAAAATGCACAGTTCCCGTCATCTGATGGGACCCAACAAAAGCTAATTTTTTTCGTTGTAACGTTTAGTTTATGAATCCGTTAATGGCATAACGGTTTTCATTAATTTTTCAGTAACAGTATCAACTAAATCCACACTCGAAAAAATTACTAACACTTCTCTGTAGCCTTACTATGCTTAATATCGTCCTTTAATGCTAAACTAGGTGGGTAAGAAATCAGGAAAGCCAGAGATATTTTGCTGCGTGTATTTATCACTTTTGCTAATAGCGTGTTCAAATACGTTTCTTTGATGTTGTCAATTTCAAAGGAAGTGGGATGAGATTATAATTAAAAAACTTCTTTTTTCACCCAATGAGGGGAGAATTGTTTGTTTGACCTGTCTCCGGTTCTCGAACCCGGAGCGTGGCTCAACTAACGACCATATAAGCAAATTGGAACGCTTTGCTTAAAAACAACTGCTTCCGAATTTCAGTTGCCTTACGCCTTGGATGTGACATATGTGTGACACATAGATATGTTTGTAGAAGTAAAGTATAGTGCGGGCAGATTTTCAAAACACTCAGCAATTAACGATTTAATACTCCGATCACTGACAACTGTACATATGCCATCAATTCTGGAACCGAAATGGATTCAACTCAAAGAGCTTAACAAAAAAGTATGATGGTATGACGCGCTCATCCCATGAAGTCAATTATTACCTCTGGTGTGGGATGCGATGTGCGTTGATACCCATGCACCTACCCTAGACAAATCAAATGTTGAAGCAGAAAGCAAAGAGGAGAAAATATGTTAACATAATTAACAGAGATTACTCTTTCTTGGCTTTCCCAGTAGAGGCTATGGGACCGTGGTGTGATGAGGTACGAAAATTCGTAAAAGAAGTAAGAATTAAAATGGACTTTGTAACTGGCTATCGAAGATCAACTACCTTTTTACGTAGCGTATTTAACGCCAGCGTGATAGGGATTTTCCCCCCAAACAGTCCTTTGGAGGAATTTTTTTGCTTTAAAATTAATAACTCTGCTTTGTTCTATAAACCTATTTTGATGTTTAAAAAACATTTAAGTAAATTTTATAATCGCGCGTGCGCGGTAGAAGCATTGACGTAAAAGAAAACAGCTGATCACATTTGCTACTTTTGCCAGAAGAACGTTATACATTTGTCAGATTTTGTTCAAATTTTGGAATTTCCGGAAAAAATATAATATACCTCGGCACTAACGTCTTTTTTCATGACTCACTTGTTTTATTTTGCCTCGACTATCACCTCTGCAGCTAAACACATTCGTCATAAAAAATCAAACTTTAGTGTCTTGATACATAAATAACTATTACTATTTAGTAACGAACAAAAAATAACAGAAATTTAACTTTATCTTTTTTTTATAAATTTTCGTTAAACAAAAGTTTGTTACGATTTATTTGTAAACAAACTATACAATGAGATAGCAGTGTTAAAAAACAATGCCGGCAGCTCCTATTAGTCGATAGTGGTCGTGGGCTTATTTAGAATCGTTAGAACGAAAGCTTCTACACTGCATAAAGAATTTATAAGGCGTCACCTAGTATTGCGTATAAAAGATCTTCTAGAGCCACTAGGAACTCGTAGACACAAGAAACAAACCGTAGGTTGGTAGAAATATATAATTATAGCGACTAGACTACATTCACAACGCGCATAGAAATACATAGACACAAAATATAATACGGTTTAGACAAATGCACAATACTCAGTTACAAAATAATACTAACTCAAGAGAGCAAGTTTAAGAAATGAGTAATAATTTAGGCACAAGCACCCGAATAAGTGTAGCTGTCGTAGTGTACCATAAAATTTTCACAGTCTTAGAACAGATCATTCCTCTCAAGTAACCCACCAATTCGCGTGGCAATTATTGTTATTAATTGATTTAAAAACGGATTAAGTGAGGTACCGGATTTTTGGCCGATTATCTAAATAGTTTCAAAGCACAACACGATTTAGCAATACATCGAAAGATCTTTCAAGTTTACAGAGATTCTTTACACAGCTCAAAGGTATGTTGATAAATTCACAGCCATAAGTCAAGTACATAAAACGAGACAAAAATAATAAATAACATGCATAAAAAGAATAAACTAATCTTGCACATATGAAGTTTTCGGTGTTCGAAGGTTAATAGATAGGGATGACAGCTCTCGTACCCAAATCAGGCAGTATTTAGTTTCCAGCGAAAGAAGGAACAACAATATAGATTGATAACAGTTGCTGACTGCTCACAATGAACCAAATAACAGTATTATCTTGTGTGGTGTGCTTGACAACGAAAAGGGTCCAACGAAGATTTAAATTCCAACGCTGGCGACTTTCACTAATAATATCCAGACCCAGCTTTGTTTTGTTAATTTTCGCATTATTATCCATATGCCAGCATATCAACCATTAAGCAAGACCCACCGGATGAAGACAGAAAAAAAAGGTGTACACGAACAGGAGGTGAAAACTTATTCGCTTGTTGTACGGGAAGATTTTACTTAGGTTTATACTAAATAATTAACACTTGTCTAGCTGTTCGAATTTCAGATGATGTTCATATAACACCTTTCACGGACGAGTCACAAATCAGAAAGAAATGTGTGTTTTCGAGCGGCTAATAAGGAGAAATTTTTCGGAGGCGGCAATCTCAAACCCCTAGAAAAATTCATAACACAAAATTCGTAACCATCTCATAAGTGTAAACAGCTGTCTATACTCTAGGAGGGAATTGATTTACAATTCAATTTTTAATTGCGAATTTTTGTTTGTTTGTACATAATACCGTCACATATTTGAAGCAGATGATTAAGTCTAATCCGTTGAAATTTTTATACCTTGGAAAGTTTATATTAGAAATTGAGACAAATTTGTAAGACATTATTACTTTTGTAATTGTTGCACTTGGTTCTAATTACCGTTTTTTTTCTGTTGAAAAATGAATTTATCCGAAAAATTAATTAACATTACGCCCTCCTTGTACGCGTAAAGATTATTTCTTAAAAGTCAATTTTTTTGTGTACCTACTAAAAGAGGATTTTTTGAGATTTGAAGATTAAATTTGAATTGAAATGAAAGTCGATGCAATGAAGCTGTCGAACATATCCTAAACCTTTTTAGCGACAAAAAATCGTACATTGACAAAAAATAAATCTGAATTCTATCTAAGATTAAAAGGTCTTATTCGGTTGGTTTATAATTGGATACCCTTGAGCAATAAATAATGTTTACAATGTATATGGAAAGTGTCAACTTTTATTAAAGATATTATTGAAAATACTTTGTAGGTTGAAAATGTTTAGTTTACAATTAAAAAGCAGAAAGCCCCTCCTGAAATATTTTATTATAGTACTTATTGAACATTTCATGTTAGAGTTAAGATTCCTGTTTGGTGATAGAAACGTTAGTCTTTGATGTCACTCACTCAAAGAAATATCCAATTGCATTAAATTTAGAAAGCGCGATATAATTACTTTCTCTGCCATATACGTTTGTTTCTATTTATTTTTTTCACAAATATTAAACTGTAACAACAATATGCTTTAATAGAAATTATTATTCATTAAGAAAAGAAAATATGCTAACTCAATTATCAGCAAAATTCAATAATTAAAACCCGTGTTTTAATTAAAAAGTATCGATTCCGAACATTTTTTAAGCGAGAAGAAATTTTTGTTTTGAAATTTAATTGGTTTTATTATTAAAAAATGCAATGTATGCAAAAATTTAAAACAACAAAAATTTCTATGTCTTATTTGCTTAATAGATTACATTAAAATTGGAGAGTTAATTGGATAATAAGAGCGACAAAAAGTAAAACCCTGATAATGTCAACTTAAATTAATTTGAAAGGAACTCAACATTTTTATTTTACATAAAATTATAATTAGAACATTTGTTTTAAGTTTATTAGTTCCTTTTAATGACGCTCAACAAGTGCATAAATGTATTTGTGCTTTTTGCTGAAATCCCTGTTTTACATTACATAGTATTTTATTGTGTGTTTCTTTTACGGCAAAATCTCAGCGTGTGACTAAAATGTTAAATGTTTAATTTGATAAAGCTTCTACTTTATACCGGTGCCAGGACAGCACAAATTATTTTTAATATTTATTTTTAATGACCCATTACAAAGTCAGTTAGTTAAGTTTTTTAGGACATTTTTTTTAATAACCCTCAAAATAAAAAGTTCAAGGAAAAATTTTCCCAGGTTATGCTAACATCTAAATTATAAAACTGTGTCGTAAAACATCTTTTTTTACAAAGTTAATCCAAAGACGTATTTTGAGTTAGAAATACGTTATGACATGGAATGTACACTCGGGGTCAATGAAATTGGACAGTTTTGGGTTGAGGTACTTTCTCCATAAATTATTTCCAGTTTTTATTATTTCAATGTGTGTATATTTAATGTAAACTTCTAGTTTACTAATCATTTAATTAATTAATGATCATGGAAAATCTACTAAAGTAAAACTGAAACAAACTGAAAACAATCAAAATAATAATACTAGAACACTCAAACTTTTAATAGTACCGTCAGCTTATACTTTACAAGGTATTGGTATTACTATTTTAATGGTCGGGAAGTAATACTTAAATAACACACACATGCCGTTACAGTTAACTGTTGGCATTTTCTTAGTTTATACTATTACACGTGTCAATGTTTACACGAGATGTCGCAAGACACACATTATACTTATGTTCATTGCTCCACGAGAGCTTAAAAAGACCAACCGCCAGTCTTGTACAGTCGTATACCGCACTTTAGTATACACCTCTGATAAGCTCACAATAAGAGCGAAATGCTGCATCAGGTGTTCTTTTGTTGCGTGTGTGCTTCTGTACAAGTTATACTTAACTTTATCGGCAACGTGTGTTACAGGCATTAAAGCTATCGCTTAGATAGCGCTTTGCACTGACACCTCATGCTGTTACAAAGTTAACTGTTGGCATTTTTTCTTAGTTTATACTATTCACACTTGTCAATGTTTACACGAGATGTCGCAAGACACATATTTTACTTAAATATTTAAGTTACAACATAGACACACGGTAAACCCATTCAATATCTTTATTCACGTCGCCTAAAAAACACCTGTCGTTAGATCTCGAATATTATTGTCTTTTTGCGTCTACCGCAGCAGCTAGTCTACGTTATGTTTACATCTTAAGGCCGATTGCACTGTTGAGCAAGTTTAGTACACTCAACATGGTTTATTAGCAAGAAGATCTACGGTTATAAAAAGATTCTTAGATTGTGGGTTTAAGTTGACGTCATATACCCTGAGTTTGGTAAGGCACTTGATAAAATTGACCTCTAAGCTTGAACATTTTGCTCCTTACTGATTACTTACGTCATCGTCGTCGATTTGTTTAGAATGTGGGCTACAGGCCTAGCACCTCATAGTTTCGTTGGGTATTTCCTAGTAATCAGTGTTGGATCCGCTCCTATTTTTATTGTTCATAAATGCTGTGAGCAGTATTTTTAGAGTTAAGTGTTTGCTGTATTCAGATGATATGAAAATCAATTTTCGGATGCTTTTATTTTTACGATAGGTTTTACAGTTAGTGCAGTATAATAACTTAATAAGATAAATTTGAATATCGGTAAGTGAACTGTGGTATCGTACACCAAGAATCGATACCCTCTCTTATTTCTTTATTTTGTCAACAATTTGCTCTTATTCCATAGTAAACGAGTGAAAGATCTTGGTATTGCTTTCACGTCTTCTTTATTTCTTTTTGAGCAAACAAAATTAGTTGCATCTAAGTCATATAAAACACCATTGTAAAGACATAGTTGATCAAAAAACTTTGCTAATGTTTTTTAATACTGTGAAAATGTGTCAGTAGTATGGTTTCCAAGAGCTCAGCAAGAAACTTTTTCAAATTTCTGTCTTTTCGTCCTAATGGTGTCTATTCTTGTACTGGTTTTTTGCAAAACTTGTTGTTTGGAGAGATTTGGTTGTCCTAGCTTATAATTACCGAGTCATTAATAGGCTATCTTGTTTTTATCCAAACTAGTAAGTAATGCTGTGAATAACCTTGATCTGTTTTCTCTACTGAACATAAAGGTGCCAAAGTTAGGTGCAGACATTACATCTGATATTTGGGAAAACTCAGGATTTTTTGGATATTTATGTGCTTTTCCAAGTAATATTAAGAGAGTTTTGAATGAATCGTTAGTGTTTAAGTACCTATGTAAGAATTTTGTTTTCCAATGATGTCTGTATTTGACCGTTATAAAATGTATAGTAATGAATAGTTCTTGTGTTATCTATCTATTCTTCATTCATGCTTTACATATTGTTATTTGATGAGTAAATTAAGTAAATAAACAAATTAAATCTAAGAGATTGATAAATCATTACAGCAAATGGTTAGCGCCACAATCCTTTATCAGTAAAACATAAAATCTTCCAAACAACTCAGGAATTAAATTACTTTTTGTAGCATGTGCGTATGTACAAACGGAGTTGCCTTTGAAGATGTTGTAATCACTTCTCAACAAACAAATGGTAAATTTTCAATGCGGAAACGGACATATGACGACAAGAGTAGATGTATAGCAATGTAAGCAGATTTATAATTACATTAAATAATCGAAAATAAATTAATAACAAGATGTCGTCCAATTTCAATTACTTCAAAGGTTAGCCAATTCAAGCATGTAAATTAAAGTAGTTGTCATCTTACAATAAACATACATTCTTGTATGAATAACAACAGTGATCAATCATTTTACCATTAAAGTGTATTTCAAGAGCTACCAAGGAATCGACAAATTATACTTAAGGCTTCAAATATTTATTTCAGTTTCTTTTCAAATACATTTCAAAAGTAATGTAAATGAGTTTGCTATTTTACCAATAGCTTGAATGTTCCAGAGTCTTAAATTAAACGTCATTTTTTGACGAGATTCTTTTTCTGTCAATTAGAACACCTGCATTTATCAGTTTACCCACTAGTTATAGCATGACAATTTTGAAGTTTGAATGGGTAACTACAGAATACATTTGTCAACCGCACTAGAAAGACCAAGTTCAAATTTAGTTTTACGTTTTTTGTTTTTTCCTAAGACCATTTCATCCAAAGTGGATGCAAAAAAGCTTATTTGTCGTTTTTCTAAAACATTTTCATAAACACATAAAGTTATTTTTTCTTCAAGCGTGCTAAAATATGAAATTTACTATACCGCATTGAATATATAGAACGACTACATTATTTTACTAAATAACTTACTACTACTTACTTAGTAACTTAGTTTGCCGGTAGAGGTATTAGCACTTTTTAAGCAGAAACGCCATTTAAAATTTAAACTTTTAAAAATGTCGCAAATTGAAGGAACTCCACCTAAAATAAAACAAATCGCCGATGCCTTAGTTGAAAATTTGATCCCCAACAAATCGCGCAAAATATATGATTTTGCTTACAATAAATTTTTGAAATGGGCGCAAGAAAATAATATAATCAATTACACAGAAAATGTTATGTTAGCGTATTTTTCCCATTTGGCGGAAACTATGAAAAGTTCGTCATTATGGGCACAATATTCCATGCTAAAGTGCCAATTAAATATTAAACATGACATAAACTTAAAAAATTACGCAAAATTAATTTCCTTCTTGAAGCGCCAAGCTGATGAGTATCAACCAAAAAAAGCAAAGTTTTCTCAAAAGAACATTTTAATAACTTTTTACAAAATGCGCCAAACAATGAATATTTGGCCATGAAGGTAATTTCAAATATAACTTTTTCAATCGCTAAAGTAGATACTATTTTCTTAGATCGTATTAATATTCGGAGTTAGTGGGGCATGTCGTTGCGACGAACTAGTCAATTTAAGAATACAGGATATCGAAGACCTGGAACGTATAATACTAGTAAAAATTCCTAATACTAAAACGAATAAGTCACGGACATTTACCATAGTTGGAGATTTTTATTTAAATTTATATAGACAATATATGACACTTCGACCTAATGACATCAACATAACAAGATTCTTTTAAAATACCAAAATGGTAGATGCCACCGTGTCGTTATGGGGATACATAAAATTTCAGGTATACCAAAACAAGTGGCAACTTTTTAAAACTACTTAATCCAGAGGAATACACTGGTCATACACTGCGACGAACCTCAGCTACATTGTTAGTTGACAATGGTGGAGACATTACCACTCTAAAAAAAGACACGGTGGATGGAAATCTAACAATGTAGCTGAGGGATACATCGAAGACTCCCTTTCAAACAAACGTGAAATTGCCAATAGAATATTAGGGTGCGATGAAGGTAACACATCTACCGTAACATCAGGTGATCTTAACAGGCCTAGTACTTCCACCGCAACATCGAGCATATCCCAGTCAAGTGAATATGAAATCCATCACGACTATAATGACGTCAATGTGAGTTCTAAAACAGCAAGTAGTGGATTAAATATTATTAACTCGACATTACAAAATTGTACCTTTAATATTACTATAAATAAGAAATAGGTATTTTTCCACTATATAGTTACTACAAAAGAATGTTTGTTTTAAGTTTTCATCTGAAATAAGAGTTAATTATTATTATTGTTGTATTGTTAAATAATTATAGCTTTCTTTCTTACTCTACAAATTAATACAAAAAATTTTCCTTTTACAAACCGTGTTAATACACACAACAAAAATAATGTTGTTTGACAGTCATGTTTGACAGTTGTAAAGTTGAGTTAACGCTGTTGCCTATTCATTCTAAAACCACCTCAATTACTTCAAGAATTTGGTTTTGCGCGAAGAAAAAATAGTATATGCTACACGGAGTCGAACGCCTTTTGTGTTTCGCAAAAGTATTTTGCGGCCTCAGCTGCGCTTCGGCTGCAATACCTTTGCTCAACACAAAAAGAATGCGTTCTACTCCTAGTAGCATAATATACTATTGCTCCTTACTGTTATAAAATCACACCTTCTTACTAACCATTAAAGTACTAAACTATGCAAAGCAAAATGACATAATTGATATCTTTCTTTGCACTGTATTCTTTGCCTGTAACCCTTAAACAAGTGTATTTGTGTCCAATATTGTATTAGCAATCAATCTGAAACCCCAACCCAAAGAGCATGATGAATATCCTTGATTATTCTGTACTACCTGCGCTAAACAACAACTGTTTAGAATACAGTAAAACATCTTTTAAGTAATAAATCAGCAGTCCCAAAACAATAAAAGACAATTGTTATGGCATATAATAAATATAATTTATAATTAGTAAAATTAGGCAATTAAATATACAATAAGAATTTTCAGGAACTAAATTAAATTAATGTTTAATTTTTACAACATTTCTGTTGAATACTACTGCTAAAGCTTAAGTGAGTAGAACTTAAACTGTTTAAAAGCTAAGAAATGCCAACAGTTAACTGTTACGTGTTCTTTATACACGAGTAGTCGTAAGACACGCATTTCACTTAAACTGTTTACTAAAGCTGTCTACTAATACACAGGTGTTAATTTGATATCAGACTAGTATAAGTGAAGTGTAGTCAAAATGCTATTTTTACTAAAATTCAAACGCGGTGTTTCTTATAAATTATTTTTTTTAAGTTTATCTTGATCCTCAAGGAACCTAAAACCGATGTGACCGAAATGATTGCCAACGAACGCGACAAAATATCCAAGAAAATTGAGGTTTCCAACATGTGATTAGTGGCATCAAAATGTAGTCAAGATTGAAATTGCATTGTAATTTATGACAAAATCTTTAACTGTATCAAATGAACTAGTTCGCCAGCCTACCAAATCAAATTACGGTATCCAAATGTAATTTCTCCATCCCGGAAAATGACATTGTGAGTTACATCACATCTTCCCACACGTTAACAAGTAACTGTAAAATCAAGGATAGACCAACACTTTCACCGAACTTGACAAAACGTTTGACAGTACAGTGATCAAGTTTTCAATAAAAAAAATATCTTTGCAACAACATTGCAGGAATTCATCAAAAATGGGGGTGTTGTGGTAAAAAAATCCGCTTACGTTTCACCAGTAGAAATTGTTCAAACGGATCACCGTTTTTTCTTTAAACGATAATCAAAGACAATTGACATCATTTTGGGTTTTATCAAATTGGATGATCTACAGACTAAGAATTGGAATAGTACATTAAGAAATTAGTGGCTTATGGCACTACATTATCGCACGCGTTCAATGAACAAGTGCGATAATATGCCATAAGCCACGAATTTCTTATACTATTTTTTTCTATTTTACCCCATTTTTAACGGTTTGAAAGAAATAAAATTTTTCAGTATTGCGGTAATCTAGTAGTGCTTTGTGAATCGAGTATTCTTTACTTTTACAAAAACAAAAGAAAATTTAACACAAATTTAATTTTATTGCGTTCATTTGCCATTTAAATTTCAATTATTTGAATTTAAAGATTCAAATTTGAAATTAATATTTAAAAGTAGAAAAAAAACTAATAATAAAAAAGTACATAGATCGTTTTGGTTTCTGCAATAGAAGATTGTTTGTACCCCACCAGATTTTGAAGAAGCAGCGGCTGAGGTAATGAATGCATTGTTACCTACAAAATCAAAAACAGTTTATGAAAAAGAGTATAATTCATTCAATATATGGCGTGCAAAAAAACAAAGCTGGTATTTCTGAAAATGTTATGTTAGTTTATTTCAAAAATTGAATGAAACCAAAAAGTCATCTACGCTCTGGTCAACATATTCTAAATTAAAGTCTTGCATAAATATAGAAAATAATATTGATATCTCAAAGTATAATAAATTAATTTCGAACTTGAAGAGATTGTCTGAAGGGTATCAACCAAAGAAATCCAAATTTTAGAAGCTGGGGATATTGACCGCTTCTTACGAGATGCCGATGATCACAAGTTTTAGCCATTAAGGTACCTATTGATTTTCTTTCATTATTACTAGCAGCAATGTAATTCAATATTTGCTTTTCGCTTCAGGTTGGTCTTATTATTGGTTATGCAGGTGCTTGCCGTCGTGAGGAAATTATGACTATAAAAATTAACGATTTGTCATTTAATACAGAAAACATTCTAATTACAATTCCGAAAACAAAAAATAACGTACCAAGGTTGTTTTGCAATCACTGAACAAAATTGGATCAATTTCATTAAAAATATTCATTGAGGCCGGAAAATTGTAAAACAGAAAGTTTTTTTTTTTAACACACCATAATGGCTATTGTATTAATAGTCCAATTGGCATTAATACTATTGGGAGTATGCGCAAAACTCATCGCAAAATTTTAAATTCAAATGATCCCGACAGTTACACTGGCCATTGCTTCAGAGGGTCAAGTGCCACTCACTTGGCAAATAATGGTGGCGACTTGATAACCATTAAGCGTCATGGTGGGTGGAAGTCTGGGGCAGTTGCTGAAGGGTAAATTGAGGCATCACTGAGCAAAAGATTCAAGTCGCAGATATACTCGCACAACCTAGCACTTCAACGGCTAACTTACAATCAAGTGATGCTTCCAATATACAATGTATTTCAGACACTCATAATGTGGAAATTCACAACATGGGTAAAATGTCAACATTTCCACCCAAAATCCAGGAATCCATATTGAAAGCAAAGATTCTTGCACTATTAATATTAAGATTTTTAATAATTGTAAATTTGATAATACTGGTAAATAAATACCGTTTGTTTTTTGTTCCTGATATTGTATAATAATTGAATTAAATATTTTGAATTACAAACACACGTAAATAGAAGTATAGGTTATGAAATTAAATTTTCGTTTATGCGCCTGCGTTTGTTTTGTATAGGGAAGAAATTCCTCGTGTCTCGTGTCCCTACTATTCAAATATTTGGGTATTTTTTAATAATAAGTCTTCATGTTTTATAAACAAATTAATTAGATAATTAAAGTTTATCATTAATCTATACTATTAATATGTATGTTATCTGGTTTAAATTAGAGATATCTAAAGAACTCCAATTTATATTTGGACACATATGCCCTGTCAATTTCAACGAAATGTGGCCGCTATCACAAACAAATACTGGATTAAAATTTGGTGATTGTGTGGCACTTCCACACATTATCCACTGGAAGGAATATTAAAAAATAAGGAAACTGCCAAACCTATTTGGAAAAAAAATTCAGAAGCTAAAAACTCTTATAATAATAGTATTATATTTTTGTCAAACTGCATCTCTCTTAACTATCGTTATTACAAAAAAAAATTAAATAATTAACAAGGAAACTTTGTAATATTGTTGGGCTGATACAACTCCCATGTGAATCTCGCCTAATGACATGAAGCAAGGTCAGGCCAAAACATTATTTTATCATTCGCATAATGTGTGTTCAAAAACTAAAGTAGTTTAGACAGGCGATATAAGTTCTCAAGATGAAGACAGTCTGAGAAAGGAAACAATATTTTGTTTCTTTTTTAAATTTTTTGTGATCAGGGACATTTTTGTAATCGTCAATGTAAGAAGAACTGAGTTGCACAAAAAGAAAGTTTTTTAACGTCGATCACAATGAACCCGTCAACGAAATGATATAGCGTGTCCCAGATTCAATGTTACAGCAAATATATCCGTTGCCATAGCAACTACAAACAAAATTGTTACACAAAAATTAATCAAACCTGTCAATTCTTTTTACTATTGCAACCTATTTAGTATAGGTTGTTTACAAAAGTCTTGGTATAGTAAAAGTTTTTTTTAATAGAACAGCCTGTATGTAGCTGCATATTAGTTTTTATGGTTAATTGTACTCAATTTTGATTAAACATACATAGCATTTTTTTTTTTTGAGATATTGACATATTTATTAGTAAAAAAAATTGTTGTATGAATGAGCAAAAACAAGAAATATTGTAATAGTTACATATAACCTAAACTATTTCTTGTAAAATGGTTTTAAATTGATGTCCATTTGAAGTAACGCTTTTAAGTACACAATTTAATTCTCTGGAACACGCTGCTTGTATCATATTTGGCGGTACATTGTTCCATAGAATTTGAATCGTAGAGTAGAAGCTTGCGTTACTTCAAATGGAAATTGAAATTTGAAAACATTTTACTGTAAATAGTTTAGGTTATTGTAATTTGTTGTTATCATTCGAACCTTGAATTTTTTTTGTCAGATTTGCCAATTTCTCGAAAACTGTCAGGTTTAGATGCTATATGTGTAATGAAACTTGTGTAATAATAATAAATATATTTATTTTTACACAAAACTAAGAATTTAGTACAAATTATTACAATATTATTCACTGCATAAAAATAGGAGAGAGTTTATACAAGCTGCTCTTCCACTCTCCCCATGAAATTAAAACATTATCAAAATAACATATGGTACAAAAATAATATCAAAGTGGAATGTAAAACCTGAAACCGATAAAATTTAAAATAATAAAATTATAAAATTATAGAACCATTAGTTGCGTTATTCTTGGGTTTTCAGAGCGAATAAACGAGAAAAAAGTCGTTTCTTAAATTGATTGACCGATAACTGTTTACAAGACGAAGGGACATCGTTGTACAGATTTGCTACATTATAAAAGAAACAGCGTTTAAATAATGATGTACTATGTTGTGGTATGATTATAACTCCTATGTCGTAAGTTTAAATTGTGAACATCTATTCGAAACCTGACTTTATTATATAAATATGGAGGTTGTTTCTCAGTTATTATTTTGTGATACAGAGTTACCGATTGGAAATATAGCCTCTCTCATAGAAATCCAAAGAGCATCGACTAACTTGTGCAAAATGTTTTGAGATTTTGATCCATAAATTAATCTTAAACAATTGTTTTGAACACGTTGGATAACGCTGCGTTGTCTCAACATCTAAGCATGGTCCATATACATGAGCACAATAGAAGAATTGTGACAGCACTAGTGTATCAAACAGCATTATTTTAATGTTTTCACTAATATAGAACCGATGCGGATAAATTAATTTTATGCCACCGTATGCTTTTTGAATACATTTAGTAATATGGAGTTTGAACCTTAGAGATTTATCGAAGAACACTCCAAAATTTTTGCAGTGTCAACGAAAGGTATTATCAATTTTGATATCTGGAATTTTAGTAACTGCGGTAGTCTTGCCCAGTACTAGTGCACATGATTTTAACGGATTTAATTTTAAAGAATGTCTACAAGATATTTGAAGCAAACTGTCCAAATCTGCATTAATATGGTTTACTACATCATTAATACAATCCGGATTATCTGCGTAATATATTTGAGTATTGTCAGCATACATATGGCTAGTACAATATCTCAAATGCTTACAAAAGTCATTAACATATAACAAAAATAGAACCGGTTCCAAAATTGACCCCTGAGGTACAACAGTACATACAGAACTCGTTAATTTATGGGGAGGAAAATTAAAACAAACTTGAGACACATAGAAAAGTTGTTCATCTTGATGAGTTGGATTAGTGGTTAAAATTAATGTACTTATTTCTGAGACACCCTGTATAAACGTAACAGTAAATTTACAACTTTTTTTTTTGCAATAACTTTGACAAGACGGGCAAGATACTAACTGGTCTAAAATCTTTATATTCAAGTGGTAGTGCAATTTTGGATAACGGTGTTATTAGAGCAATATTCCACTGATCTGGAAATTGCGAGTTGAGTATGCAACTGTTGATAATTTGCACAAGGTGTTGCAATATGTAAGGGCAACATACTTTAACCGTTTTAAGATTTAATCCGTCAGCTCCAGTTGCATTACTTTTCAGCCAATTAATTATTTTCCACACGTCCTCAACATCTATTAATTTTAAGTGTAAATGATTCACTACTGCTTTATTAGATTTATAAAAATTTAATGTATTAAGATTAATATTATTATCAGGAACACTATTAACAAAATAATTATTAATCGTATTTAAGTCTTCGAGAATTGAGCTGTCGCAATTTCTCCGCACGCTGCCTATGTTTAACCGTTTCATCTTATTCCATATTACTTTGGTTTTGCTATTTGATAGTTTAAACTAAAAATAAGCTTTTTTCTCTTGTTTAATAGCGAAATTTACATAGTTTTAAGAGACTTGTAGTGTTCAAATTTTTCCTTTTTCTAATTTTCGTCTATAATACGTTTATTAATGTTTCTCAGTCCGAGTCGTTTATAGCTATCTATAAGAGTACACTGTACTTTAATAGATTTAGGATAATTTTCATTTGTATGGTTGGTAGTGCTAGTTCGAGATGATGAAGTTGTCATCTGACAAGTCAACATCGGGTAAATTATTTTAAGTAAATAAGTAATTGTAATTGCACGGAAGTAATTGTAATTTTACGTAAGTAATTGTAATTTTATGTTACATACTATAAATAAGACATACACTTAGGTACAGTCGAATTAATCATTGTTTTTTATTTCATTTTCTAGTACTCGAAAGACAAGTTCTGTTATTTAAAAGGACGAAATGGTGACAATACCAAATATTGTAGGTGCTGCAAAACGGCAATATGACGCATCCAAGTTCACAAATTTCAAGAAATTGGTAATCCCCATGTGACCACCTACATTATCTATAATTGAAAATGATAATAATACAGTATTTTTTTACTTTTGTTATTGAATAGGTAGGTAGGTACTTGTGAACTTGTATTGCTTTATGAATTATTTGAAATAAAATTATAGTAAATATTTGTGGATTTATTACAATTTCTTAATCTACTCATAAGGTATTACCTTTATAATCAATGGTATTACATATTACAAGGTGTTTTCAACGTACGACCCCAACTACTCAAGTGTTATGAGTGTTGCAGAGAGCTTGAGTCTCAAATTCCCTAAATTTTAAATAGTAGAAGTTCGTTAGTTACCTAGTTTACATCGAGCTGCATACGTATTTCATTATTTTGTGACAAAAAATAACGCAATAGTGTACATACGAACAAACGGTTATAATTTATTATAAAGAAGTGAAAAATTTAATTATTTTTGCTACATGGACATGTGTTGTAAACATTGATGGTCACATTTGCTGTATCGTGTGCTTGGACATTTATGCTTGGAACATTGCTATTATTGTGGACCGTAACAGTTTCATTACTTCCATAATTAAACTGCAGAGATGGATTTTCCTCCCTGGAAGGTCCAGGTAAGGAAACGTCAGTATATTGTGGTCGAAGCATTTGTGATACATCAATTTTGTTCTTTAGGGATGCATCGACGTAACTTTCTGCTACAGCACTCGACTTCCAACCTCCGTGCCTCTTAATAGTCAGCAAATCACCTCCACGGTTAGCCAAATGAGTCACACTAGATCGCCTGAAACAGTGTCCAGTATAAAGCTCTGGATTGGGTAACCGAAGGAAACTGGCAATTTCTTTGCAAATAGCCCCCATCCTATTAATGCCAATAGGACTATTTATGCATTTGCCACTTCTATAGGTCAGGAAAAACCGCCGGTGAGTCACTTTTTGTGGTCTTAATTGATAATATTCTTTTATCAGTGCAATCCATGTTCCCTCTGTGATTGCAAACAATCGGGGCTTATTGTTTTTGTTTTAGGCACTGAAATTGTCACCAATTCGGACTTAAATTCAATGTCATCCACACTCATGTTGGCGAGTTCCTCGCGTCTTAAAGCCCCATTGTAGCCAATAATTAAGATCACCTAAAAATATTATGGGATTTATGGATATATCTGGAAGAATTATACCACATACTTTCATTGCAAGGTATTTCTGATTTTCTGCGTCACAAATAAATTTATTTATGTCATACTCTTCCAGGATCTTAGATTTCTTTGGTACATAGCCTTGGGACGTCCTTTTCAGGAGAGCTTGCAATTTTGCATAGTTTGAAATGTCAATGCTCATATTAATTGATAAACACGACCGCAACATTGAGTAAATGGTCCACAGGGTAGATGGTTTATATTTTTGCCGCTGGGACTCGAAGTATGCCAAGAGAACATTTTCTGAGATGGTTTGAATTTTATTTTCCTTTCGCCAATCTTCAAACTTTGCGAATTGTTTTTGTATGTCGCTTCCGACTTGTCGGGTAACAAATTTTGGGTGGTTGCTTCAGCAATTTGCCGAATTTCGGGCGGAGTGCAAACAAAAATCTCTTCACTCATTATTAACAGTAAGTAACAATAATTTATAATAATTTTTGTTTGAAATGACAAAACACGAAATTTAAATTAAATTTTAAAATAAAGTTGGCGGGGAGCATTACCAACCAACACAAAATTCCCTAGATCTAAAAAAATTTTTTCTATTAAAATAGGAAAAAAGGTGCGCAAATTAGAAAAATAGCATAAACAACTCGTTTTATAAGGGCATTGGCGCACTTGTCCCATAGAAAACTCGCCTTCGGCTCGTTTTCTACACCTGGGACGCGTGCGCCAATTCAACCCTTATAAAACTTGTTATTTAATATACTATTATTTATATTTAAATAAAAATAAAAAAAAGAAAAAAGAATTTTGTTTTTTTTTTTTTTTTATATTAGATGAATTTAAAAAAGTTGGTTTTGGTTGTTATTATTGTCAAAAACAAAAAAAATTTTCTTAATCTTACTTTTTTTTTTGTTTTTTTTTTTTTTTTTTTTGAGTTGTTGTTGTTTTTTTTTCTTTTTTTTTTGTTGTTTTGTTGGTATTAATGTTAGAAGGGATTTTTTTATTTTTTTTTTTTTTTTTTTTTAAATAAAAAGGGGAGAAAGTTTTGGGTTTTTGTTTTTTGTTTTTAGTTCTGGGGGCAGTGAATTAATAAGCAATTTTTTTTTTTTTTGTAAAAAATTTTTAGGTAGGGGTTTTTTTTTGTTTTGGGATGCAGACTGTAATTTGACGTCATCAGTGGACATGTTTATAAGCTCATCACGCCTACAGGCCCCGCTGTATCCCATTATCAAGACAACCTAAAATTCATGTAACACATATGTTTTATTTAGTTGTACCGAACTTGGTTAAATTTAACCGTAGGTTAAAACCAATTCTTACTATGTTGATTTCTTGGATATAATTGCACCAAACTCAGTTAAAAACAATAGTATCCAAGGGTTAAACATAGTAACGATTGTTTTAATCTACGGTTAAATTTAATCGAGTTTGGTGCAAGTGGCCCTTACTATTTATTTAAGTAGTTACTAGGGGTAGTTATTTATGTAGTTATTAAATTAGATATTTATTTTAAGCAATTTGAAATTCTCATAAAAAATCCTTATAAAAAATACAATTAAATATATTTATACTTAATTTCATCGATAAATAAATTTTGTTTTCCGATTCAGAAATAAATTTACTAATTTGATATTACAATGATATTACTCTAAAATTTTAGATTTTTTTGAAATGTGTCCTTCTGAACACCGTTTTAGCAAAGCTTTTATTATATTTTGAAATGTCTTGATTTAAGTGGATGTTTATACACGACTTTAATTGAGAATAAAGACTTCACAAGCTGGATGATTTGTATTTTTGGCGTCTTAACTCAAAATATGCTAGCATAACGTTTTCAGTAACCGTTGAAATGTTATTCTCCTTAAGCCATTTTTCAAATTCAGAAATTTTTTTTCATAAGTTTAGCGCGACTTTACTGGAAGTAAATTTTCCATACTATTTTCTGCGATCTCCCGTATTTTAGGAGGTGTACTTTGTAAACTATCTTCCATATTTTGCAAATTCATTACACTTATTAAATGCGTAATTAACTCAAAAAAATGATACTGACGCTCCAAATGTACCATTGTTTTTATATACTTAATGTACTTATAACTATAGCCGCCTTTAATTTAAAAAAAGTGATGCCAACTGTGAAAACCTTAGTAATAACATTTTTTGATTTAAATTATTTACAGTCAAAAAACGTAAAGTAGAAAAAATACTATATGATATTTCGTTTATAAGGCATTTTGTCGCACTTACTTCTTTATGGCACTCCTCGCTGCGCTCGTCGTGCCCTAAACCCGTGCGTGCGCCAAAATGGTTCTTATAAAACTCGTATCATAATATAGTATTATAGTGCAACACGGTGCATGTTTATCAAACAGAGTAACAAGATTTTGTGACCACCCTATACCTAATATGTTGCAATCGCAAAAAAGGATTAATAATACTTGATCAGTTTTTGTTAAAGAATTTTTTTGTAGTTACCATGGTAACGTGATATTTGGTGTAACATTAAATGTGGGACACACTCTACATATTTTTGGTATTCACCCAACCAGATTGTAGATACCTCGACCAAGATCTATCTTATACGACAACTTATTAGTGTCTATTCTTTGAGACAAGTAAGTTTCTATTCCGAATTTTACATATCCCAATTCTTACATTTGACTTAATAGGTTCTTCGTTGAGGTGCACATTCTGTTGCACGAAACGTTACCTGAAAAAACGACTTAGTGGTTTTTTGGTGCTTCTCCTCAACGAAGAACAAATCATTTAAAGAAAACTTATAGGAAGAAATATTTACCTATCATGAAAATATTTACTTAATAGTTCACTATCGGATACATAATTCGTTTTCGTCAATTATCATGTGTTTTCGGTTTTTAACAAGCGTCAGTATTTATCTTGTTACCTGAACGTCAAGCGCTCTGCGTATTAATTTTTTATCTAGTAAAAATCGTAACGTAGAAGTGTTAACGCCAATATAATTTCTTTTTTTTTGTTCATTTCTTGTTACTTAATTGTAAAATCATAACAAACTGATGTAGTAAAAACATTAAAAAAATAGATAAGTTGCCCCAATTTGAGCTTTAAGCTGTGCTTTTAAATTTAAGTAATCAAAATTGCAACTATAAATAAATATTACCTATATAAATACAAACTATCAAAGCGACAACAACTATTGATAGTGATTGAAGCAACAAAACTATTGTATACAAACTTGAGATGCATGAGCCGATACAAATAACTGAATTATGGATTTTGCACATTTCCAATGATTTGCGTTATAGCGTTTTGTTTCCATGTAGTGCATTAATTAAAATTTCTTATAAATATAAACATTTATGACGATAATACATTTAAGTTTCAATAACATTATTTTGCTTCTATAAACAATCAAATAGAAACGTTTTCCTTTACAGTGAACTAAATAAATTTTATTACGGTTTTTCTAGAAATTTATTTGACAAATGTTATTTCTTGGCAGCATTATGATGCTATGGATGTCGTATATTACATACCTGCAACGCGATGCAGTCATTCATCCTGATCTCCGTAAACGGCTATGCCAATACCTTCTCATCTAAAATTTGAATGCATGTAGGTGAAACCATCGTGAAAGTTAATACGGTACATTACGACCCAATTTTTATGTCACAATTGCCATTTTTTTCCGTAGAAACAATAAATTTTTATTTTATAGTATATCAAAGTCAATTTTATGTGTAACACATAACGATAAGAATCTCAAATAATACTATTATCTTTCGATTTTTATTCTAAAACCAGCTCAGAATGATTATAGCTTAAAAGCTAGAGCATTGAAGCTTAATCGAAGAAATATCGATGAGGTGTTCTACAAATTTAGATCAGCTTTATTAACGACAGCGTAATTGGGAAAAGGCGATAACAGAGAATCAGAGAAAGCTATGCATAGTAATGAGCTTTGACAATTTTAGAATGAAATAAATACCACATGCATAAATGTAATTTAAATTTGTCTATCAGCACATAAAATAAATTTCCTTAATACTTACTAATAAATTTGTTTAGGTCGACTGGTAGGAAAACTCACCTGAAAATAATTAAAATGTTTTAGTTGACGAAACAAAAATTTATTTTAATTAATCAATATAAAATAGGGCCGATTTAAAATTTAATATTTTTTTCACAAGCAGTTACTGTAACATCGACCAATTTAGTTTAATCTTTTCAATTTGCGATAACCTTTTAAATTCGCAAAAATACAATTATCCGAATCATTTTGAAAAAGATTTATTTCATGATTACATTAGTAAAGAGATGTTTTTGTTTTGTAATCCCACTTACATTTGATTATTTTCCAGAAACTGAATCATCGATGATTAGTATTTAAATATGCAAACACTTTCGTAAATTAAGTGAAAAGATTTAGTTAGGTGTGAGTGTTATTTCAGGTTCACCATATAAATTTAATAAGCCGTTTCTCTGAAGATTAAAGGCCTTCATTATACATACAAGTATTTGTCGTACACGTGAGAAGCACTTAGGTATTTACGTAGCAGGAGTCAATAAGACTAAAGGGAATATCAAATAATTGCATGGATTTATTATCGTGTCTCTAGTGTTAATGCATAGTTTAGTGTTTCATTAATTAAGTTTAACATATGCATACACCAAAGTAAGTTCAGACATTATTGTTCTTTAAAACAATGACTTAATTATTCTATTTGTACATATTAGTTATTGACATTTAATTATTAATAGAAAAAAATGTACAAATCAATTCTTAACAATAATATTTATTTTAAAATTGAAAAGAACGTAATGAAGACCTGTTCAATTTATAAAATATAGCTTTTGAGTCATATGCAGTCATAAAAATAAAGCCTAGCGTCCAGATAATTTTAAGAAAACAGAGTTTTAAAACCTACAATACAAATAGTAGATTATTTTACTAGAGTTAAACAATTATATTTTCTTCAAGCGACAATAAAACGTCATATTATTGAACTACTGGCAGACGCTAAAAACTTTTTACTGTCTAGACATTAAAAGCAAAACAGTTATTTTGTTTTCACAACTATTTAGAGGTTGGTACCTCGGTTATGTCATATTATGAATGTAACAGTAAAGTACCAACTTCATTCGTTCAGAATAAAACGTCACTATAACACTCGAGAATCTCGAAAATTTGAAAATAACACATGAAAACTAGCAATAAACGCTTGAAGAAAAAATAATATATTTCACTTGGAGTTAAAAATGTAATTGTTTTGCTTAATTTGCTGTCTCGGCTGACGCCTCGCCAGCAAACTTTTAAGCTCAACAATTATATTGTTTAACTCCTAGTAAAATAATCTACTATTTTGTTACTGTGCCAAAAGTTTCACTTTTTTGTATTAGTACAAAAAGCAATTTAGTAATGCAAAAAGTAAATTATTATTTGCACTAGTGTAAAAAGTAGTTTATTTTTATTTTACTTTTATTTTATTTTTTTTATTTTTCGATCGTAGAAAAAATGTTATGTGCAACATTTGAAAGAGCATATTTGCACTGGTTACACAAATCACTATTTGTAACACCAAGTGAAATATATTATGTTTTCTTCAAGCGTTATTGCTAGTTTTCATTTGTTATTTTCAAATTTTGAGATTCTCAAGTGTTATAGGTACGTTTTATTCTCGATGAATCAAGTCGGTACTTTAATGTTACATTCATAATATGACATAACCGAGGTACCAACCTCTAAATAGTTGTAAAACAAAAGAACTGTTGCTTTTAATGTTTAGACAGTAAAAAGCGTTTTAGCGTCTGTCAGTAGTTCAATAATATGCCGTTTTATTGTCGCTTGAAGAAAAAGCCTTTTTCTACGATTGTGCAAAAAAAGTTTCACTTTTTTTAGTGCAAAAAACAATTTACTAGTGCAAAAGTAAATTATTTTTGCACTAGTGTTAAAAGTAGTTTATTACGCGCTTAAAACAAACCTATTTTAGCACCCAAAAAAGTGCTGAAATGGATTTGTTAGGACCTTTAACCGCACAGTGTATTTTATTTACTTAGAGTTTATTATTTACTTAATTGTAAACGCTTTAAACTATGGGTTTTATTTTTGTTGGCGATTGTACATAAAACTTCTCAGCAAAGAAAAATAATATAAAACTAGGGTCGCGATTGGATTTTCTTACTCAAAAAATAGTTTCAATGCAACTTTGATGAAAACACGACTTGCTTCGCTCG
Organism: Abscondita cerata; assembly: GCA_030710515.1. Classification (NCBI taxonomy): domain Eukaryota; kingdom Metazoa; phylum Arthropoda; class Insecta; order Coleoptera; family Lampyridae; genus Abscondita; species Abscondita cerata. The sequence goes on along the minus strand of JALBCR010001353.1, from coordinate 233,947 downwards.
CTAAATTGTGAATATCAAAACTGGGTCGTTTTCCGCGACCGCTTTACGGCGATAGTGTTGCCGCATCGCGGCAAACTTTAGCCGCTTATCGGATCGTACGCTGACTTTTCTTACTCAGAATAAGTTTCAATCCACTTTTGATAAAAACACGGCTTTGCTCGCTACAGTAGGTCGTTTTCCGTAACTCTGCCCCAGCCTCACCTTGCGTCGATGGGGTTACCGCTTCGCGGCTCCTACGTCGACTATTTTTACTCAAAATAATAGTTTCAATGCAACTTTGATAAGGACACGTCTTGCTTCGTTCGTCAAATTGTGAAGTTGCCGGTTTGCGTTTTTTATCCAAAAAATAGTTGCAACGCAGCTTTGATTGAAATTTCTACACATTAGTAATAAAACATGTAATTTAAGAACGCATTATGGTGAGCAAAAAATGAAGATAAATAATGAAAAACTCTAGTAAAAGAAAAGATTGTGTAGGTAAATACGAAAGAAGTATACGAAACAAAAGTGCAGAATCAAATAATGAAAAAAGAAAAACCCCTGTTCATATTAAAACAAAAGTTCAAAAGGAAACAAAATTAGAGGCTATTTCTTTCTTTAAAAAAAGTGCTTGTTTTATTTTTATTTTTGTAATTGTAAGCAACAAAAACAAAAATTCATTTTTACTCTTAAATATCACAAAAAGTATATATTTTTTTCTATTTTGAAAAAGTGGAAAAAAAATTCAAATTATTTTTTTAGAATTAAAACCATAAAAAATAACAACAAATGCATTTTTTTTCATACTGTAAAATTTAAATTAGAGCTTGCCACTCTTAAAAAAAGGCGCATTGCAATACAATTAGAAAAATATGAAGAGAACCTTTTTTGGTAACTTTCGCGTAAATACAAATAATTTTTTTATTTATTCGTATGATACATTATACAAATATTGTATTGTGATGTAAGTGTTATGTATGGTGCCCCAGAAGATCAGTATAAACGTGTATAGTGTGGTGACGAAACCGTGTGCAATAGTGGATTGGTTCGTCTTGGCAAAGCATTTACTTCAAGGTTTAGGAAAACCACTAAAACCTAAACATGCCAACCCTTACCCACCCTACTATTCACATGTAATAATATTAATTAAGTGTGTAATGTGATTGTGTACTCCAGATGGCCAGAAGTTTGGATTGAGTTCTTTTTCGTTGCCACTTAGTTTAACAGAAGAGTAAAATTCGGCGTTTTGCAATTCAAATCTTTCACAATTTAATAGCTTCACATTGGTTCCTTCAAAATACTAAAAAATCTCAGATGTTTCCTTTTTGGGGTGAAGCCTGTAAACATGGATATAATTTAGTTTCGGTACTGTTTTTAATTATTCATTGTTCTGCACAATTTTACTCCCCACTGTTACGTTATTTTTTCGTCTTTTTAACACATTTGAATACAGAAGAGTACCATTATTAGTTTGTGTATCATTCGAAACTGGTTTACTGATAGAAGAACAATCAATGGTTACTTCTCTAGCGTCAGGGTCGATATTGTTTACATTTTTGGGATTTTATTTATTTATTCGTATGGTAAATTATACAAATATTGTATTGTGATGTAAGTGTTATGTATGGTGCCCCAAAAGAACAGTATAAACCTGTATAGTGTAGTGACAAAACCGTGTGCAATTGTGGTTTGGTTCGTCTTGGCAAAGCATTTGTTTCAAGGTTTAGGAAAACCACTAAAACCTAAACATGCAAACCCTTACCCACCCTAGTATTCACATGTAATAATATTAATTAAGTGTGTAAACATTATAGAAGGTAAATAAGAACATAAAAAATAACAGCACAGCCATTGCATGACGACATATAATGGACCGGTCTAAGCGCCAGTCACGACAATGACGAAAAAATAGTAGGTTAAAGAAATAGCAAAAAAAATAATGGAAAAACAGATAATCAAGACAAGAATACAAAACATTGCTAAACTTCAGATGTCCTTCAGATTCGTAAGCCATAATATAGCTTCATCCGTTAAATTATGAATGTTTAAAACCTCCTTTAAACTTCGTTAATTGACAATCCTCTACAATATGTGTAACGGTCTCTGGTTCGTTTCACAGTCACAATTTGGATTAGAAATCGCACACCATTTGAACAACATAGAGTTGCATTTTGATGGCCTGTTCTTATGCGATTTACTTTTGACCAAATTTTTCTTTTTTGATGAAAACTCGGGACTTCTTTTGTTAGATCATCAATGAGATATTTATTGAAAACATCAACTCCAGAGCATATTTTTTTCCACTCTTCAACTTCAGAAAAAGCCGTACTTAAGTAGTCTTGTAACCATACAGGACTTCGAGATTTAAGTCTTTTAGCAGGAGGGTTGTCAATGTCATTTCAAATTGGCAACTTTTTGTTAAGTTGGAATTTATCCCATTCTCGTTTTAACGCAGCTTTCAGTCAAATGTTCGATGGAGTAATATTACAAAGAACAGGGATCCAATCGAGAGGATTAGATTTAATGGTTCCACTAATTGTACGCATATTGCAATTCAACTGGGCATCTATTTTTTTTTGTATGATTACTATTCAACCAGACAAGAGCACAATATTTTACTGTAGAATAAACTAATGCCAATGCAGCTGTACGAAGTGTCTTTACATCTGCTCCCCAAGTTGTTCCAGCTGATTTTTGAATCACATTATTTCTTGTTTTCATTTTTTGTTTGACTTTTCTAAATGATCTTTGTAAATTAAAAACGTATCTAAAGTTACTCTCAGATATACGCTGCGGTGCCCGCACGCCAAAAGGCATTGGCAAAAAAATGTTAATCTTTCGATTGTGTCATTTGAAAATTTGCAAAATTACATTTTGTTTACTTTTTTAAAGGAATTTTTACAGATTTCATGCATTATTCTGTGACCTTGGTGCATTAATTCGAGGCGCACTTAGAAAGTCGATACATCAAGTCGCTGAAAAAATGTTACTCTTTAGAGTATGTACGTTTTAATAAGTACATTTATTAGCTATTTTCGAGATATGAGTTAGGAGTGAATTTTCTTCGGTTTTTAGAGCGTAACTACGATAGCCAACGATCCTTGCTTTCCAAAAAATTCGTCTTTTTGATTTCTGTCGAATGTTAAAAAGTTTTTTTGTTATCTGCGGCTCGTTTAGACAAATAGTTAGTTCAAAAATTTTTCAAAAAACCCTCGTAGCCCTCGACGGCGCTCGATTCAAACGCGGTTTTTTTTTAAATTCTCGCGTAAAACATAATAGCGACAAAGGGCAGTGACAAAACTTGAATCGGAAACCGTACAATGCAAAAACCAAAATCAAAATCAAAATTTTCCGTTTTTTTGCGTTCCGACCGTCTTTTAGACTGTTTCTCGTCGGAAATTAAAAAAAAATCAATGTCGCCGCTTCTTTTAGTCTGCATACGAAGCGTTGGAATCGACGCTCGAATGTCGCGTTCGTTATTGCGAGTCTTTCTCCCGCGGGTCTACGAATTTATCCAAAATTTTCAATGAGTGCGTAAGCCGCGAACGTAGACGGCTTGACAGGGACTAACTGTCGTGCGTTAGTATATGTCGATATAACTTCAATAGATATAATTAAAATATCACGTGATAATTCGTAAAATCATCGCCCCCATTTGACTTTGATTATAATGCTCTTCTTAAATTTAGTTGAAAAATTTAATTTAAAATCAATTTATTTAATTTAATAGTTTAAAGATTTATAAATATGATGAATAACAAAACGCCTGAAAAAATAGGGAATCAAGAGAAACACTACATGTATAGACTTACCTAAAACAATTATCATCTTTATATCATGTTATGGGTGAACAGTGAACAATACAACTTTGGACATATTGCTACATCTTATATTAGGAGTTATCGCTCTGATAATAATAGTTTGAACCTAAAGCTTAGAAAGTTGACAATTTGTATCAACCCAAATTATCTACATGCTCAAAAATGTTAAATTGTCACATTGTAAATGGATGATAACACTAAAAAGGGTAGGCTCGCTTGTGGTTAGGAATTTCACCCGATCATGAAGTGGAAAATGTCAATAAGTTTATTCCGAATTTTTTTCTAACCTGCGAAAATTTTCGGAAATTAAAGCACATTTACACTACTAGAAAAATAATAAAATCTGGATCAATGTCCAAATCAAATGAAAGGAACACCAACTGCAGCGTCTATTTAACCAACAGAAAACACCAATTTTTGATGTTTTCTGCTGGCTGAATCAATGTGACAAAATTAAAGTCGTTATTACAATCAGACGTTTTGCTGCTGCCATTTCACGGCATTCTTTTGATTTTCCTTTTACCGTATTTATACGATAATTCCTTTATCATTATTCTGTCGCATCTAGCCGCTTTTCCGTATTTTAGTACATTCGCTTTATTATTTTCTCATTTGTTTTTCTTTTAAATACCATTTAATAATTTTTCAAAATGTTATAATCGATTGGTCCATTATTTTTATTATTTTAAATTTTAACTCTCCGCATTTGTGTTTTGTAATCTTGTAAAAGTCTTTACTGTTCTTAAAGCTTTCGTTTATTGCTCGTCCTACACATATTTGCCAATTGTTTTCCTATTTTTATTTTTTATCTGTTGTTTTCCTCATAGGTAACGTAGCTGTATGTATTACTACGTTTTTAAAATTTACCCACTCATTTTTAACCTTTTTTTCTTATATTTGCTTCTCATAATTTCAGTTTTTTTATATATAGTTTGTTAGTATTATTAATCTCTTTCTTAATTTATATTATTCAATGAACAATGTCTGTCCGTCTTTTTACTTTCTGGTCTATTATTGTTCTCTGTTTTTAATTATTTTTTATTTATACAGGGTGATTCATTACTATTTGGAAATAATTTAACACTAGAATCCCGACCTTAAATTATGAAGATTTAACCCAAAAACATTAAGATGAAAAGTCGCTCATTACTGAGTTACAGGGTGTTTTGTTTATAAATTTAAAACGATTTGTGCTTAGTATTTTAAAATTAATTGACGTATTTATTTCATATTTGGTAGGGAGTGTAGACACTGTACACCCTACACCTTTCTAAATTATGTTAAACAAACATTTCTGCCTACTATCAGAGACGTATGACAGGGGTAAGTGACCGGTTAATCATGCCCAAATTCTACGCCACTGGCGGAATAAAAATTTTAGTACAATTTTTCAATCCTCCAATATTTATTAAGTAAATAATGTACTCTTTCCTCATGATGATTAAGTCAATATTTCTCGAGATATTTTAAGTTAAACATGAAGCTGTACCATTCAATTGAAAAAAATGAAAGCACCCCACTAGATCAAAAGAATTAATTCAGTTCAGAGCCAACTACACGAAACAAATAATATTGAAAAATTATCCATCAAATGTGACTTATCGGATTGTAATTTAAATAGAAATCAAGTTATTTGCTTTAATAATATTTTAAAATCACTTTGAATTATTTTAAAGTTAAAAGATCTATTTTATTTTTGTCAATAAATTTTAGTATCTTTATTGTTAATACGGATTAAAGTTTAGTTTGCGTATTAAATGCAATCAACTGGCTCAAAACGTCGATATTAGTTATTACCGAGTTACATACAAAAATTTAAAAAACGAGACAGCTTCATGTTTAACTTAAAATATCTCGGAAAATATTCACTTAATAAAGAGTACATTATTTACTTAAAAATATTGGAGAATCGAAAATTCTACTAAAATTTCTATTCCGTCAGTGACGTAAAATTTGGGGACGATTAACCGGTCACTTACCCTATCGTACGCCTCTGGTAGTAGACAGAAATGTTTGTTCAACGTAATTTAGAAGGGTGTACAGTGTCTACACTTCCTGCCAAATATGAAATGGATACGTCAATTAGTTTTAAAATACTGAGCACAAATAATTTTTAAATTTTTAAACAAAACTTAGTAATGAGCGATATTTTATCTAGGTGTTTTGGGTAAATCTTCATAATTTGAGGTCGGGATTCTAGTGTTAACCAATTTCCAAATAGTAATGAATCACCTTGTATATTTCCTTGTGTGGCGATAGTTTGTAATTGTAATGTAAACATTAAAAATGCAGAAATCTAACTTATTCTTCCGTTACAATTTAGTTTCCCATATTTCCTTAATACCGCTTTTGTATCCTTCGTCGTGTTTCCACAATTTACTATTAAAATCTATTACGCATAAAATTTGTTTTTATTCACTTGGTATTATCTTCATTCGGTTTCTATATCATCATTAATGTATTTATATTCAATGTTATATTCTCTATTAATTCTACTGCCAATAATAATTTTAATTGTACGATTTTCTTTGTTAATTTGCTCACCTAAATCTTTTTTGATTATTCATTCTACTTCGGCTGCCACCTTTATTTATTTTTTTACTTTGCTATGTATGGTTATTTCTTAATGGTATTAATCATTTTTCCTTTTTTTAGTTTTCATTATTCCAGATATATATGTACTTTAATTATTTTCTAATTTATCCTCTAATTCTATTTCTTATACTATTGATATCTACGTTGGTATTTTCATTATTTTATTTTTGGGTTTATTGATTTGCAACCGATATCAATGGCGGTCTATCATTTTTCATAGCTGGCAAACAATGGAATAAAATTATACTATAGTACAAACTTATGTAATAAATAGACATCAAAATAATTGTCAATGAATACGTTCTAAATGTCGAGAAAAAATGTTAGAAGTGAAGTGATTATTTATGACATTTTACACTCCATTGGAAAGCAATCAACAAAGTTTTGCGTAAGATAATACTACGATTCAAATCTATAGAATAATAAATACATTTTGCAACTGAATAAATTGTAAAGAAAGAACAGGAAGTCAGAGGAACAAAAAAACAAAGCAAAGCAAGCAGAGCTAAAAGCAAAGACCTCAAATTTGATAGCCAGACTTCAAAATACTCCAAAATTTTATATGCTGACAGTACACTTGTCGATGTTAATGACCAGAATCCTGAGACTAGGAGCTTAGATATTAACGTTACATAGGAAATAATTGCAGATGCGTTTTTGTTTTAACGATTAACGGCCACAACTTATACTTAAGCAATGCTTAAACACTTAGAAACAATTGTTAAAACCATAGCAACAATTGTTTTTAAGTTTATGTAGCGTTGTTGCAACCGACCAGAAAAGTTTCAAAAATAATGAGAATTTGAAACAGATCGATGGTCTCTAATTGATTTGTGAATTAAGGTTCCTCCATACTTAAACATCTGGTACTTGTCAAAGTTTTTAGTCGCCATTGCATAAACCTTTGCCGATAATCAAGAACCGTAGTAACAAAGACAACTTTTATTTAAAAATTATCATGCATCGATTGCTACTTTATTTATTGATCGATTTTATTCAACTTTTTTGCGTATGTATATTACAATAACAGCTACATTTTGACTTTCGATTTTTTTTTTATATTTAGATTATTAACATCAATTATTACTTTTTGTTACAATATATGTTTTATATGACGCAATTTATTATTCGACAACATTTTTTTTCAAAAATACTACAGTCATCTTGTAGACAATACTCTAAAAATTACAACAGTGTCACACTAAAATTAATCAAAATTAATAGATAGATCGTCCTGAAATTTTGTGCAGGGCCGTAGCGTGTCATTCTGATCAACTTCTTATAGTAATATTTCAACATATTGTGAACAATAAAGGTACTTTACCTGAAACAAAAATTGGTCTTGCTCAACTGTCAAGGTATAAGAAAAATAAGTTTCAGAACAAGCAGAGCTTAGCTACAAATGATCAAATTGAGATTCAAAGATTTTTAATTCCGCACACCTCTTGTAACATAAATCCTCGGACACGCTGTATATCGGTAACTAATATTTATAATAATAATATTAATAATAATAATTGTTAGTCAATCTCAAAAGTTACGTTTTGTCTACATGTAGCACACTGTCAGGCAAGGTTCCGAATTATTCAAAATAACAGAGTGTCAAAAACTGTGACATTAAAAAAAAATAATAGTTTAGTTTATTTGCCTTAAAATAAACTATGCATACAATGTTGTAGTATAAAAATTAAATTAATATATCATTACACCGGGAGTCCGTTCTCAAACATAGGAATTTAACATGGTAATGAACGTTTTTGCTGATTGTTGCTAGCCCATTTAACTTACAGCAAAAGTAATAGTATCAATAGAAAGAGAAAATTCAAATAATACTACTAACAAGACTAAAACCACAATTTATTATTTTAAAACACTAAGTTAAAGGTATGACAGTTTTTAAATAGCATTAGCCTTGATTTTAAAATTTGACAACAAATGTTTGTCGTATTATTTTGTGTCGTTAAGAATTTGACGCTAAACCACCTATAAAAGTTTATTTATGTTATAATGAGTAATTACACCAACGAAGAAAGGGTTTTTATGGTGGAAACCTTTCATAGTGGCGCTAGTTTCAGGAGTATTCGTGATTTGTTTACCGTTAACTTTAATACTATCAAAAAAAATATGTAGAAAAACTTGAAAGATATGCAAACATTTCGCAAGAATCGGAAAAGAGAAGTGGTATGTAATAATGTTTTGAACAAAATAAATAACAATCATATTACAGGTAATCGACAAATTGTTGACCACACAGAAGAACGAAAAGTTTGAGGCAAATTTTTGTTGAGGTTGGTTTTGTGCAAGTCGCAAGTACGGAATATATTAACAAAGCATAAATATTTTACCTATAAGCTACAATGCCATCAAAATATTTTTGCTGTAGACGAAGAAAGTAGAAATGCGTTTTGCTACGAAATATAAGAACCCGTGAACAATGATCGCCGATTTTTGTTGTCAGTGTGTTTCACCGGCAAGACTACATTTACTTCAAATAAAAATCAAATGTTCAAAATACGCAATATTGGCCCATTTGGAATTAAAAATTTAAATTCTGAAAAGTATTTAAATTTTTTATTAACAAAGGTAGGACCTGCGTTAGAAAAAAGTTGCAAGAGAAATCAGGAGATCTGGTTCCAACAAAATGGCTGTTTCGCGCACTTAGGGTTACATGTTAAAAATTTTGTAGACTATTTACTTCCAAATCATTGAATTGGCAGAGATGCTGCTATATATTGGTCATCAAGATCTCCTGATTTAGCACCTTGCGACTTCTTCTTGGGGATACCTTAAAAATAAAATACTAAAAATTGAATATACTTGTTAATTGCCTATGTTCGCCTTTGAGAGTGGACACCCGGTATATCGAACAGTGAAAGATTGCAGCTCAAAGAGAAGTAACCAGCAGATTGGTTGTATGAACAACCATCTGATAAAATAGGCACCCCTAGTAAATATTAGTAGTGAGTAAGGCCAAAAAAAGCAAGATCACAAGAACCAATGTTAGACAAACATAAGATTCAGTTGAAAATTGAATTTAGCACGAATCACAGATTGTTCTGTTTCAATAGTGATGTAAGTTTACTTTTAAAACTTGACAACAAACATTGTTTAATAGAATCCGGTTTATTATTATTATAGGTTGAGTATATGTCGTAAGAAAATGACCTTTTCAAGCTTTCACGAAGGAAAGAAGGGATATCCTTCTTATATTCACATTATGCACATCCGTACTGAATTTGATCTTATTATAAAGGTAAGGTGGAGTTTTTGTCGTTAATATTTTATGATAGGTACAAAGTGAGTGAAATATTTCTTGATTAGAGATGAATAGCCTCGTAAGGATTCCTTCAGGTGGTGGTTCCTTCACTGGTTTCACTTTGCCAACATTTCGTCCAAACATATGTGAGCTTTATCAAGGCTTCCTAATTCCAAGAAGAACTTTTGTAAAATTTCAAATTCAGCATAGTATATTGAAAGGTTTTACTTCGTCAGAATTGGTTATTTCAAGTTTAGCTGCTAATACGGTGTTGCATTTCTGACTAAAATCTTCTGTGGATTTCTAGGTTTCCTAGTTATGGTCAGTATTACTTGAGGTATCATAATTAACTGCCGAATTTTCATGTTCTAAGAGCATTTTGGGATTGTGGTTCTAACTCTTTGGTTTTAAATGTTTAATAACCACCAGAACGAACTTTTTTTTACAACAGTTATCTTATACTTTATTAAAATACGCGCACATTGAATTTTAGATTAAAATTTTCTTGTTTGTATTGGTTCAGTCTTTCAATAATAAAAAGAAAATTTTAAACATTCCCCCGTTTGTGCCATTTCTTAAATTTTGCCATTCTCATTTCGTTAGTTTCCTGCCACAAACTTTCCAGTTTTTATTTTTCTGAATTTGCTTTTGAATATGTTTATGTTTATAAGAAAAAACCCTATTCTGACTTTGATCGGGAACTGTGATACTAATTTTTGTATGTCCAAAATTGCAATTTCTAAAGCAGAATTCACAAGTTTTTTCACTTGTTCTCAAAATCAATCTCAAAAGAGTTGTAATTGTAAGAAATTTTAAAATAAGATGCATTCATACTTCCATGCATTTCGTTGTACTTACACGTTTTTTGTTACACTTTTATACACGACTAGCTGGCTCGATAGACGTTTTCCTGTCTTCTCTATGAGTTTGGCATGATTTGGATTTGTTCCACATTTATTCTTTTCACCGAATTATTGTGTGCACACCGCTGATCAACTTGTCTTAATCAATCGCCAATAAAATACGGAGTGTGTTCGATGATATAGTTGACCATGAATCTGATAGGTTAAAAGCAAAATGTTTGTACCGCCATGTGGCTGGAAAAATACATTGACAGTACATTGAAGTTCATAAAATAAAAAATAAAAATAATAAACACTGTCACTTCTGGTTGCTTTTGGCAATTCATAGCTACCATCGTACTTTATACCCTACCAACGCATTTTGCACCAGCTACATAGTGGTAAAAGTTTATTGTTTTCCATTACACTTACCTTAAAATTATGCCTAAAATTAACTCACATAACTTTTGTTTCCCCAAATGACGTCATTTGAAAGCAATTATTTTATTGCTGGATAAGAATAAAAAAAATGTATAGAATCTGGTTTGCTTCCAGAATCCAATGGATTTAGTGAAATAATATAGAGTTTAGTAATGTTGTAACTGTGGTGGTAGTATCAGTGACGTCAATTTCACTTAGCCTCTGACACAACACAATTCAAGGCTTTTTTTATAAACTGAATGTTGACACACAACGTTTATTAGTTTATTGGTCGAATAGCAACGATTTGCTGTGAGCTGTAATTTTGCTATTTTATAAATGAATGGATCTCTATGGAGACTAAATGCAACATTTCTACATTGTTGAATCGTCCACTTTATTTTGGGGTTCGCAGCATTCCTAGTTCTTCCATCTAAGTTGGTACGTGGTAGATGACGTCTTCAAGAATTAAAATTGAACTAGTAATATATTGCTTAGGGCGAGTTCTATGAAATTTGTTTAAATATAATCATTGATTCAATACAATCGTATCCAACAAATAAACATAGCAACAATTGTCTTTAATCAATGATTGAATTTAACCAAACTTGGCGGAACTGGCCCTTAGTGTTTCTGTATGACCGTTAATACCACCTGCTTAATCATAAATCCATATTTAAATAAATTAAACTTTTAATATAAGGCTTGATTACAATGAACTAACTCCAATGAACAACAATAAACTTTACTGTGCACAATCTGTCAAAGGCGCTTCAGTTTTCTGAAATTATCCAATTTTCTTAATTTTTCTTTTCGTAAAATTTCTAGATATCACACAACTTTAAAAAAATATGAATGAAATCGGTAAAGTTATGGTTTGACAAAGGAAAATAGGGATTCATTTTTATATATAAGATAAGAATAAACAGCATGATGATTTTGAAAACGGTAAAAAATACAAAGTGACTAGAATTACAAAAGGTTGGGCAATTTAGAGTACATTTGCATGAGGTTTAAAACAGTTTAATTATGTTTTTAGTTTTCGAGATTTTACAAAAAAAAATCATTTACAAATAATCAACTTTCTTATTTCAATGGGGATCAGTTGGTATATTTTTTGATTTTAAAATCCTTAACAAGTACTTATTATTTTTCATATTAAATATTTTCTATATTTAAATGACACACATTATATCCGCTACATGTAAATGTAACTATAATCCGTAAGTATGGCATTTAGGTATAGGAAATATTACATAAAAATAATTAGTACTTTTAAGGATTTCGGAAAAAAAATATACAGGGAAAAGGAAAGATTTAACAACAATGAAATACCACCATAATATCAGGCGTATCACATCACACCACAATTTTGTTATGATTATGAAAGACTAAACTGCTTTTCAATCACTTTTATTGTTGTTGTTTATATAAATGCATTAAAAAAATTTTTATATTATATTTATTATTATATATTTTTTTATTAATAATATGAGAACTCTTCAATATTTACTTTTTTCGGGGTTTTTAAAATAATTTATTTGCAATGTACAAATTTTTTATTTTATGAAATCTGCAACCGTTGTAGTTCACAAATAACAAAAGAAAGCGACGGCTCTAGCGGTACAACCTAGAGAGAAAAAGGAAGTAAATTTGGCTCGATGTACCGCACTAAATTCGTGGAGGATCCAGTATTTGTAGTAGTTAGCACAACAGCGTGTGGCTTAGTCGGGGGATCTTTGAAGAACTGTAAAGAAATACACTGCTGCCTAACAAGGCGCTACCTGCTGGGTAATAGAAAGAAATAAAACCGACCAACTGGAGTTTAACAGGTTTTACTAAAGGTCTAATACACTAAAACGAACACAAATCAGAGAGACAATTAGACAATTTAATATAGCAAATCAAACTTAAAGTATTAGGAGAATGTGACAGAAATAGAGACACTGTCGCATATAATTACGTGCGTTAGCAACAACAATAATTAAAGCTCGCAATTAATGTGTCAAATTTCAGGTAAGCTTTTTTTGGTTACACCCGAATTAAAGTTAGCGTTCCAATTGAGGATTGGTTATTAAGAAGGCTTGACGTTAACGCGTAACTTACACACGGTGACTTAAAACTAACTTAAACTCAGATTAAAAAGGTAAGTACCTCCCGCCAACCCAAAAGGCCTTTTGTTTTAGCTTCAACCACTCTATGTAAAGCGCCCAAACTCTAATGGAGGTGGTTAAAAACAAAACCAAACGTCGGTGGTGGAGTCTACCCCGAATAAAAATTTGCTTAAATGCTATAGATTCAAAGCGTTTAATGTCACATGTACGTAAGCTTCATACGCATTAATATTGAATAAGTTACTTAAACATTAAAACTTAGCTGTATTTTGTAGTTTGCAGTTCCGAGAATGAAAGTTCCTGTTAGCGACAGTATTCGACACTCCAGAAGGTAAGTAACGTGTAATACACAATGAAGATATAAGGTCAACGCACGTGCTAAAGCATACGTCGTAATTAGAACTAACACAACCACGAAACAAAAGAAAGCAAAATGTACTAACGGTGAATGTGGTCGGATTGAAATTTAAACACCAATTTGCTTGGGAATCTTAAAACACACAGTAATAATTTATGTGTAAAATTTTAACTTTAAAAGGTACGCCACAACACCCATCTAGAAGGAAGAAAAAAATGTCCGCTGATCGTCCCCGAAACTTTTGTTAAATTTATTTCCACTAATAGAAAATTAGCAACATGCGCGACAAATTCGACTTTCGTCGTAACGTGCTACAACATGACACACATTTTTAATAAGGCTCTCGACATACGTTCTACCTTTGAAAATAATACCGTAACAAATCAATAAATGAAAATTAAGTGTAACAAACAAATTCTATTGATCTTCACACATGTGTAAAATTTTTAAACAGAAACATGAGAATAAATAAATTTTTAAAATAAATGTTTAAATATTTCAAAACTTGCCCATTTCTTATGTTATAAATCAAATAAATGAAACGCCACTGTCATAAACGCAAAGGATAAAATTAACGCGCAAGTTCTTAAATTATTCTGACTCGTAAATATTTACTAAGCCTTGTTAACTCTACAACTAAATAAATGCGTTATAATTTCAATGAATAACATTAACTTTTACAAATACAGTTTATTAAAATTAAAGTGGAAGAAACTGACCTTATGAATGTAAATGAACGTAAACTGGTAAGCTTGATGTGATTCCTTTATCCTCTTTTTCTTTCTTAGTAGCCTTCTTTTTAGAACATAGCAGATCAAATTTTGGGTTTACTTATATCTATTGTTCAGCCTTAACCCAATGATGTACCAAAAACAATGTTTAGGTAAATTATTGCACTGACCAATTACTACTCTCTCACAAATTTTTTCAAGTCACTTAAATTCTCCTACTTAACTTTCCTTGTACGTTTATTTATTCTATTTGTACATCTTATTACTTTTTAAAACTTTTCTTCTTCATCTTGTTATTTATTGGTAACTATTATAAAGCTTGTTTTTTTATACAAGTTTCAAATCAACGATCGACATGAATCACGATTTGTAAATATCAGAACATTTTCCTGCCCTTAATTAAATAATACATTTTTTTATTTTCTAGTGAAATATGAATATCACCAGTAAATTCTCAAAATAATTGAACATTAACCAATAAAAATTACATCTACAATTGAGTTGCCGTCTTGGGAAATCATGACAATATATAAAAAACGTTCAAGCCGTTTCTGAGATAATAGAGGTGTTCCTTACTTAAAACCGACTTAAAACTCACTCTGTATAATTTAAAACATCTCTAATTTAGATCTAACATGGTAAAACACAGGTATGTACCTAGATGTTTGATCACTGATCTTCATAGTTGTTGATGATTTGTAAAACCTTGAAGAATAGTTATTATAAAAATGAAATGAATAGCAAACAAAAACTGGTTTTAATTTATCAAGTCCAATTTAAAACAATGATTAATTTATAAGAATTTTTTTATATGAAATAACTTCCAGCAATTTTGTACTTTTATTAGTTTTCATTTCTACAATTTCATTAAATTTTATGAAACAGGATAACAACTTTTCGCAAAATAAATAAATATTTTATTTGTATAACTTTTATGAACGAAATTATTGGAATATTAATTAATGTAATGGAAATTAATAACAAGAATTTTGTTAGAATTTGAATTCGAGGTAACGTATTTATAGTAAATAAATTAGTTTTGAGTTCATTTAGAAGTAATTTTTAAATTGGAAACTTGACTAACTAAAAGCTCTCATTAAACGAAATTGAAAATAAAAATTAAGTTTCTGGTTTACCACCGCATTCTATTTAACCTACTGCTTAAATGGTAGCCATTACTCTTTTTAATGCCTACTCCCGTATTATTTATATATGTAATTCTTTTTTAATTGCCGGGTTATGCTTAAAACTAACGAACTTCTTTTAAGTTAACGATGTTTTGATAGCTTAAAAGATACTCGATGTTATTACGTTCATCCTTGCTAGGATGTGAAGATTAGAAACGTGAAGATAATTGCTTTACTTTAAAGTACATTTAGTAAACGTAAATCGACAAATAAATTGACTTTTAATGTCTAATATTCGATTTAAAATTTAGCTTTAGATATTCAAAGTCTTGTCCAGTTGAATGTCGTCCTTACATCATTTTTGATTGTGTTAGTCGACAATTGGAAAAGGAATCTTTAAAGGCACAACACAGCACAAAAAAAACCAAAAGCAAATGAAATCGGACAATGTAAGCGCTCTTAGAAAGTTCTTTTAAGTTCAAAAATTGAAAGGTAGTTTATTGTTAAAATCGAAGTAACGACGGTTTACTTTCCCAGTAGGTACCTACTTTAAAAAGTTTTAGAATTTTATTTAAGTTTATAAAACATTTATTACTGAAAAGATCTATAAATTACTTTTCTTATATAATAAGAGATCTTAAAGTTGGGAAGTATTTCGTATTTGCGGCGATTCATTAATTTTGGTTGTAGTTAAACACGTTTTTTTTTTAAACCATTTTCATACGCAACACACTTTCTTGTCGAGTCAGTTTCTCTTGCGAGAGAGAAAATATAGTCTTTGTAGAAAATTTACGGCTGACCTACTCTGTTCATTAATCATTGGATGGGACTGTTCTAGCATAATGAAAAACCAGAGCTTTATAATCTGCTTCTCGGACCACTTACTGACAACAATATTCTGTTAAAATTAAATTTAGATTTTATAATAATACTAATACTGACCCATGTTTTCTAAATCTATTTTAAATACGCATAGTACTACTACATATTAATGTACAAATAATTCGACTCTAAATCAAATTTAAGTATAGTAAAACTTTTTCAATTTGCAAGTTCAAGTTTGATGTATTCATTGACCCAAAAAAAATGAACTAATTTTTCCTATTTAGGTCCAATTGGATGCAGTCATAATTCTAGATGAAATCGATTTTGCGAACATAAAACACATCCAATTTATTTGTAAATGTAAAATAAACAAATTGTTTCCCAACGAACCTGAAAAAGTTAATAATTTTATAGTTGATGTTATTGAAAACACCCGGAAATTGAGACTCTGAGGTTTTTTTTTTCACTCTTTTACTATTGGATTTTTTTAGAAATCATGCCGTACCTAGTTAGAAATTAAATCTTTAAAAGGGTGCAAATGTAATCCGTCTTAAGTAAAAGTAGAGCACCCTCTATTAAAGAGCTTAAAGTTTGCAAACATCATGAAGTCAAACTCATACGTTTCACGTTTTCAAGAAGTTCCAACTAGCACGTTACGCCCCCCCGCATTAAAACAAATTCACGTCAACAGCAGGAACGTCCAAAGGTCTTAAAACAAAGAGAAAACGTGGCACCCTAACAGGGAAAACTTTTGAGATGGCATTATACATCCGCATTGTATATTTGTTCCTGAAAGTTTAAAGCCCTTTTAATAGCTCATTAAACTTTCTTACATCCTCCATTCGTGTTTTACTTAACTTAAAGGTAGACAATATTTGAATAATTAGCCTTAGACATCCAAGTAGGGTAATCAGTGTCGTGACATTTCAACAATAGATATGTGATCACTGAATTCGCGTGCCTTCTATGCAATGCTGTCTTTGTAATTTATTGATCCTTAGAAGCAATTTCCACAGCAAAAAAAAATATGAAATAAACACACACCTTTACAACTTTAAACCGCAACTGCAATATTTCATTATTGTGTACCAACGTACATTCAAATTATTTTGTGTTAGAGTAACTGTTATAAATTGGAATTAATTTATGGTCACGCTGGTGGTCTTAATGAGCACCCAAAACTTTTATCAATAATATTGGACCGTACTGAACCACAGTAATTGTAGTTAAAATTAACCAACCTCTAAATTATTTGTGGTTCTTGTTTTCATAATGTTGCGTTAGCTAGAAACGTGTAACCAACTGAGGGGATTAATAAAATAGACAAGTTTGATTAAAATATATTGTTCTGTAAGTTTAAATTAGTTTGTCATTGCGGTAAAATTATTAATTTATTACTCAATTTTTTTGTTGAATTTAACACAACTCAAACGAAATGAAACAAACTATCTGCCATTCTGTTGCTTAAGAATAAATGTAATACTCAAGTTTTGTCCCACATGATGAGTTCCTAAGGGACGAAACAGTTTTCAAGTCATTCTCGGTAAGTGTTTGTAATTGAATAAATTCTTACGTATTTATAGTATTAGACCTATTTCTATCAATTTACTAGTAAGAAACAAGACCTTTGTATTGCATGTAAGCATTAATAAAAAGTTCATGAGTTTAAGGTAAGTAAACATTTCTAAACGTGGATGCTGGATCACTTGATTGTAATCGTAATTCGTGAAGTTTAAGATTGCACAATTCCAAATTGCACAAATATTAAAGAATGGTATCTGCTGATTGTAAAGCGAATAAGTACATAAATCTATATATTTTTGTCCTCGAACTCCTCCAAAACGGCTCAACCGATTTTAATGAAGTTTTGTATATATATTCGGTAGGTCTGAGAATAGATTTTTATCTATTTTTTATGCTCATAAGTGCAATTGTTTAATAAATATTATTAATTTATAATTTTTCAACATCGATCGATAACTGTAAAAGTGATAAATGATCAGTTATCCCCACCAGCTGATATCATAATCATTCAAATGTAAATAACATATGAGATAGAAAAGAATATTCTACCAGTGTTTGGCCCACGGTCCGCATAGTAACAGCCGGCCCGCCAGCCCTGGCCAATAGGAGCGCTTCCTACCCAAGCCACGCCAACGTAACTGACGAGTCTCCTGAAAGCGTTCTAAGGATATCTTGCCAAACGGTGTAAATAAGAAGAAATAATAGTATTGTTTACTTAACGTACATACATTATAGTATTTCGTAAATATTATAACATTATGTAATTTTACCAGTTTAAAAGGTGAATAAATATGAAAATGTAAATTGATAAAATACAACAAAAACGCGAAATTTATCACTTTTTAACCGTTTTTCGTAGCAAAGTGGTGTGCATGTTTCTGAGGAAGTCGAAATGTACTGCTAACAATTCTTTAATTTGCCGTAGCAAAGCGCGGCGGGACAGCTAGTATTCTTATAATCTCAGCAAGTCCGACTTAATTAAAATTAAAATGTGTTAAAGGAATAAAACACTCAACTGCAGCGTCTATTTAACAAACAGAAAATACCAAAAACTGCACCAAAAACTTTACTCGGATACTGTATCGGTATCGCTGATGATTATAGCTTAGCTATTGAAACACGTCTCCGAGTATAGTTTTTTGGTGCAGTTTTTGGTGTTTTCTGTTTGTTAAAATGTGTCATTTATTTATGCAAAAATATTCATTCAAACTGTTCATTTTAAAAATTTCCAAAACACTATATTTTAAAATCATTTTTTAAACGCACTGGCATTGGTCGTGACGTCAATGTTCGTACAAATCAAATATAAATGGTGGTTTCTTTATGTAAAACACTACTAATTTATGTTACTTATACAAACATTGACGTTTTCAGTATTTAAATTAAATACACTTTTTAAAAAGTACCCTGTAATTTAAAAAATTTTTACAAGTGACGAACGTCTTTTATGTGTATGGGCTTTGATTTTGCGCACTTTATAAAAAGTCGGAAAATACCGAATTCAGTAAAGTACTAGATACATTTGAAACAGATTTAATTAAAAACGCGATAGAAATATTGTAATAAATTGAGTCTTAGTAAGAAGACCTTCTTTCTATATCTGTGTTTCTATTTAAATGGTATTTAACAAATTAAAGTATTAGTAGGTCCTAATAATTTTAAATAAAGGAAAATCAACAAAGTCGGGCTCCTGTGTTTAAGCAAACAAGTAAGATAATCAAATAAATTATATTGTTAAAGTTTAGAAGGTTTGGTTGGTTGCCCGAACAAGAAAAGCAACAACAATTGCACTTATGTCGGGCTCCTCGATGTGCTTAAACGACGAATCATATTTTTCTGTGCCCGTACGTCGACTCCCTGTT
This sequence comes from Abscondita cerata, assembly GCA_030710515.1. Lineage (NCBI taxonomy): Eukaryota > Metazoa > Arthropoda > Insecta > Coleoptera > Lampyridae > Abscondita > Abscondita cerata. The sequence continues at coordinate 214,493 of JALBCR010001353.1, read as the reverse complement.
TCTATGCTCAATTATATTTAAAAAAATTGTTTGATCACTTTTTCAAATTGAAAATTGAATCGCGAAAAGAGCTAAAAACAAAATCAAGAACTTGGTCATCATATGACATGACCAAGCCATTGTAGCTCGTAAAAACTTGGCGTAAAAAACCAAGCAAAACATTTCATGTGGTCACATCAACTCTTTATAGACTGGAAAGGCAACATACGGTAGCTTCGTCCACAAAAACTGTTGTTAATGAGGCACTGAAAAATAAATTGGTTGAATATTGTCTTGCTATGAAGACCTCGTTTTTTGGAGTAACGCGTGCAGACCTGCCAAGAACTGACCGTAAAAAACAATGGTGACTTAACACCACCAAGCACTGCTCTTCGAAAAACAGTGTGACGGTTTTTTTATTGTTTTCTCCGATTTCTATTTTAAATTATGTTTGAATTGCGGGCACCGTGTAGTCGGCAACCCACATTACAATGTATAGGCGCGGACGTGTTTTTAATGAGGTTGCTCCACCTAATATTTTTTGTCTTGTTCTAGCTGATCCAGTTCTACGTTTGGGTGCCGATTATATGTTGGCCGTAAGTATCCCTATCTTTCTTTATAGAATTATCCACCGGATGAATTTTTGTTGGAGGAACAGAATGGTGTGATATCTCATTGTTATCATGTACTGTATATTGAGCTATGAACATCATTAAGCCACCGACTATTTTCGACCTTTGACCTATTTTGACTCTGTATTGTCTTTTTTTTTCTTTGCAGTAAATCCGGTAAAGGGGCTTTAAAAATATTGTTGCGCATTATGCGGTATGATGATCATTTTTGAATTATATTTTGCTTGTTTCGATTACTTAACTTAAATGGATTGTTACGTGTTGTAAGTCAAATACCATCAATAGTATTTTTTTTGTTGATAGTAACGTAGTTTGTCTCCCTCTAGTTTACATTATAGCGACTGTTTATTTCGTACGATAAAAGCGACATGAATTTTCGGTTAACTATATATACCAGTGGCGTAACGCTGGATGGAGCTGATTGATGCTTAGTGATAATACTGTGATTTATTTATAGAATTTTAATATGATATTTGTACTCTTCTATACCCTCCCATGTTGTTCTGATGTGTTTATAGATAACAATCTCGACAATTATACGTTCTTGTTTTTACATCTTCGTTTGTTCTTTTCTTGGGTACCTTCTGCTTAACAGTAATTTCTAGGATTATGTAGCTGGCACCCTGCACAGAATTGAAAGCATTCGATAACATCTGTATAAATCACCGCCACCCACTTATATGACGTTGGAGCTACGGGTACGGGTTCCAAACTGTAAGTGAAATTAATTTTTGGTGGATTATTTTATTCTAGAGCGCTGGAGTTTAGCAATGAAAACATGGAAGCTTTATTCTTCTCTACGAGAAAAGAAAACAAGTCGACGAATGTGGGGCGTCAATTACGGTAAAAAGCGAATCGTTTCTTTGAGATCTGCTGAGCGTGAATCATTACTTATTATTACATGCAAAAATGCTGCAGGAGCATTGATTCCTTCTTTCGTAACATTTCCAAGAAAAAAATATAAATATCCAACTGCAGAAAAAAGCTCTACCTGGAACAATTTTTGCTACTCACCTTTCAGACTGGTTCCAGACCAACATACTAACCAAGTAGTTCTAACGTTTTGTAGATTTTATTAAGTTCATTAAAGATAAACCCGTATTGATATTTTTGGATAGTCATTACAGCCACATACAAAACATCGATTTAATCGATTTGACTAGAAGAAACCATATCTGTACCCCTTGCTTCCACCGCATTCTACGCATAAGATGCAGCCCCTCGACCAAACATTTATGGATCCTATGAAAATATATTACTCTGAGAAATCAGATAGTGACTGATTCATAACGATCGGGACGTAAGTGCTTTTGATGTAGTGGAATTGTTTAAAAAATCATACATTTAATGCCAAATCATCGACTTCCGAGTAACTGCCATCTATCCCTTAGATAGAAACAAATTCACCGAGAATAAATTTATTGAAGATGCAAAAAGGACATCACTATATCAAGCCAATGTAGCAATAATAAATAGGAAATTACCTAGTCTATCGACTTCTTTCTGTAGACAAAACTAGGAAACGATTCTTCCTGTTCCTCCGGAATCCACACAAATAAGAGCATCAAAGTCTTATCATGTGAGTCCATTTAAAATAGCGCAAAATCCGACAAGTGAAAAAAATTCAACGTGAAGAAAAAAGTCTGCAAATCTCAAATTACAACTTTTTTGTCATATATGGTTAACTTGAAGCAGTGTGTTAAAAAACGAGCAATCAAGCCACCCACCAAACAATTTTTAACAAATCAAAGACGTGGCTATAGATCAAAAACCAGATCTGCTTTAAGGACACTTTGAGGAAGGCAAAAGACATGCCAAGGTAGGTAAGAATATATCTAGCAGTGAAGAAGACACTGGTGATACATCTTCAGTTAAATCATTTAAAGTGAAACTCCCTCCGGAGGAATTGGCACCAGCGACTGGTGACGTGGTATGTATTTTCTGTTGTGTAAACAGACACTCACATTTCTGACATCTGTCGATCAATAAAAAAATAAAAAAAAAACATGTCAATATTTCTTTTTTGCCTTTTCTTTTGAGTATTTAGGTAGGGAGCACGTTATAAAACACTCTAGTACTAAAATTCAAAATTTGTCAATCAAATCAAAACCAAAAATACATTAGACTGAATTGTTTATAATTTGCAATTCTACATGTTGAATCTTCATATTATTGGACGCCGTAATGTAAATGGTGACTTTCCTCTCTTTTGAAAAGATAAACATATATTTTGATTTTCTAAACCACGACAATCGTATAAATAAAAGAAAGAAGGTTGTTAATATCTTGGATAATAAAATAGGTAGCAATAACAAAATTAAAGCTATCCACCCTTTTTTTATTGATTTTCCAAGAGGCAACAAATACTTCAAAAACATTACAATGAATATAATCCTAATATTTGTCTGTTGGAAATCTGTGTTAAATATGTCTAGGTGCAGATTCATATCATAAATATTTGGTATAATAATATTTATAATATTTACACAAATTGTGAAATAAATGTTTGTATAATTATTCCACAACATTTACGAAATACTGTATTTTTATTTAAATTAGTGAAAAACAAATATGTTGAAGAAAATATTTATCTAAGCATTTGTAAAAATATATAAAACATTATTTGGTAAATATTAACTATATATATTACTCTTTGGTATTTTCACAAAAGCAGGTAAAATAATAAAAGGATTTGAACTGGTGTTACTTATAATTCGTAGCCTAGGGCTAGGAAATCTTTTGTTTCGCAAATTCTTTTAGATCCATAGAGAAAGAACATGAATGCACCAAGTTTAAATTGTGTTTGTGTTGTAACCATGGGTATTTGTGTGATATAAACCGAATAAGGTCAAGTAAAAGTGCAGGAGCAGGACAAACAGTAATAAGTAAGTATGTTTTTGTTTTCAATTTTTATGTAATAGGTAATTGTCAAATTTTGCATTGTAGCTGTATCTAATTCAAATGAATGCATGTAGAATTTGCTAGGAATCACTGAGATATCGTTTTTTATTTCTGTTACAGACCCTTTCTTTTTTTTGTGTGTTGAGTACTGAACCGCCTTATTTTCATGTTTTTGAAGTAGAATGTACCGTATTTGTTCATAGTAACAAAATGCCTTGACGCCGTAAAAATGGACTTTTTTTTACTTGTCGTGATTATAAATACAATTATTAGCTTTTACTAAATAAACTGAATTAATTCTTAATTGGCGAGAATTAGTCAGACCCTAGAACTCATAATGAAAAAGATACTGCACTATTTAATTTCATGTAAAAACTCAATTATAGTATATTATACACCAAGGTGCGTAGGCAATAATGGACTTCACAACCATGGTGTATATACTATTTTTTCTACTACTAGCCAAATTTAAGCCAAAAACAAAAAATAAACATTTTTCTTGTATAAATCAATTAGCATAGGAATGCAAATAAATCAAAAAGCATTAAAAGCTACATTCGTTGATAAACCAACTGCAACTGATTCACTAAACACATGTGTGGCATATTTCACCTTCATTTTCTGAAAATTATTCGGAGTAATATGTAAATTAGTTGATTTAGGAGCCAATCGCAGCGGTTTAGATTTGTCAGACATGTAGAAAATTTTAATGTCTTTCAAGATCTTTTGTTATTAAAGATTATATCGTATTTAATCAAGTTATTTTGCACCGACTTCAATAAATAGGGGACATCGAAGAAATAAGTAATGAATTATTTTGTAATTGGGTGAGTTCATTCAATCACAAAAGAGTACTGAGATGCGTTTCGGATAATTTTCGTATTTGACAATTATGCATAATAAATTGTAAGTAAAAACATCAGCTGTAAACAATATATGAAATGAAGGAAAGGGTTTACCTTTAATTTCACTAAACACGGAATATATTACAAAATAATGAATGGGTACATTACTATTGCTGAAACAGCAAACGCTGTATGAAAATTAAAAGTGTAAACGCTTTTGGTTAGATAATGTATTGACATTACGAACAAAATTGGTTTCTACGCAACTACTCTTAGTGATTAAATGAATTCTATTACCGTACACATTCTATTAGCTTTATTTCTACAATTTAATTTTAAAAGTTTATTAATTTGCTTTCTATTTTTTGACTCGTTTTTGTTTTGTATGGCATTATAATTAATTAATTAATACATTTTACTTACAGGTTTTATTTGATTGAAGAGGAAATCTGAATTACAATCATAATTTAATATTTTATTTTGTAGTTTGTAGTGTTTATATGCTACTAACTGTCCCGGCGCGCTTCGCTGCGCCAATTAAAAGAATTGTTAGCAGTTATCCGTTAGATCTGTTAAATATTCTGAATTTTTGACTTTATTTTTTTTAATAAGAAGTAAGAAAACACGTAAAAAAATAAATAAAATCAAAATAGCATTCGATCAACGTCTCATTCATCTGATTTTAACCCATTTCTTTCTGAAGAGAAGCGAAAAGCATCATTGATTTTCAAAAAATCATATCTCCGAAAGCATGCGTTCGATCGCAAATTTTTTTTTTGTTGGAAAGGTACATTTTTTGGCTACCTTCGCTCCATACATTTCGACCTCCTCAGAAACATGCACACCCACTGTGGAACAAAAAAACGGCTAAAAGCGATAAATTTTGCGTTTTTTTGTGATTTTCGCGGAAACCGCGAGGGCAATCGCAAAAATCAAACGTTCGCGGCCTATTCTGCATCAACCCGAAAAAGTGTGTAAAATTTCATTCCAATCGGACTAACGGTTTAGGAGGAGTTCGAGGACAAACACACATTCATTTTTATATACAAGGTACGGCATTAGTGCGTCGAAGTACGATATATCGGTTATTAAAGAAGATATCAAAAAAAGTTGCTAACAAAAATTATAGGCCGCTTCAAACTTTTTTATTTTAAAATTATTTATGTATTTAGAGGGTGTTACATATTACCAGTGTGAACCAAACATACTTTTTTATAATGGGACACTTTATATATTATTTCAAATTTAGATTAAGCTCATAACCGCCGTACTTTCAATATAGGGTTTCATTACGTTATACAGGGTATTTCAAAAGTTATAGTCAATTGTATACAAAAATCATGTCATTTCAACTTCCTGTATATCCGTACAACCTAATTATAATTATTTTTTTAAGCATAACTTTTTGACATTGATATAGCGTTACGAGAAAATGCCTTTTTTTTAATTATTGCAACAATGAAATATAGAGCGAGCCAAAAACGAGGACATCATTTTGTCAATTTTTTCAAATGAATCACTCTGTATTTAATTCTTAAAAGTGAAAATATACTTTAAGTTCTTTTATTTTTAATTAGGACTCACTATAGCTAAAGTTGTTAATTTCTGAGATATTTGTAATTTAGTAACAGAAAGAGATTTATTTTTTAAATTTCTGTAATATCAAGTTAGCAGTGAACAAATGATGATTATTCAGTAATTATTAGTAGCCTGTCATTTCACAAACTTCTTTGAAATTGTGTAGTGTTTATTAAATTGTAACTACTTAAATATTGTTCGAAATGAATTATTCTGTAGAGGAATTAACATGACATGGGTACTGGGAAAGTGTATGAAAAATTGTGTATTAGCACAAAGAATTTACAAAGAGAAATATCCCGCGCTAAGACAACCGGAGAAAATAACGTTGGAAAGTTTACTAGATCGTTTTAATTGTACGGGTTCAGTAGTTTATGAAAAAAAGGAAAGAACAAAACCTGTACTTAACGGAGAAAATGAATTAAACGTGATGCTTGAAGTTACCCATAATCCACATGTGAGTACACGTGAAATCTCGCGTTATCATAATATTAGTGACAGGTCTGTCCGAAGAATACTGCGGAAAAATAAGATGCATACATACTATATTTAGTTGCATTAAGAGTTACTTGAAGATGACTATCTCAGAAGAATTGCATTTTGCGAATGGGTCAACAACAAATTTATAATCAGGCGGATTTCTTTGATTTTTCCTCTTTGGAGACGAAGCTACATTTCATAAATATGGAACTGTGAATAGACACAATTTTCATTACTCTTTGACAAGTAATCCTCATCTTATAGAAACTCATGGTCAAACTAGGAGGTCTTTAAATGTTTGGGGTGGTATAGTTAGAGATCACGTAATTGGACTACATTGTTTTGATGGAATAGTGAATCAAAAGAAAGGAACACCAACTGCAGCGTCTATTTAACCAACAGAAAAACACCAAAAATTTTTCTGTTGGAATAGTGAATGGTCAGATTTATTTGGATTTTTTTGAAAATCATTTACCATTACTGTTAGAAAACGTGCCCCTTAACATTCGTCAAAGAATGTGGTTATTACACGATGGAGTTCCGGTACACTACACTAGATTAATTTGTAATCACCTTAATACCTATTTTCCCAAAAAATGGGTGGGAAGAGGAGGACCCATTGCATGGCCAGCTCGTTCACGAGAGTTAACTAAAATTGATTTTTTTAATGTAAGAAAACGTGTTATCAAGTACCTCCAACCACACCAAATAATATGAAGAATAGAATACAAGAAGTATTCCAAAGTATTAATGTTTAAATGTTAAGAAATGTCAGTCGAGAATTTGGAGATCGACTGCAATATTGCATTGATGTTTTTGGTGGACCTTTTGAACATTTATTATAAAATGATTTTACCTTATAAGAATTTTGTCTTAATAACCAATATTTTTTTAAGTTTTCATACTAATAAGTCACACTTTTATTTGTCCATGTTTAACTTGTTATAATAGAAATTAAAAAAAAAAATCCCTGTTATTGGAAGGAGGTTGAAATGAGCATTATTTTCGTATACAGTTAACTATAACTTTGAAATGTCCGGTATAAGGTTATGAAATCTTATATTGAAAGTACGGCGAATATGAGCTTAATCTTAATTTGAAGTAATTTATAGTGTCCCATTTAAAAAATATATATGTTTGGTTTACCCTGGTAATATGTAACATCCTGTAAAAACAAAAATAATTTTAAAATGTGAAGTTTGCAGCGGCCTATAATTTTTGTTAATGACTTTTTTTGATAGTTCCTTTAATAACCGATATATTGTACTTCGACGCACTAATGCCTCACTCTGTATATAGATGTTGCAATACTTATGCGTTTGTGTATTTGTATTATGTAATAAATATTGTTTATATTACTTATGTATTAAAAATGTTCTTTTGTAAACATAAAGAAGCAAATATAAAAATTTTTGAATAAATTTTTACTTTTTTATAAATTGATCTAATATTGTTGCATTATTTACAATGTTGCATAAATATCATTTTTTAAATGTTTAGAAAATATGATTATAAAACTTAATTTAAATATTTTAAATGTATTTATTTAAAATATGATACCATTTATTTTAAATATTTTTTATAAAACAATTTAAAATATTTGATAAATATTTGCTTGAAATATTTTTGTAAGATTTTGTGTATGTTTACCTAAAATATTTAACAGATATTTTCCTATATTTTTGAATATAAAAGTGTTACATTTACATGTTTGATTAAAGGTTATTACCAATATTTGTATAATTTTGTATGCTGTTTATGCTTGGTTTTAACTATAAGAGAATTTTTTTATCCAATTATAGCTTTTATGCATCAAATTGTTTTAACTTTACATTTGTTTTGTTCATTATATTTGTCACTGAACAGAATTAAAAATATGTTCTTTCTAAAAGAGATCCACAATTTTATAATTTTCAAAAAAAGTTTACTTTTTAGTTTCCAAATTACGTCCCAATGTCAGGAACACAAGAATCAATATCAAAAAACTCTTTCAAAGAGCAATTGTCATTACCAAGACAAACTTAAATAAATAAACCGTTTACGCTTGTCGCTAATGGTGACAGCTTAGCTATCGAAACGTGTTTTAGTGTTTTCTTTTTACATATCGGATATTGTTTCTGTGTGTTTCAGTGAAGATTAACAATGTTCTACTTTTAAATTAACTTGACACTTGAAGCAAACCTCTTACGTTAGTTTAATGTGTCAAATAGTTACATAACTTTGCATGAATTACGTTAAACGTAAACAAAACCATTACCGCTGCAACTTAATTTTAGTTCATAAGATGTGGGTTTAAACGTCTTCAAGTTTAGTTAAAGACAGGTGCCATTCTGTGTGAAACTTTAAAGCTAGGAACTGGTTCGATATTACTTTAAAGTACGATAGTCGTACTTTTATAATATTAAAAGTATTAAGCCTTTCAATACAATTTCAAGTCTTTATAACGAATTTAAAAATAAACAATAGAATATAAAAATAAACAGGAAAAGTAATCCCTTAAAAATCAATTTAATGTTGAAGCTTGTTATATAGATAGGGCGTATTACAACTAACTGTTACAAATCTAAAAAAGCTGACGTTATTAATGAATTCTTTTTAAAAGTATCTAGATGTGTGCTATAATTTGACATTTTTTTTAAATCGACTTCCTTCTTTTTTTAAATGAAATTAATATTGAAAGCTGAGACGTCGCGTTTTTTTTACATTTTAGCATAATTTCCGTTGAAAATTTTATTCTCATTATAACGCGAACACGAATTTGCAAACGTAATCATTTATCAAAACCGGGATAGAAATTAAAAATTTATTTTTTTAAAATAAATTCGTAAAATTAATGTTAGTTGCGTCATGAGGACCAATGGGAACGATCGTTTCAACGACAATGAGAAATTAATTCTTTCTGTATAACGTTTCGTGCGGTTAATACGACGTTGCGGATAGAAATTGATATTAAAGTGTTTTTTTATTATTTTTCTTAGCACACACGAATTATTTCTATGCAATTACTAACAGTTAGTTTCAATTTAGAAATGAAAATAAAGTAAAATACATTTAAGAAGTGATTATGAAGCTGTCAGTTTACGGAACGACGCAATTCCATGTATGTTAGATTCAATCATAAGTGTATTTTATGTATCGTTTTCTGAATTGACACTTCATAATAATGTTTTAATGAGATATAGATTTTTTGACACACAAATAAAATTACATACTTAAGGTTCAGCTGTACAATCTTTTTTTAAGATTAAAACAAATAATCTGACATCACGTTCTCAGATAACTACGATGCTATTAATTAATGTATTGCTTCTCTTCAAACAACAAAAATTAACTTATTTATTGGTAAGGTTTTTGATAATTTATTTAAGCAATTTGTACAGCCGTTTATTTCACTCTACTGAAAAAATGAGTGTCACTTCTGACGAAGAATTATATAAACAACGTACTTTATTATCTAATTTACGCACCCATTGTGATACTAACACATTTCTTCATCTTGCCTTGTCGAGTTAATAAATGGGGGGTATGGTTTTCTGGGGATAGTACTTTATTCATCAATGCTTCTCTCGAACGAATTTTGTTGATATCTTCGTGTTTCTTCCGAACAGTTTTTGATTCTGTTCAAGATTTACTGTAGCGCACTTCTTTTATATCGAGCAACCGTTTGACTACTGAAAACTGAATTTCATCTCTTGACTATGACTTCAAATTAGTTGAAGTTATTTGAAAACGTATCATGAGACCCTTTAAAGCTTAAGTCTTTACCTAACAGCAAAGCGCACACTAATCTCTAGACTAATTATCTGAACAGTAATAAAACTTATTCTGCGTAATCTTACACGAATAATGGAATAATGGCGGCAAGTAACGGCGTGTCTCAACTGTTCCCGTCAGAATATGGTATTTACCATAAAGATAAATAAAAAAAAGTATAGTGTAATGAGCGGGATACATATTTTCATGAACTTGCTTAAAATTAATAATTTTTAGTAAATGACGACAAAATCTTGTGCAATTTCTGCAAAAGCAAGGGCATCAACACCAACGCAATTCAGGTATTTTTTAACCTGGTTGATAAACATATACCTAATGTTAAGGTGGGGTATACATACTTGATTTACAATTACACGTCCCTAGATGGCGATTATGTTAAAAAATTTAAATACGAATGAAATTGGACCGACGGCGACGTCGGGTAAATTCGTCAGTAATTTTCGTTAAGGTGTAGGTATACGTATTGTAAAGTGTAAACTGTGCGCATTCCTATCTTATCTGCGCTTTTCATCTTGATTCATCTCTTATTTCTGACCCTGACGACATTCTGATTGTATTTTATAGTAAATTACGTTTAATACTTAGTGTAGTTTTTTTTAAGATAATATTGTGACAACGCATAGGTAAAACATAAAACATAATGCTTTTATTGCACATAACCTGAAAAGTGTTCACTACTGTTCAGTAATTGAAACGTGTTTATTACAGTTTACTCGGTTTACTATAGTTTCTTTTTATTAAAATATTTATAGAAAAAATGTCTTGGTCATGTGAATATGAAAAATATCCATGCTTAGATGCGTAAAATTAAAAGATTATAAAATAAGCTGCCGTGTAAGGGCTTTTGAAGTCACCCAACAATCTCTAACTTTGTTGAAACCAAATTATATTCAGGTACTGTCTTTGTTTTAGTGTATTTTTAAATTTGTTTCTTTAAAATGGGTTCTTCGGGAAGATCAAAACGAGGACTAAAGCGAACTAAACGCTCTAAAAGTCATGTGAAATTACATAAAGCCAAGAAATCTCTAAGGTTAGTACCTACTTTTGTAAATATGTCATTATTTTATCAATTTGATTTTCAAGCTGGTAGGTAGATGGTACATCGATTTCATTTTTTAACAAAGACTTTGTTTTAGTAATGTATATTCTGATGTTCGGAATCAGGACACTCAAGTGGAGTCGAACAACCTTCCTTCATGTTCTAATATGTTAAATAGTGACACACCAACCGAGGTAGATTTCAACACAGCTTGGGGTACGGATGCCGAATTTGAAAGGTAATTGTAATACATTATCATAAAAATTCCTTTGCATGATATCAGTTTAAAAAAACAGTTATAGATTCTTGCAATAATATTTTACTGAACTATGTCCCTTTGCCTATGGTTTTAATTTTTTATCAGTTTGGTAGAACTATATTAGATATGCTTAGTATTTGTTGAATGAAGAATGTCATATTATTTGTATTATAGTATAAATAGTCATGAACTGACTTTAGAAGCAACGGATAAACCAGACAGCCTTTTAACCGGAAATAGAATTGTCAATTTAGCATATGTTTTGGAATGGGCCTTGAAGCTTCAAGTTGATCATGCAAGAAAATGTACTTGTGGACAATTATATTTTTGGAAAGAAAGAAGAAATGGATTTACAAGCAAATTATTTTTTAAATGCACAATGTGCACATCTGTAGTTACAAAACATACTCACAACCCATCTGATGTGCAAAGTTATCAGTTACAGAAATTGAGGAATATCCTGTAAATATTGGTGCCGTATGGGGTTCGCTGTCAACTGGCAGCTGTTATAACCATTTGGAAGAACTTTGTTGTCTAATGGACGTACCACCAATGGACTACAGAAAATTTCACAAAATTGAAGAAAACTTAGCTGATGTGAGTATAACTTTTATTCCAAATTATTCATCCATTGCTTCTTTATTTTAGTGCTGGCATGAGAATACAGTGGAAGAATTATCAGAAGCAGGAAAAGAGGAATCAAGAATTGCCATAGAAAATAATAATGTCGATGAGGACGGGATTCCATACATAACAGTTTATTTAGATGGTGGATGGAGCAAAAGAAGTTATGGACACAAGTATGATGCTGCATCTGGTAGTGTAAGTACACTGCATTGTTTTTGTCTTTTATTGGTATTTTTAACTGCAGGCTGTAATAATTGGAAAGGCTACAAAAAAAATTTTGTTTATGGGAGTCCGCAACAAATTTTGTTATACATGTGCTGTTGCGCACAATAAACAGAAAACAGCAGGGGATCACCGATGCTATCGGAACTGGAATGGTACATCGACTGCGATGGAAGCAGATATTATTGTACAAGGCTTCAATAAAAGCATTGAGATGCATGGACTCAAATATAAGTATTTTATTGCCGATGGCGATTCCAGTACTTATGCAAATCTGAAAACAAAGGTGTCTTATGGGCATACAATTAAGAAAACAGAGTGCAAAAATCACGTTATCAAAAATTATAGTAAACACCTTTACAATCTAAAGAATGATAAATTAATCGAATCAGCCAAAAATTTTTTAACAGTTGTGTCAATAAAAAAGTTAGTCGACTTGGCCAAGCTTCAAGTAAATTATAACAACCAACATGGTGCAATAGAAACATTACGTGTTGATTTAATTAATGGACCATACCATGCATTTGGTGATCATACTAAATGCTCTGATTATTACTGTCAGAAAGAAAATGAACATGATAAAAATCTAGTAGATCAAATGAAATTATGTGCTGTATTCCAAAGGGTCGAAGGTAAATATGCAATTACTTCCTAGTGTAAGTATAAAAGTTTATATTTAAGGATGCTTGGAATACTTACTTAAAAGGCTAATTTCCTATTCGACAATGAAACCAACAACAGAGCAGAACTTTTTATGAGTCTTCTTGCCAAATTCAATGCAGGCAAACGATTAAATCTAACTATGAAGGGTTCATTTGAAGCACGTTCTAAAATCGCCACCTTACAATATAACAATGGTCATAACTGGCATTTAAAAGTTGGCGGAAAACAGTTAAGATGTCACCAGGTAATTGTCTCAAGAAACTTGCAAGAAAAAAAATAATGGCTTCCAAGTACAAAAGTTCACAATCATCATGCAGAAAATCGTTATTTTCTAAAAGTAAATCTAAAGTATTGAAAGATCACGATTACGGAATTAATGCGAAAGAAGCTGATTTAACTACTTATGAAATGGAACAAGAAGTACAAAGGATTCTTAGTAAAATGCAGGTGAGTAAAATATACTAGTGGACAAAATTAGCGCACCACCTATAAATTTTTGAATATTATTAATTTTTTACAATGAGGCACCTAAATAGCACATTTTCTTGAAAAACTCTGTATTTTTGCCCTTGAATTTTAAAATTACAGATTCATTGTATGTTTTCTTTGACAAATAAAATTAATTTTGATGAGTGTTTTAAGGTTGAAAAAATTATATGTGGCACAATTGTTTATTTTATCCTTTTCAAGGTTTCTATAGAAAACAGGGATCATATTCAGAAGAACACAGTTGGTCAGTTTGGAAATGCAATGTATGAAGAGGAGCGCAGAAATCGCTTAACCGCTTCAAAATTTGGAGAAATAATAAAAGAAGATTGTGGACACCATGTCATGGAGCTGTAAAGTCTATTTTATATAACTACAATTTTTATAGTGAAGCTACCGAATATGGCAAAATTAATGAAAAAATAGTGATACAAAAATTTGAAAATCTATATAACGTTAATGTTAGACCTTCAGGTTTATTTATAGATTTGAATTATGGTTTTTTAGGAGCATCACCAGATGGTTTGACTATATAGTATTAAAAATTTTCATTGTTATATGAATTAAAATTTTAGGACTTATAGATGATGAAGGTTTGATCGAAGTGAAATGTTTACATAGCGTTCATAAGTCAGGCCTTACTTTGAGAAATGCTGCAGAACAAAAAAGTATATGTTTAGAGGTTGTCGCCGATAATCTTCAATTGAAAAGAAAACATAACTATTATTATCAGGTATATACCAGTATTGCTTAAATTTTATCTTTCCTTTACATTTTATGTTTAGGTACAAGGCCAGATGAATATTGCTGCAAAAGAGTATTGCTACTTTGTTGTTTATGTAAATGACAAAAGCGATTTATTTGTGGAAAAAATATACCGAGACAGTAATTTGTGGAATAATGAAATGCTACCAAAATTGATTACATTTTACAATGAGAATGTAGCCCCTGAGTTAATTCGTAGAAATATTCCAAAAGGCATTCGATGTGTTGATTCAGAAAGAATAAAGGAGGCAATTCAAGCAAGGACCAACCTTTTGAACCAAAAATAAATGTCCTTATTGTAATTATTTAATATTTTATCGGTCTTAACCTGCCAAAACAGATGTTACAGTCTTGTTGGCCGTACAATGTTAATTTATTATTACTTAAATTTATAATTAAATTTTTGAGATTAAAAGCTTTATTTACAATAAAAGGAGTATTTTTGATGGTGTTGGAATATCCCTGACAATTTTTTAAAGTTTGTACTAAATTTTATACACAAACATCTTTAAAATTGTCGAAAGAGCATTAATTTTTTAGCGATCATTTAATTTATGATAAGTCGTTCAGTGACGACACTACAATATCCTTAAACCTTGTATTACATTTTTATCTTGACAAACTGTTACCACTTACTACCAATCAAACATGCACAGCAATTAAAAGATGAAATTAAAGTCATCTTGTAATGAAAACCTCAAAACGAATACGTAGTATTTCATTTATCTCGTAAGATGTAAATTAAGGATAACAACATGACAATCAGATGATAATGCGCCAAATTCAAAGACGAATTATAGAACGTTTGTGTAGAACCATAACAAATTTTATTAGCTCCGCCATCTACTGACGAATCGCTACACTAAATTATAGGAAAAAGAAAGTTTTACTCAAATTTTCAACTAAAAACGTAAACATTAAAAAAATATAAACATTTAGTTAAAAGTTAAATTATCTTGTCATTCTTTAAGTTTTTGCGTATGACAAGACACAAATCCTGCAAGTTTTAATGAATTTATTATTAATTTCTTTGTGTTTAAAAGTGGTTTCGAAAAATAAATTTCATCAGAACTACATAAAAAATATATCTCATCATTAAGCAAGACACGCTAAAAATCATGTGATCATTATTTTATATTAAAACTTAGTATTTTTCAAATTGTTTACGTTTGAAATTTTACCGCGCATTATGTGAGGTATACCCCACCTTAACGCTAATGATAATATTAAAAGTGACGAGTTTTCATATTCGAAAGAAATAATTAAAAGTACAGGCATGTTTATCACCATATTAATTGATTAGTGTAAACTACTTGAAGAAAAAATAGCCTATCTGCAGACATCGCCAAAACCCAAAAACAGCTGCTTTGGCTACAAGGAAAACGGCAGCTTTAGTTACAAGTAAACCAAAAAACATTATTAAATTTCCGATTGTCTAAAATAATGCCCAAATAATCAACTTAGCAACAAAACAGTAAGAAATCATTAATACGAATATTCATTTTGACAAAGATAATACTACAGGTAAATGTTTAGGTAAACAATTAAAAAAGGTGATGCTTACTAAACAGGGATTTACAATAATTTCCAATAAGGAGTCGGCGACGGATACGCAGCAACACCGAAATACAAATCTAAAGCCAAAAAAAACAATAGTAATTGGTGCTATTCAGAATCACCAGCATAAAATAAAAGCTGTTCAAAAAAAAGTACAGTTTTGTATATCGCGCCTGGACGCAGCAACAAGTGCAGAAGAAGCAAAATTTGTTAAAATCTATTTTTCCGGAAGTACAATGGTATAATAATTTTAGAAGGTATGATATATCCAGGACTCATTTTCGTTGCAATTCGCGCAGATGGTTTTGATGACGCTTTTGGAAAGTTTTTTTACACTTATTTGTACGGTTTGATCTCTAATACTTAAGCAAATTTTTATTCAGGGTAGACTCCACAACCGACGTTTGGTTTTGTTTTTAATCAGCTCAATACAAGCTTGGGCGCTTTACATAGGGCGGTTGAAGCTAAAACAAAAGTCGTTTTGGGTTGGCGGGAGGTACTTACCTTTTTCATCCGAGTTTAAGTTTAGTTTTTAAGTCGCCGTGTGTAAGTGACGTGTGTACGCAAAGCCTTCTTAGTAACCAATTGTAACGGGATTGTTTAATAAATAATTGATTTATTAAACAATTTTCTCCCTACAGTATAGGCCGCCTTGTTTACACTAATGCGTCTGAATATTCATTCTTATATTGGGTAGTTTGGGAATCTTACCTGTTTGGAGTTGTCGTTTCCGAATTGGTACCCGTGTATCTGCAAAAGTTACACCTAGTTTCTCGCAAAGATTATACGTGCTGTTACAATAAATTTTTACCGTAGTCGCAATTTACCCCATTTAAATATTATTAATCCGTACCTGTATTTAACAATAATCTTTTCAAAAGTGGATGGCCTTCACGGCAAAATTTCGAGCGATTTACTTACTTATCTGCCCGTTTTCGTTGCAAAAGCAATAGTGTATTTATGCCATTTTGTGATTTTTTATTGCAAAGTTTAATTAATGCAAACCGAAGTTTCGGATTTAATCACTATATTTGTGCTACTGAAACGAACGTTTTACGTTCAATTTTTATTCGATAATAACCGGATAAGAAGAATATCACTCCTTTTGTTAATGAGCTTGTTTTCTTCCTGTTTTTTTTTTTTTTTTGAATGCCACGAACAAATACTGGATCCTCTACGAATTTAGTGCGCTACATCGAGCCAAATTTTCTTACTTTTTTTTCTCTCTAGGTTGTACCGCTAGAGCCGTCGTTTTCTTTCGTTTATTTGTAAACTACAACCGTTACAATTCAATTACTGCAAAATAAATTAATTGACTTTGAGTTGTATCTCAGTAAAAATAATTCTTCAGTTGTGTGTTTTATGAACATTCTTGACTGGTGAAAGTGAAGCGTTAAATATTCGTGGCAATTTAGTAGAAACTTGTTTTTGCAGAAAACGTTTCTCCAAAAGTTGAGTTAGAATGTTAGCAAAAGACGAGCTTGATTTAAAAGTTATAAATGACTATGTTCACTTAAGTGTGGAAAAAGGGGTTTACATGTGCACTATTTATATAAAATCTATTGATACCTACGTAATAGTTATCGACCTCCAAGTGGTATTATGAATACATTTCTCGAAGAATTTGAAAATATTTTAAATTCTATTGATTTAAAAAAATATTTAATATAGTATTTATCCGTAAAAATAGGGCTATGTCGGCTTTTTACGATGTAATTGAAAGTTTTAATTTAAAACCAACGATTTTCAAAGCTACTCAATTAAACAACTGTTTTATGACCTACGTCAAGTTCATGTTGTTGAAGCTTACTTATCTGACCATGCAGGCTAATGTATCAAATATAAAATACATAATTTTGTCCTATAGTAAACGAAAATGTATTAAAAACAAATGTCGACTGAGAACTACTAAGGAAACATTCAGTTCTTATAACATCATAGAACAAACTGAATGGTCATATGTATTCTGCGTTTCAACTACGAAGTAGTAACAGTAGAACTTTGAAATTGCATGAAAATATTAGGTGCATGGTGACAAATAATAGATTAAACAATCACAGTAATTTGTCACTTCTCAAAAAAATTATCTTCTAATTCTTTGTTTTTCCTTATTCATTCCATTATTTCGCAGTGTTTGTTTTCCGTGTAATTTTTTATGCTTCTAAGAATGCCACAAGTTCGAAGACGTCAAATTTTCACTAGCTTACGCCCTTTAGAAGGGGAAGGATTATCAGAATGCACGAAGTTGGTTTAACCTTTCTTGAAGACGTGTAGGTCAACCGCACGCCACTGTAAAACAAACTTAGAGAAATTGGCAGGAAGAATATTTAGAAGCTCATCGTCGAGACAATGAATAACAAAACAGCAGAAAAACCGAATCTTATGACAAAGTGCAATTCAAGACCCTGCAGAACCATCACGAGCTGTTGGAATCAATTGAAAAAAATAATGCTTTGACCAGCAAGGTCCCCGGACTTAAACCCTACTGAACATGTCTGGAACATGATGGACAGAAGACTGCGTTATTTACCTCTCCCACCCAATCCTCTACGGCAATCAATTTCCAGCATGCCAAGAAGGATTGCTGAGTGTGTAAGTGCACAAGGTGATGCAACGCATTATTAATTTTTATCTGAATAAACAGTGTTAGAATTTATTGATGTTTTCATCATTCCTTTGTTTTCATGAACTTAATCTTTTCATGCAATTTTAAAGTTCTACGGTTACTCCTTCAGGGTGGTTTTACTTTTTTGAAACTCAGCGTAAAAAATATCGACTTAGATGTAAATACCAAGTGCAAAAAATTCATTGAAAATAGAAGTAAACGTGGTCGGTTAGTTTTCCAAAAAAGTCGTATACATATTAAACAAATAATGCCGCTGCTTGCAATTGGTTTAACGACTCCCTAAAACAATTACGTAAACGGTTTTATCTATTGTATGAAATTAATACAAACAATCCATCAGCAGTGAATCGTTTAAAAAAATTTGAATGTGAAAAACTTTATAAACAAGCTTTACTGAAAGCAAAGCTGTCGTACAATAACAAATGAATTAGAAATCCCAATAATCGATCAAAAATGCTGGAATCTCATTAATGAGTGTAGAGAGAAACCAATTACTAACATCGTTGTCCAACTTACCGTAGAAGATTTCAACAATTATTTTTCTAATGTTAGTTCTAGTATCAAAAGTAAAGTTCCTTCCTCATCTACTAATGCGATAACTTATTTGGAGGGTAACATCTTCGAATACAAGTTTAAAATTTTGTGAACTATCTTTCAATTAAATGTTTCTGTACATTGTACTATTCTAGATCAGCTTCGGGCTGATCAAAACCCATATTACTTACTTAATTAATATTATTATTGCAACGCCTACTTTTGAAGAACATTTAAGGGTTCTTCAAGAGATCCCAACTCGATTATTTAATGCTGGTCTAACGTTGCGTGTGGATAAATGCTACTTTTTGTACCTGTCGTTGTGAATAAAATGGTTTGCTTCTCGATCATGAAAACATTTCTTTTAGTCTTAATCGACCTATTCCTTGTTCGTTACTGATGTTAGACAATTTCTGGGTATGGATAGTTGGTATCGTCCTTTCATACCAAATATTGCTCCTTTCTCTAAAGTAATCAGAAAAAACTTAAACTTTGAATAGATTTGTAACTGTCAAACTTCTTCCGCTACTCGTCTTGAACATATGATTTCTGCCAATAGAGTGGTTTGCCCAGATTTGTCTGGTCTTTTCTTAATTCAAACAGGTGCCTTTGATTTTGGATTAGGCGCCGAATTAAACCATGACTAACTTGAAGGTAAAAAGTTTCGTAACAAACTTCATTGTTTTGTTTTTGCTATGAAGTGCAGATGCATAGTTAGAGTATTGGAAGATTTAATTAAACATTAACTTAGTTTGTAACTCACTATATCAGCACATTCACTGAATTCATACAGTTTCGGTATTATTGTGCATTTCTTACTTTTGCTAATCAAATACTACAAGTAAAGATCAAAATCAGAAATATATATCAATCACACAGGGTGTCCCACAATTAATGGAAATAAATTTAGACATAGGTTCAGGTCCTCAAAAAAATGGAGGTATGTCCGAAAATGCTTCGTTGAAGAGTTGGGATGTTACAAATACTAAGACTAAATGATATTTATAGTTCAGTAATGAAAAAATAAAAAAGTCGATGGAAGGAGCAATGCCACCTCTTTGTGTTAACTGTTAACTCGTAGCGAAACTTCTACCGCTTTTTTTGCCCCCATCTGTTGGCACATTATGATTTAAAATAAAGATAAAAATACTAAAAGAAATTAAATTGTAAAAAGGACAGACAAAGTTTTAGTACAATTAGTGTTAGAAAAATATGATGCACTAATTTTGTATAAATACATTGCAAGTATAAATATAAAACAAGCAAGAATAGAAAACAAAACGAAAAAAAATGAAAAACAAGGGGTATTTGAAAAACTGCATTCCGCTACCGATACATTGAAAATGTCATATGGGAAACAACATCGGATTAAATATGGATTAAACAAAAGTAATAGTAATAAACGTGTAAAGTGTGCAACTATATAAAAATCTTGCTCATTGAATAAAATAATTGTATGAGAGCGTACAGAAAGTGCGCCGGTAAAATTTCATTACAAAATTTAAAAAAAAAAACGATATCTGATAGAACACAATTTAGTCTAGCGTCCTCAAAAAATCACTTTGCAATCGTTAAATTTACTAAATTTGTTTTGTTATAAACTATAATTGAAGAATATTTCAACGATAAAAACAAAATGTGTCACAAAGGGCAAACTATTACTTAAAACGGTGCGTGATTTAAACAACGCTACCATCATCATGTTTTACAAAAAAAGAAAGCAACGGCTCTAGAGGAATAACCTAAAAAAACAACCAATGGAAATTTGGCTCGATGTAGAGCACTAAGTTCGTGAAAGATAAAGTATTTATAATAGTTAGAGCAGCAGCGTCCGGCTTTGTCGTAGAATGGGGGGTCCTTAAAAAATTTTAAAAAATTATACTGCTCTCTAACAAGGCGCCACCTGCTGGGTGGCGAACAGGAGATCAACAAGTTTTACTTAAAGTCTAATACGCTAAATCAAACACAAACCAGAGAGAAAAACAGACAACTAAATACAACCAACAAATCTTAAAGTACTAGAAGACTGTGACAGAAATAGAGAGACTGTCGCATATAGTTACGTGCGTTAGCAGCAGCCTTGCTCGCAATTAATGTGTGTCGGATTTCAGGTTAGCTTTAGTTACACGCAAATTAAAGTTAACGTTCCAATCAAGGATTGGCTACTAAGAAGGCTCTGCGTACACATATCTCTTACACACGGCAATTTAAACTAAACTTAAATTAGGATTAAAGGGGTGAGTACCTCCCGCAAACCCAAAAGGCCTTTTGTTTCGCGTCAACCGCTCTAAGTAAAGCGCCCGGACCCGCATTGAACTGGTTAAAAAACGTTTGGTTGTGGAGCGTACACCGAATAAAAATTTACTTAAATATTAGAGATCAAGCCGTTCTATGTCATATGTACTTGACCTTCATACGCATTATCACTGAATAAGTTGCTTAAATAAATAAAACTTAGCTGTAATCTGTAGGATGCAGTTCCGAAAATGAAGGTTTTCTGCTAGCGACGGTATCGACAGTTCGGAAAGTTAAGTAACTCATAGGGGAAATGTTCAAAGAAGAACGGAAGACGATAGGCTCCCTCGATAAAGTTATGAAGCATAACTAACCCCTGTAGACGTAGTATCCACCGATTGTCTGCAGCTTAACTAATGCAAAACCGTGGTGTAGTCTTTAATTGACAGGGAAGGTTCTTAATCAGCCACTCCAGCACCCTCAGGAGTTATCCAAGTATAACACACAATGGGAACATAAGGTCAACGCAACGTGGGTAAATTTAGCCTGATTTAAATGTAACCACCGATTTGAATTAAAAATCTTGAATCACACATTAATAATTTATGTGGAAATTTCAACTTCAAGATGTACGCCCAATTACCCGTACGTACGGAAAGAAAACAAGATGTCCGCTGTTCGTCTAGGAAATTTAGTCGGATTTTATTTTCGACCAATAGAAAATTAGCAAAATGCGCGCCAAATACGACTTTTGTCGTAACATATTACTCGCGACACACGTTTTAAGACGGCTTTCGGCATACGTCCTACATTCGAAAAATAAAACCGTAACAATCAGTATACATATTTTTACACATACTTTATTATTACTAAATTTTAGGTGTGGCTTGATCCCTATACAACAGAAGACGCTGTTTCACAAAAACCTTTTGTTTCTGTTGTGATTTGTGAACACATAAAGTTAAATTAATGTCAAAAGCAGTTACAAGTCGATCCTTTGATAATTATAGCCAACTAAGTGTTAGCAAAAATAAAAATCTCAAATCGCCTGTTGTAAGTTCGCAAGAAGTTGTATCTGTCAATATAGTTGCTTAATGCGAATGCATTTAGGTACGTGATCGTTAACACGAGTCGACACTAAGTGTCGCATAACTTATTGTTTAAATTAATGTCCTAATGTTTACATTAAAGTAAAATTTAACGATTGTAGATCGCAATCCTTCTAGGAGACAGGGAAAATAAAACTCTTTCAACTTCTAGTTACTTCGCGACGTTTCGGAAACGTTCCATTTATTAACTTAAACAGTGGTGTTTCCTTCTTCAGGCGCTAATGGAATACAAAATACAGTGAGTTGAATTATATCACAAGAATATTATACTATTTTATAATAACAAATTCCTTATAGGTAATACACAAGTTAAAAGGTTACTTACGTTGATAACATTCCAGTGAAAGTGGTCGAAAAATAAAATGATGACAAATTGTCATTAATCGTCATTACTTAAAATCTATATAAATAAATAAATATGAGGACAAACGAATGTAGAATAATTACACCACAAATAAATTGAACAAAACAAATCATTAACAAAGATCTTGTATAATTGACGGCACATTTGTAAATGCTTAAATTTTACATAGAACTAAGATAATTTTTAATTGTACGTGTATGAAAATGATAATAGAAAACCTTGTATACAATTCGCGGCAACATTTCAAAATTTGAAAAATCTTAGAATTCCTATAAGTTATGCAACCAAAGATACATTAAACTAAATAATTATGAACAAAACGCGTAATAATAACTATTCAGACTTAATTTTACTGATGATATTATTGTAACAAATATTTAAGTTGTTCGTATCTGTTTTGAAATTGATATTTTGTTATGGACATTAATGTAAATCATTTCTGAAATCATTCTTTTATAATAATTAGTTTCCACATCTAAGATTGTAGGTTCTTCAAAATTAAAATTGTGACCAGTTTGCTTATGATGTACAGCAAGTGCAGTACTTTCTGTATTCTTATTTTTGGAACAATCATATTTGTGGTTTCTAATTCTATTTTTTTACTTTTTGTTTTGTTTGGCCCACATATACCCCATTGCATCCCTGGCAATCTATCTTATACACTACGTTAGATTTTTCTAATAAGGGTGTTTTATCTTTCAATTTTGAATAACATGTGTTATATATAGTATTATTGTTATATAGAATGATTTTTATTTTATCTTTTTTAGAATATTAATTAGTTTATTACTTAGTTTAGGGATGTTGATTAGTTTTCTGTATTGGAAATCTATATTGGTGATGGTAGTGTTAACAATATTGGTGGTGGGATTCGTTGTAGTACTGGTGGAGTTATAGTATATAAGTTTTTAGTGAGTTTTTTGGGGTAATTATTTTTAATAAGGGTGGTCATTAGTAGTTGTAAGTTTTTTCCCGTAGTTCTTCACTGCATAATGTAATTAATTTGTTTTTATAGAGTTAATAATGTTTAGTTTTTGATGGAAAGGGTGTTTCGAAAAGTAATTGATAATTCTATTGGACGCTGTAGGTTTTGTGTAGTGGTCGATTAGTAATGTCTTGGTGTTAGTATTTCTGATTAATTCTAGGTCTAAAAATGGCAATTTTTATCAATTTCAAGCTCAAAAGTGAATTTTATATGTTGGTCATAATTATTCAAAATTCTTAACGTGTCATTAATACTGTCTTGCGGTATACAGGCTATGATATCATCTACATACACATACAACATTATAGGAGTATAATTTAACAATTTGGTAGACTCCGTCAATATATCGTGCATGATTAGATTGGCCATGGCTGGAGAAACTGGCGAACCCATTGCGGTACCAAATATTTGTGAATAGAAATTATCATTATATTGGAAAAAACTTGAATCAAAGATGAAGTTGATAATAAACAAAAATTCATGAATGTCTAGAGTAGTGTAATCTTTTAGTTTTTCCCAATATTTTTTGATAGTCGTAATGGTTAACTCTTTAGTTATGTTGGTGAACAATGAGGTAACATCAAACGAGACAAGTACAAAATTGTCAGGAATCTGGTTTTGATTAACTATTTTAATATGTTCGACTAGTTCATAAGAGTTTTTTTATATTATAATTAAAAATAGGCGACAGATTTGACATAATATTCGCAATGAATTTTGATAAATTGTATGTGGGACTTCCAATACATGATACAATAGGTCTCATAGGATTGTTGTTTTTATGAATTTTAATCAACCCATAAAACTTTGGGGAAACACTAGTGTATGTGATGAGTTTTTGTACAAATTCAGATCTATGTGACCTTTATTATATAAGTTTTTAATAATGGAGTTATTTTATTTTGAAAAGAATTAGTAGGGTCGAAATTAATTTTTTTATAAATTTCTTCATTTTCCAGCAATTTTGTAATTTTCGTTTGATATTCCTCTATATTTAATAAAACAGTAGCATTCCCTTTGTCGGATCTGCAGATGATAGTGTCATTATGTTCTTTTTTAAATTTTAACGTATTAGAAATTAATTTTTTAATGAAAAAATCTTGTCTATTGTATTCAACAGATGTCTTATTTAAATGATTAGTAATGCAGTTAACTACTTTACCTCTCAAACTATCTTTATTTAATTCGTCGTGTAATGACAGAATATCTTCTACGTCCTTTACAACGTTCACAATAGGAATTTTATTATAATTATAGTTATACATAAATTTAGGGTTCAGTGCAAGACATTGTTTAACATAATCAGGTATAGGAGTTTTAGTTAAATTATATACGCATTTATCTGTATTAATATTTTGATTGCAGTTTTGGGAGTCATATAATTTTTGGAATTTTTAATTAGTTTTGGTTTTTTTCTTGAAGAAGTTTTTTTAGTTTTATATTTAATGTTGTTTTTAGTTTTTTGAAATCACGCGGATCCAGTAAGTTATTTAAAGTAATCTGATTTTGTGTAATTATTTTTTTTTTTTTTTTTTTTTTTTTTTTAGGTTAGAAATTTTGAAGTAAGTAATGTCGATTTCCAATTTTATCAGAGTAAACTGGAAGGTTTCGATTGTTTCCAGTTTACTCTGATAAGAGTGAAAAAAAAAAAAAATATTACTACAAAATCAGATTACTTTAAATAACTTACTGGATCACGTGATTTCAAAAAACTAAAAACAACATTAAATATAAAACTAAAAACTTCTTCAAGAAAAAAACCAAAACTAATTAAAAAATTCCAAAAATTATATGACTCCCAAAACTGCAATCAAAATATTAATACAGATAAAATGCGTATATAATTTAACTAAAACTCCTATACCTGATTATGTTAAACAATGTCTTGCACTGAACCCTAAATTTATGTATAACTATAATTATAATAAAATTCCTATTGTGAACGTTTAAAGGACGTAGAAGATATTCTGTCATTACACGACGAATTAAATAAAGATAGTTTGAGAGGTAAAGTAGTTAACTGCATTACTAATCATTTAAATAAGACATCTGTTGAATACAATAGACAAGATTTTTTCATTAAAAATTAATTTCTAATACGTTAAAATTTAAAAGAACATAATGACACTATCATCTGCAGATCCGACAAAGGGAATGCTACTGTTTTATTAAATATAGAGGAATATCAAACGAAAATTACAAAATTGCTGGAAAATGAAGAAATTTATAAAAAATTAATTTCGACCCTACTAATTCTTTTCAAAATAAAAATAACTCCATTATTAAAAACTTATATAATAAAGGTCACATAGATCTGAATTTGTACAAAAACTCATCACATACACTAGTGTTTCCCCAAAGTTTTATGGGTTGATTAAAATTCATAAAAACAACAATCCTATGAGACCTATTGTATCATGTATTGGAAGTCCCACATACAATTTATCAAAATTCATTGCGAATATTATGTCAAATCTGTCGCCTATTTTTAATTATAATATAAAAAACTCTTATGAACTAGTCGAACATATTAAAATAGTTAATCAAAACCAGATTCCTGACAATTTTGTACTTGTCTCGTTTGATGTTACCTCATTGTTCACCAACATAACTAAAGAGTTAACTATTACGACTATCAAAAATATTGGGAAAAACTAAAAGATTACACTACTCTAGACATTCATGAATTTTTGTTTATTATCAACTTCATCTTTGATTCAAGTTTTTCCAATATAATGATAATTTCTATTCACAAATATTTGGTACCGCAATGGGTTCGCCAGTTTCTCCAGCCATGGCCACTCTAATCATGCACGATATATTGACGGAGTCTACTAAATTGTTAAATTATACTCCTATAATGTTGTATGTGTATGTAGATGATATCATAGCCTGTATACCGCAAGACAGTATTAATGACACGTTAAGAATTTTGAATAATTATGACCAACATATAAAATTCACTTTTGAGCTTGAAATTGATAAAAATTGCCATTTTTAGACCTAGAATTAATCAGAAATACTAACACCAAGACATTACTAATCGACCACTACACAAAACCTACAGCGTCCAATAGAATTATCAATTACTTTTCGAAACACCCTTTCCATCAAAACTAAACATTATTAACTCTATAAAAAACAAATTAATTACATTATGCAGTGAAGAACTACGGAAAAAACTTACAACTACTAATGACCACCCTTATTAAAAATAATTACCCCAAAAAACTCACTAAAAAACTTATATACTATAACTCCACCAGTACTACAACGAATCCCACCACCAATATTGTTAACACTACCATCACCAATATAGATTTCCAATACAGAAAACTAATCAACATCCCTAAACTAAGTAATAAACTAATTAATATTCTAAAAAAGATAAAATAAAAATCATTCTATATAACAATAATACTATATATAACACATGTTATTCAAAATTGAAAGATAAAACACCCTTATTAGAAAAATCTAACGTAGTGTATAAGATAGATTGCCAGGGATGCAATGGGGTATATGTGGGTCAAACAAAACAAAAAGTAAAAAATAGAATTAGAAACCACAAATATGATTGTTCCAAAAATAAGAATACAGAAAGTACTGCACTTGCTGTACATCATAAGCAAACTGGTCACAATTTTAATTTTGAAGAACCTACAATCTTAGATGTGGAAACTAATTATTATAAAAGAATGATTTCAGAAATGATTTACATTAATGTCCATAACAAAATATCAATTTCAAAACAGATACGAACAACTTAAATATTTGTTACAATAATATCATCAGTAAAATTAAGTCTGAATAGTTATTATTACGCGTTTTGTTCATAATTATTTAGTTTAATGTATCTTTGGTTGCATAACTTATAGGAATTCTAAGATTTTTCAAATTTTGAAATGTTGCCGCGAATTGTATACAAGGTTTTCTATTATCATTTTCATACACGTACAATTAAAAAATTATCTTAGTTCTATGTAAAATTTAAGCATTTACAAATGTGCCGTCAATTATACAAGATCTTTGTTAATGATTTGTTTTGTTCAATTTATTTGTGGTGTAATTATTCTACATTCGTTTGTCCTCATATTTATTTATTTATATAGATTTTAAGTAATGACGATTAATGACAATTTGTCATCATTTTATTTTTCGACCACTTTCACTGGAATGTTATCAACGTAAGTAACCTTTGAACTTGTGTATTACCTATAAGGAATTTGTTATTATAAAATAGTATAATATTCTTGTGATATAATTCAACTCACTGTATTTTGTATTCCATTAGCGCCTGAAGAAGGAAACACCACTGTTTAAGTTAATAAATGGAACGTTTCCGAAACGTCGCGAAGTAACTAGAAGTTGAAAGAGTTTTATTTTCCCTGTCTCCTATAGAAGGATTGCGATCTACAATCATCAAATTATCAGGAGAATTCCCATTTTTCGTAAAATTTAACTTACCAAATTAAATTGTAAGCAAACAAACTCCTTACCTAGAACAAAAAACAATAATTAAAGAAACCCATTATTTAATATACATAGTTCAATAAAATGTTTTTTTATAGCCTAAACATTAAACCATATAAATTGGTCCTACACATAAATAAATAAAAAATTTAATATAAATTTTGATACCACTACAGTAACAAGTGGACCAGTGAAATTAAAAATGTTGAATTCATGATTCATAATTCATGGCAACCAATCAATTATTTTACATACAAATCTTCAAAGATAATTTGCTTAATATGGTCTTTCTTGATATTCTTATCAAAGGAATGGAACACTTAACTGCAGCGTCTATTTAACAAACGGGAAAACACATCTTCGGTTTGCTGATGATGATAGCTTAGCTATTAAAACACGTGTCCGAGTAAAGTTTTTTGACATTCTTAGTTTTGACTGATGTTTATACATTCCATAAATTTTTTATATCAACAATAATGATAAACTAAAAATAAATATGGTCGGATTGTTATCGATTTATTTGGCATCAAAATTTTGTATTGGTTTAGTTTAGAACATTTATTTGACGTTAACCGCTGTCTGGAGTCAAGACATTTGTACAAGGTTTTGGTGCAAATGTTTTGACCACGTGACGTTTTGACAAATGCACGTTTTGGCGCTGCTCTGTCTAATATTATTATAGTGCAAAACACGAGTTTGACAAAATAAAATATTATTAACGAGTAGTGTATTAAGTTACTGTTTATTACCCAAAAGAAGAACATTACGGAAAAGAAATCACGGAGAACAACGCTAAGTAGGGGTAATCAAAGTCCTACTCTAATACTCTATTAATATCCAAAAAAAAAGGACGCATCTTCATCAATGTGATTCAAGTATTCAATGCTGAAGTCTACAATGAAAATTCACAAAAAAACTCATAGCTTTCTTTAGGATAAAAGTACAGAAATCAAGTGTTAGGAAGAAAACACATTAAAGAATTTGCGATAGTTGCTTCTGATGGACAATATTTGATGGTAAGGTAAATTTTTATTTTTTGATTAGGTATATTAGGCATAAATTATGAATTAGTTTAAGTTGCATAAATGGTAGTCGCAGGTAGATGCAGATATTGCCAATTAACAAATTAAATTACGTTCAAAAGATGGGCTTATATCTCTTGGTGTCAATACCTGATACCAAAACGAACGTTACACGCAAGTTCACCATTACCCAAGAAGGATTTCATGTCAATGATCGGAGCGTGTAAGAAACACATTTAGCTATGTCCGAAGGGGTTGCCACACCACAGATTCTTCTTGCCACATGTAAATGGAAGAGACACATACAAGCTGTTAGAATTAATACATTAGCAAAGGTACCTTTTAAAGTTGATTTGTTTTTGAAACTGCCAAACACGGGAACTTACACAGTATGAGATGTACATCAACAACCTTCTACTTCTGGTAGTCAAGTCTTTCACCAAAAAAATAGACTTCTTGAATGAATGGCAATGCATTTTTTCTTGAGTTAAACATTTTGTTGTTAAGGTCATTTATATTATTTGGACAACCATTATTATATATTTAATTACTTGTGTAATTTCTTTGTTGTTCTTAGTGCCTTAAAAAAATGTCTAAAATTCAAAATTTTTAGTCTTATGTACTAAATTGAAAAATCATGTGTCTCTAATATCAGTGCCCACCTTTATAGGAGATTAGCGGTCTGAGGCAACTATTATTTCTGTACTATGGTCCAAATTAATCAAAAGAAGATCTAATTGTAAAATTTGCTTGAATCTGTGGAAAGAATCTTGACATTCTCTATTTCAATATCATTTTGTTCCTTTTCTTAACAGTTTATCAAATGGATAACGTAATAAATGTAATTTTTTAACAAATTTCCCATAGTAATTAATTGCTCCAAGGTATGAACTTAAAGTAGGAATGTCACGTGGTGGTGGTATTTAGGAAACTGCTATTGTTTTATTAGGTTCTAGTTTGATTCCATTCTTGTCAACAACATAAACTAGGTATTTATGAAATTCGGAAATTTTTTAATCGGTGAAAGAAATTCAAAAGGTTTCGATGTTGTTGTATCTCATTTCTGTCAAAAATAATTATGTCATTGAGACTGTACTGTACCATCTAAACCAGTAATCATTGTGTCGATAATTTGTTGAAAAATTCCTGGTGCCGTTTTGATTTCAAAAGGAAAGCGGTTGTACTTGAAAAGTCCACGGTGTGTATTGATTGTTGACATCTCTCGGGATTCGTTATTAACTTCTACATGTAGATAGGCGTCTGATAAATTAACAACGCTAAATAACGTACAGTTACCCAGTTTTGGGATGATGTCTTCCGGAATGGGTAACAGATGTTGATGTGCCTGCACAAATACGAATATTGCCATTTGACTTTTTCACAACTACTATAAGTGCTGCCCATGCTAAATAATCCACTAAAGAAATTTATGGTATTGCAGCATACCTATGTCACTCATGGCTGGAGTTCTTCCATTGAATTCCATGGTGAATCTAAAGTAATTGCTCTTGATATTTCCAAAACCTTTGATCAGGTATGACATGCAGCACTACTCAACAAATTGCCCTCTTATGGCCTACCTCCTAAGCTCTGTTCATGGACGGCGAATTTTCTTTCTAATCGAAGTATTAGTGTAGCTGTCCATGGTTACTCCTCCGAATTCTATAATATCAACGCCGGTGTTCCGCAAGGTTCTGTGCTGGCCCCGACCCTGTTTCTATCAACAATCTTCTTTCTTCCACTGTGAATCCCATTCACAGCTATGCTGACGACAATACTCTTCTTTCCAGCATCAGTTTTTCTAAACCAGTTTCCGCATCCAGTTTGGATGAGCAACGCCGTACAGGATCGGTATCCCTCTCAAACGATCTTCAAAGAATTACAGAATGGGGAATCAAAAATCTTGTTGTATTTAACTCTACCAAAACACAAACCTGTCAGCTTTCTCTCAAACAGTCCCTAAATCCACATTCTATTCAAATGAATGGTCAAAACCTCAAACTGAAGGATTCTTTAAGTTGATTGGCGTCGAAATCGAGCAAGACCCTCGATGGCAGAAGCACATTTCATCTTTGGCATCGGCTGCAGCCAAGAAGCTGAGTTTTCTTTTTCGGGCAAGGAACATTTTTTCTTCATCCAATCTGTATACGTTGTACACATCACAAATTAGACGTAGTCTTGAATACTGCTCTCATATCTGGGGATCTCCTTGTCCCACAGCTCTTTGCATTCTTGATTCTATCGAGAGGAGGGCTGTCCGCCTTATTGATAATCCAATACTTGCTGTAAGGCTGCCTTCTCTCGAACACCGCAGAATGGTGGGTTATCTTTGTTTGTTTTACCGGTACTACAATGGTATGTGCTCTTCTAAGTTGAGCTCTATAATTCCACCGTCTACAAGACCCGATTGGGAAACTCGATGCGTATACACCTATTTACAGTTCAGCTCCAAACTTCCAGAACTGCTTACTACGACCGTACTTTCATTCCTAGCGTATCTCGACTATGGAATCTCCTACCATCTCACGTATTCTCCGTATCCCCAAATCTCCAGTTTTAGTGAATGACCTGATGCTCTTTTGACTGCGTGTAATGTTGATGAAAAATCTGATTTACCTATTTTGTTCCATGTAGTTTCTGAGATGAGGACAATGTCTGATGCTGAGTCAGACTGAAATTTGATAGGGATGTTATTGATTGTTTAATGTTTTTAAAATTGTTCAACTTGAAAATTATATTTTTTCTTGCAATAATCTTTTTTGTGACTTATGGCATTACATTTTGTAGATTAATGGTTCTTGAAAGGACAGGATCATGAATAGCGCATTTGACTACAAAACTAACAAGTGTGTTTGGAATACGATGTTTGAAAAATTGTTTCACCTCTTGAGTAATTGTGCTGATTTTCTTGATGATGATAAAGTTATTGAAATAATGTTTAAGTCTGAATTAAAATTATTGAAGTGTTTTTTAGATATGTTAACCAATGTCATTCGGTTATAAGACCTTGAACCTCAAACGGAGGCTTCGTTTCGTTGTACAGCATTAACAATAATCTTGTGCTGATGTCGTATCATAACTGAACCGAAGACCGCACACAAAGATTAAACATTTGAAATTGTCAGGTGTAACTTTGTCAAGTATAAAATCTCTACAAAACTCATTAACTTTTACTGCATATGTCACAATATCTTCGCATTTTTCTTTAGTTAATTTCCAGCAACGGCATCCTGTGTCAAAAAGTGATGTTTTTTCTGCCAAACGTCTTGGTTAAAATTTCTACGTTTTTATTAAATTTAATTTCGCCCGTTCCACTTCCTTTGAAGTCTCCATAACAAGTAAATTGGATTTAGCAAATAAAATGCAAGGGACACCTTCTAGTTCCAGACAAGAAGACACATTCGCAGTTTGTGAAAATTTATCGTAAGTTGTGTAAGATGTTACGATTTCTAATGTTAAAAAAAATGTCTATCAAATTTCAAACGATTGTATCTAGTAGTTTATTCTACTAGTAGAATAAATTAACTTTATTCCACTACAGGATACGCTTCATAAGGGTAAAAGTAAAAGTAATTTTAAATTGTGATTGTGGTTGAATTTTTTTTCGGGTTAGTATTGAATTTTATCCAGTAATGTAATTCAACACTTATACAATCACTGTAATTATTAGTTACGTATTTAAGTTTTCCCAATCTTATGTGAATTTCTGGTAGGATTGTGGTGGCTGGATCAATTGAGACTCCAGTGCCGACGATTCGGTCAAAAATTGTCTGATCTTTTTCGAGGTCATAAAGAGTTAGAAGCCAAAACTTTTTCTGACAATCTTCATTATGATTTAGTTAACACCATAAACAACAAACATTTGGAATCAATAAATTAAAATTAATAAATAAAAAAACAAACTAATAATTTTCACTAACAAACGTTTAACAGAGAGCAGGAGTTTTAATTTAAGAAATTATTAGTGTAACTAAGTGTTGTATCGCTCATGTTTTAATCTACTATTAGGCTATATAGTATTTTCTAATTTGAATAATATTTTGCCCTCGTTTGCTGGGACGGAACGTTGGCATTTTTATGAAAAACAATATCTAGAAGCATTATTCACATCAACATTAATTAATT
Organism: Abscondita cerata; assembly: GCA_030710515.1. Classification (NCBI taxonomy): domain Eukaryota; kingdom Metazoa; phylum Arthropoda; class Insecta; order Coleoptera; family Lampyridae; genus Abscondita; species Abscondita cerata. The sequence continues at coordinate 181,213 of JALBCR010001353.1, read as the reverse complement.
TAACGAAAAAAATATTCTCCATAAAAAAAAATTATTTAAATTCCACACGCTTGTTAAATCTACAAAACATAAATACGTTCACGTTATGATTACAGTTAACTTTTACTAAAAAGGATTATAGATCATAGATCACAGTTAGAGCATAGAAACGTAATCTTTACTATTAAAGATTTCAATTACGATTAGGTCCGATCTTGATTTTAGATATGTAACAGTTACACTCTGTGTTTGCGTAAGGTATCTATCTACGTAAGATAGCTTGAACCAAGAACGACCTTTGAAAAGGATCAACGGACAATTTGACCTAATAGAACTAAACATTTCTGCTCTTGACTGAGGTCAGGTATTTAAATAATCATACGTCTATTAAAATTTCACCTGAATACATTTATAAAGTTCCGACGCAATATAATAGAAGCCGCTTGTTAATTATAAAATATGGATATGGATTCTAAAAAATAACGCTTTTGTAAATTATTACAATGTATCAAAAACGTGCGTCGAAAATTGTGTACATCAAAATGCTAATAATTTATATTTTCCCAGCTGCTTCGCCAATTTTACAGCGAAAGCCTCGTTTAATTGAACATATTTCGATGTTCGCTTTAATAAAGCGCTCAAAAAGATTTAGAAATTTGTGACAACGTTGATTTTTAATGGTTCATGTTTCTTTCTGGAAATTTTAAATATTAAAAGCTTAGTTCAACAAAAAAGTAAATGTTATTTTTGTTGCCGTAAATAAATAAATTTAATAACTACAGTATGACGCTATAAATTTTGAATAATAGCTTGTTTGTTAGAGAAAACAGTTTTAATTAGTTTTGTTATCCAATTTTTATAAACTACTAGTTTACGACTAGTAAAAGTCGACATAGATTTTAGCACAATTATTATTTTGAAAAAAAACAAAGGTGTGTGCTATGGTTATACTGTGGCAGTTATCGTGCAATTTTAACGTTCTTTCTTTATTTTGTTGCTACGCTTATTGCATCAGTTTCAGTTACCGCATGTACAAATATTGCATGTAGCGCACTCAAGAAGATTTAACGTTGACAAGGGTAGTCACTTACAGAAACCAACCCTTATCTGACCTACTAGATACTGTAGCGTCGCAACTAAAGTACAGCGCACTTTCAAACACAAATGGAAATGCGACTGTTGTATTTATGAGTCGCTTTATACCAACACGGTGGCGGATGTTATGTTATTAATAACTTCTTTAAAGATTTATCTAAGATTGGAGTTCTTACACAAATGATGTTTGTACAGCTACTCCTTTCAAATAGTATCGTTTTAATATTTCCTTCAATTACAACAACGTTGTAATTATATCTGAACACTGAAACGCTAAAGTTATCGATTCATTTCAGAAGGTACTTTTTGATGTTAATTAAAATACAAAGGTTTAATATAACAATCTAATCAACATTTAATTAAGACTAGTATATACCAGCATGCTCCGAATGTTTTTTTTTGGGTGCAACATATTTCTAATTCTGTGTTTTGGTTGCTATAAAATAAACGGGGGGACTGACATCATCAGATATATGATTGAATATTAGAAATATAGCCTGATACAAGACGAAAGAACCTAAAATGGACTAGTAACGTATACACACTGACTTATAGAGATACACATACTGGGTGACCCAACCAAACTACAAAATTCGATTGCTCAGTTATTAAACGAGATATCGACTTCCGTTTTTTTTATTTAATAGATATCCATTAGCTGCACTTTTAAAAATATTTTTCCATATTTAGGTGATCCTAAATTAGGTAACTGGACCAAAGTTAGGTTTTTTGAATAGAACATCCATTACATTTACACATATTTGGATTCTCTGTTGAAAAATAACTTAAGTTTGTATACAAGATTAGGGGTCTAGCAGCAACTGTTACAGCGTTAACTGACACGTACTGCGAAAAAAGTCCTATCTTTGAAAAATCACAGCACTTACACCCTTTGTTGTTTCTTGTCCATCTTTTTGCAATTGGTCCAGTATTATAGTCATAAACTTTCACACAAAATAGGAGTAGCACTAAAATTAGTATACACACATTTCAAATAAGACAGGATCTGTTTTTGGTAATAGTTTTTACAAAAAGTTATTGAGGCATTATATAGTCGTATTCAGGTCTTTTAATATTATTTAACAACTTCAAATGCTATTTTTAATAATTTCTTGATAACTTTCAAAAAACCAAAAAAATTAACATTCAACTTCTCCCTAGTTAAGTAAGTGTTCAAAAACATTTCCTTCTTGTTCTAAGCATATTTTGAGATGTCGAGCGAACGGCAGCTTAATTGATAAAATTAGTAGGCTGGTGTCAACAAAAAATTAAACAACTAAACAAGAAATGTCACTACCTGGCATAAGTCAATACTGTATCCACAACGTTACTATATCACTACTAATATCTCCATGAATCATTCAAAGGAAGAACTAGTGAGAATGATTTATTGACTTGAAGAAGCCGATCAAAATGTTTTATTGTCAACACGAATTTACCATGCAAAATATCCGGAAGAAAGAACACCATTTAAACGGAGTTTTCAAAGTGCTATGGACAGATTCGAGGAAAGTGGGAGTGTGCTTTATAAGAAGAGGCAAAATGCTAATAGAATCGACTATAATCAGCAATTGGATACACTACTGATGTTAGAAGAGAATCCACATGAGAGCACACGGGAGATGGCGAGAGAATTAAAGATCTCTCAAAGTAGAGTTAATAGAATAATTTTAAAATTGATTTCATCCATATCACCTTGAACTTCACCAGGAATTGTACGGAGATGATTTTGTTAAGCTTTCGTTCGTCCGACGTTTGGAAATGTGCTTAAAACAACAAGAAAATGTTTTTAAATACTTACTAAACTTTTGTTTATTGAAAGTTATCAATAAATTATTAAAATTTGAAGTTGTTAAATGATGTTAAAGACCTAAATACGACAATACAATACAATATAATAACTTTTTGTAAAAATTATTACCAAAAACAGATTCTGTCTTACTCGAAATGTGTGTATACAAATTTTAAGGTTATTCCTTTTTGAGTGAAAGTTCGGCAAAAAATATTAATGTTATTTGTAATTAAGCATTTTCATTAATTGATATTTTTAATACTCTTTGCAAAATATCTCAAAAGTTCCGGTTCTAGTACCCAAGTATGTTATACAGCGTGTCCAGAAAAGTTCTAGTCAGAAAATTCCCATTTTTCTTTATTGTTGATTTTACGATAAAAGTTATTCTATATAAAAAGTTCTGCTTGATGCGCAAATAACATTAACATATCAAAACTTAAAATATCATGTACAGAGCGGCAAAAAAATATAGAAACACAGAATTGCGTTAAGAGGCAAGTACCCTCAATTTTCAATTGATTTAGGTAAACTTTACTAAGGACTACAGAACGACGTCATATAAAATTTTTCGTTGAAATATTTTAATTTACAGCGTACATCAGAAACATCTAAAAATCAATGATCTAAATAAAAACAGATAGTTTAGTATGAAAAATTATGTCTCCACATGCCCTCCTTCTTTTTCCATGCAAACTATAGTACGCCTTGAAATTTCTGTTACTGTCGCACGTATCATATTGGGAGTGATTTCTTGGACACAGTTTGTTATTACTGCTTTAAGATGGTCAATATCCTGAAAAGGTCTATGCCCATACACCATTTCTTTTAATCGGCCCCATAAAAAGAAGTCCAGGGGTGTGATGTCAGGCGACCTGGCTGGCCAAGAAATATTTGAACGTCTGCCTATCCAACGTTGCGGAAATACTTCATTCAAATACCTAGTTACTGTGTTAGTATTATGGCAAGGGGCTCCATCATGTTAATACCAAATTATACGTCTTATATTTAGTGGCAGTTCGTCAAGAAACTCAGACAACTAGTTCCTTAAAAAGTCCAGGTAAATGGCAGCATTTATAGTGTGTCGGAAAAAGTATGGTCCAACGATCCGATCATTAAAAATGCCACACCAAACATTGGTTTTAAATGAATATTGACTACGGCATTCAATTATAAAAATTGGATTGTTGTCACTCCACCACCGACAATTTTGAGAGCATACCACGCCGTTGGAAGTAAACATGTCCTCGTCCGTAAATAATATTTTTCTTGCAAAAATGGATCGTCTTCACACTCGCCTTGGAACCATGCGCAAAATAGGAAACGGGAATCAAAATCTCTGGGAAGAAGCGTGTGAATGTATTTCGGTTTATATGGATGAAATTTATTTATTTTTAAAATTTTACTAGCAGTAGACTTTGTGACGTCAACTTGTAAATTTTTTGACGGTTTCGTAAAGAAATTGTGGACCATTTGTTGTGTTGTTTCTTAAATACATTTTCGACGGAACCAGTAGCCTTAAATTTATTCATTACGTTTGCTATAGTGGCGCTACATACCATTTTGTCAGGGTGTCTATTATTAAATATTAGTGCGGCTTCCCTAATAGGATTATAGTGATCTTCGAAGATAAGTACAATTTCTCTTTTCTCCTGCAACGTTAACTTTACATTCATGACGAAACTAACGAAAAAGTGGAAAAATATAAAATAATTTTTGATAACATGTCAATATTCGTTACTATAGTAATACACATAGTTGTGCAAAATTGTTGCAGGTAAATGTTAAATAAATAAATTTAAAAATATTTTCCAAATGTTTCTTTATGGTGCCCTGTAAATTAAAATACTTTTTATATGTCAATATTATTTGCGCATCAAGCAGAACTTTTATATAGAATAACTTTTTATCGTAAAATCAACAATAAAGAAAATTCCCATATGTCTAGAACTTTTCTGGACACGCTGTATAGTTAGAAAGCTCTTAAAAATCGCATTCAAATGACGCATCGGTATATAGGGTGTTCTATTTAAAAAAATTGAAAAAAATAATTTTCGACACCCTGTAGAGTATTTAAAAAAACCTCAGCAAGGATCAAGTTTCAGAATTTTTATTATAATAAAAGACCAATTGCGAAAATATGGAAAAGAAATAACAAAGAATGTAAGTGCTGTGATTTGTTAAAGATGAGACTGTTTACACAGTAAATGTTAGTTAACGCTATAACAGTTGCTGCTAGACACCTAATCATGTATACAAACTTAAATTATTTTTCAACAGAAAATTCAAATATGCATAGATGTACGGGATATTCCATTCAAAAAAACCCAAATTTGGTCCAGTTAGCTAGTTTAGGACTACCTGAATATGGGAAGAATATTTTTTAAAAGTGCAACTATTGGATATCTATTAAATAGAAAAACCAGAAGTCGATAACATCTTGTTTAATAACGGAGAAATCTAACTTTCTAGTTTGGTCACCCGGTAAGTGTGAATTAGTACAATAGATTAAACAGTAATAACCAGAACGGGAAACAACAAATTTATGAAGATCCAAAATTTTGTTAGAATGTACACGTACAATATCTAAAAATATAAACTGGAATACAACTGTAAGGGACCAACATTGCAAGAAGTCTAGAAGCAGGGAAACATAGTTCTGTAGTAATGTACCAAAACAGTTAAGAAGGAAGTCGGCGATGTAAACAACCCAAAAGAATTTTATAATAGTTATTTTTCTTAATGTTTATTAACATAGCGCTATAACAGCAAGTTATGCCCGACATTCATACAAAACTTTATAGCGCGAGAGTATTAAGTTTAAGTTTTAAAAGTAAAATCTGTCATAACAAGCTGAAAATTTGCATACTTACTCAGAATACTGAGCAAAATGACGTCTCCGCTTCTCCGACACTTGCGTCTTGAGATAACCCCCGCCCATCCCCTCCAGTGCAATTTCTCTTGTACCGTAATTTATGCATGCAGTCTGTTATTGGTATTGTTTTGATTAATACACGTGACAGTAACAGTGAAATGAGGAATTGACACATTAATAAAAGCTAGCATAACCCGCGGAGATGGTTTAGAAGAGGCATAAAACAAACCCATCCGCTTACTTTGAACGAATAGTGTAGGAAAACTATGCTCAGCCGTCATCTACAAAATCAAGAACTAGTAGCAGTTCGATAAGTCAGAAGTCACATGATATTTTGACTCGGGCTAGTGCACCTATGTTTCACTTTAAAAATTTGTGGAAATAAAGATGATGATGAAAAAGAAAAAAGCTTCCTCAGAAATACAGACGTACAACACGTGTTATGGTTTTATTTTATAAGCCGAGTAAAACGTGTGCCGTGAGCAATATGTCACACGGAATATAGTTCTAGGAAACGTATGTCACGATTGATGCGTTACGACAAAAATCATAGTTAGCGCGCATTCTTCGAAATTGCGATTGGTTGAAAATAAATATCGATTTTTATTCCCAAGAACGTAAGCGGACATATTGTGTCTACGTTCCTGCTTGCTGATAACTAGTAATGTTTAGCAAATCGTTAATTTAAAATTACACATATAGTGGAAATGCATTAAAAATTTCCAATAACAATTGGTTAAGTTATATTCGTCTAAACCTACCGTAAGTACTAATTCTTTCTTATTTTCCTTTGTACAAATTTTACGTTACGTTACGTTACCGCAATCGGTAGGTACCACGTCTACCAGATAAGGGGTCGCTATGCTTTGTTGCTTAAACGAAGGAGCCTAACGCCTTCCAGTTCTCTTCAAACACCTTCCCGCAAGAAGAATCTTGTGTGCATAATTAAGAAACTGTCGATCCCGTCGCCAACTGAAAATTCTACTCTCGAGACTTCGTTCACATAATACAGCAAAGTTTTAGAGTTTAAGTTATCGTATTTATTGCTAGTGAGTGTGAAACTCATGTACATACGACATAAAACGGCTTTAACCTTTAGTTTTAAGTAAAACCTAATTCGGTGGTACACTCAACAACCGAGAGATTTTAATCGGCTCAATAAGGGCTTGTGCGCTTCAATTTAAACGGTTGTCGCGAAATCAAAAGGCTTATTGGGTTTGCGGGAGGTACTTACCCCGTTAGATAAGTTACTTTTAAGCGTCAGTGTCGTTGCATGTTTGACCCTATAAATTACCGTGTGTGAATTATATATGTACACCGAGTGTTCCTATCAGATAGTACTCAATTGAAACGTTAACACTACGAATTGTGTTGCTGAAGTTTATCTGTAAATCCGGTGTGTTATTCGTGTAGATTGCTTATTATTAAGCAAAACTACTGCTCAAAGAAATGTGACGACGTCCTTCTCACTCTCCTGTTACTATAGAAATTTTTAAACTGTCTGTCTTCCTTTTATGGTTGATTATTGTGTCAATTTGTTCGATCCAGTGTATCTAGTTTTAGGATTAAGTAGTTTTGATCTCCTGTTGGTCGGTTTTATTTGTCTCTCTTACCCAGCAGGTGGCGCCTTGTTAGGACAGGGATTTAATTTCTTCAAACTCCTTAAGGACCCCCCACTCTATGACGACGCCGGAAAGCTGCTGTTCTATCTAAACAACTTATTTCTACCAACCTACTTCGATACACCGATCTGTACTTTCTTTTATTTTTTTTTAGTTTCATCTAGAGCCTTCGTTTATTTGTAAACTGAAACCGTTACATATGATTAGCACTTTAGATCTAATGAACAATTTAAAGTCTATTGCTGAGAAACGTTGCGGTGATTTGGGAAAGCAAATCAACGAAGGAATATTAGAAATTATTGATTTAGTAGTAGCTGAAGGCAGTTACCACAGAGACTGCTATTCGAAAACTTTACAAATTTCAAGTGAAGGTACTGCACCCCATTAAATAAGAAAGAAATGACAGTTCAGCAGCTTTGCACCAAAATCGAAAATGGTAAAAAATGTCAATATTTATTATCAGAATTTTCAGAACGCATGTCACAAATAATTGACGGAGATGATGGATACACTACTCAGTACCTAAAATAAAAACTTTTACACTATTTTGGGGAAAATGTAACAATAACCAATAAAGTAAGTAGCGATAGAAAGTTGAGTTTGAAATCAACTTACTATCGCCTGCTTTCACAGAACTGTAGACAATATAATCCATTAAAACTGGTATCACGCAGAAGTCCGAACAGCGTCTCAGAACAGTATCAGTAGCAGCTGCTATAATTCAGGAAGATATACGTTCTCAAGAATATAATTTGACATCATATTTTGTCGACAGCGAAATTAAGTTCTATTTGAGTTCAATTTGACTAAACAATAAAGTTTAAAAATTTTACCACTTTTTAGTCCATATATTTGGCATTATGAGATTTCAGAAAAAATATATCTAATAAAGGGTGGGCCATATAGCGGTTGCATTTTGAACCACTATTTATTTGAAGTACATGAATGTTAAATGTCATCACAAATTGACATATTATTAGTTAAAAGTCTGAATTTTACGAAATGGTAATCCATACGCTTGAAGAAAACGGAGTAGTCTGAATTATCGAATCTCCCGTATTGCAGTGGCGTAGGTACCTGATACGTTTGGAAAATCATATTTTTAGTAGGTAAATATATTATAATAGTAAAATCTACCTTGATATGAATTATTATGTGGTTATATGTTATTTATTTTATTTGTATAGTAGATCACATTACAAATTTTACTTCTTACGTATTATATACCATTATTTTTGTATCTTGGTATAATACACACATCTACGGCTATGATACTCGTTTCGTCAGTACCTGGGCTGATGGCAACGTGTTTACACAAGTTAAGTTATTGTTCTCAGACCCTAGATGGGTCGATATGCTGCAAGAGCGGCACAATGATCGTATTTTGGTTAGAATTTATTGGTTTTTACTTAACCGTAGAAGTACCGCTTTCACAAGAAAATAAAGAATTATTTCAAGCAATTATGATTTATTACTCCGCGCCAATAGTATACAGACTTTAGGCGAAGGTTTCTTCAGGCCGTAATTATAAAATTGGTTTGTAGATATAAACGAAAGCACACATTTACACAATAAATACAATTTATTTACGGTTTGAAAAAGCGTAGGAGGCCAACGTTGTCCGATATTATAGCAGTGGTTTAACTACCCCCAACCTCTACTATAAAGAAAAAAAGCACAACATATTGTAAAAGTTGTTATTATTGTGTAAATGTGTGCGTTCGTTTATATTTATAAACCAATTACACTTACGGGCTGAAGAAGGTCTCACATAGGATGCGAAAAGTTGCAGTGATTTAATTACCCCCAACCTCTCCTATAAGGAAACGAAAATCCCAAAAAAAAGTATGTCGAGGTGTCTCTTACCAACACAATATCCACACTAACAAAGATTTTGTCTTCACAATCGACTACTATTACCAAACAAAAAATAAATGCAAAATTGGTATCGGCAGCTGCTATTGCCAAACAAAATGAGGATCTGAAGTTAGTAGCATTGTCAAGTTCACATCAATATGAAATAAAATCAAGAAAGGTCAGTAATTTTGCGATGGAAGAACCTTTTCAATTAAAGCATCTTATGCCATCTACTTCAAGCAATTCTGAAAAGGTGTTGGTATCTAATTTATTAAAACAGGACATTTCTTTTTATAACTGTGTCATTAAGGCTGTTCTCTCAAGGAGTTATAAAGTTTATGTAAATTTATCTCGTTTATTTTTAAAAATGTTTTCCTGATTTTGATATAGCTAACATTATTATTTATGTCATGCAGGAGCTATTTTTTTTATTTTCGTCTTTGTTGTATTTAATTTAATTAAAACGTAAGATAATAGAAAAATTGATTTTTATAAGCCCAAATTTCGACTCCTGCGCGACATAGATAATAATTTTCTGACAACTCTACTTTTTTTAAATTTTGACTTAAAATTAATGAGAAAAATTAACATTAAGTAAACGATAAATACTGAAAACTCTTGGAGAATTGTGAAATGAATGTACTCGCGGGCGAATTTTTCTGAGCGCAACAGGCCAGACTTGGAAGCCGATTAATATTAGTAGATAAATAATATATTGTTGAATTGTCGTAGTCAATTTTATTGTACATGACGTGCATTTTAAACAGTTTTAGAAACAGAAAAAACAACAAATAGCTATTTATGTCACAAGAAATAAAAATAGTGAACCGCCTACTAGAAATCTGAAATTGTCCCGAGTGATAAAACAGCCTTAATAATCCAATTTTTTAATTTTATGTTCCAGATGAGTAATTTTTTCAATAAAATTTTGTTTTTTTGTTGCACCTACTGTGTCGCATAAAAAATATTGTGTGAACCTCCCCGAAAAAGTATTTTCCGGGTCTCTTCCATCGGCCCGAAAAACACAAACTACTATGGTTTTTTTCTTACTAAGATACAGTAAAACCTCTATTTTCGGCCACCTTTTAAAAGCGGCCACCACTAAAACCGACCAAGTTTTCCAAGTCAAAAACCAATTATACGGAAATATCCATATTAATGACCTTTCTTAATAACGACCACCTCTCGATAACAACCACGGCCACTTATATATGTAAACTTTCTTGAAGAAATACATGTAATTCTACTTCCATTTCCGGCCATTCTTAAGTAAGGTCATTAGTAGACAACATCTTAGCGTTCAAATTGTGTAAAATATATAATTGTTTCATTGTGTGAGGCTTAAGTAATTACCGGTATTTAAGAACGGATTTACAGAATTTGTTTGATTTACAATAAACAGTCATTACAGAGAAAGTGCAATTAAAAGGCTCATTAAGCTCACCCCAAAAATCGTATTTTATGTACATAGTTTGAGTTAGTATGTTCAACAGTGCTGTTACATATAGACGTACAGAAAAATTACAATGTCGCTAAAAAGAAAACGTTTGTCTCTTAAAGAGAAAATTGATATAATTGTAGAAAGTGAAAAGTTCAATACCAGTGCTAGAAAGTTGGCTAAAAAATTTAGTGTTAGAAGAACGATATTGTAAAAAATAAATGTGATTTAAAAAAGCTATTTAAAGAAGGTTCCAGTACAAAACAGAAGAGAAAATTTGGTTTTGAAATTGACCGAGTAGGTCAAGAATAAAAATATCTCTATATCTGGACCTTTAATAAAAGAGAAAGCATTGAAAGTTGCGGAAAAATTAAAAATGACAGATTTTAAAGCTTCAAATTGGTGGTTTGAGAAATTTTGTCAAACACAGAACATAACTTTTAAAACAATTTGCGGGGAGTCAGCTGATATTAACCTGAACACTGTTGAACCTTGAAAAGCAAAGTTGTCAGTAATATTGAAAGAGTATTCACATAAAAATGTGTACAATGCTGACGAAACCCGACTTTTTTACCTTGCGATGCCAAACAAAACGTTCTCTTTAAAAAACGATAAATGTAGTGGTAAAAAAGCTGCAAAACAAAGATTGACAATTTTAATTTGTACAAATATGGAAGGTGATAAGAAATACCCGTTAATCATTGGAAAAAGTAAACACCCAAGATGCTTTAAAGGCTCTCATATCAACAAATTGCCCATAGAATGGGTGTTCTATAGTCTTATTATTTCTAGATAATGCCACGTCTCATCCCAAAATGACTCTTGAAATTGTGAACATTGTTTTTCTACCGCCAAACACCCCATCCCATTGCCAGCCACTGGATCTAGAAATTATCCATAACTTTGAGATGGCCTACAGGAAGTTTTTAATCAAAAGGCTGCTAACATTCACTGGTTTGGCGCGCTTAATTTGCTACCGCGGTTCGAGTACACGGATTTGGTGTTGTGCGGGTTTATTAACTGTACATTTCAATATTAATAGACCTGTTCCTTATCCATGTATTTGCAAGGCCATTTTTGTAATCGCCATCGAAATTCGAACGCAATTGGATATAGGCACTTTTCGTAATACCGCCGCTAGAAGTGTACGTGCACTAGTGCCTGAATCAAAACGTTCTCCGCTACAAAACCGCTGCAAGAAATATATTGGGTAAGTCCTTTTCCCTTTTCGCTCCCTGACGCATAACAGTGAATTCATGTACTGGGATTAGGGGGCGCGAATCAATTTTTTTTGGTTATATTTTTACAGTCCATTAAACCGCGCTATCATATTTTTGGTCCTAGCGATCCGAATTGCTACCTATATTTAAATTTGTTACTTAATTTTAACCGAATTAAAAGTATTTGCAACAATATGACTACGAGGTTAAATACGGATGATAACGATCACATTGAACTGCAAATTAGAAAGTGCTTGGCAAAAATGTCTTCGTATTTAAAACGCGCTGAACAAATTTTAGACGAAATGTCTTCATCGCCGCAAGACGACGAATCTTCTAACTTATTTCTATTTAATACCGCTTCCATAGATATTATCCGCTCTGATTACATAGCATGTTTAGATGAAAAAATTGATTTAGATTTAGCTATTCGCCCCAACACGCCTCCTGATTATTCACCATTAAACACATTTGAAGATTTATATTCCAAAATTAAACACTTTCAGCATAATCTTTCAACGCTAAAAACGCCGACGAAAAAAGAAATTGACTCTTCCGCTAGTTTTTTGAAAAATACTCCCAAACTACCTCGTTTAGAACTAAGTTCGTTTGACGGAGAAATTGAAAACTGGCCCATTTTCTATGAAACTTTTAAATCAATTATTCACGAGAATCATGATCTTAGTCAGACAGAGAAAGTTCAATACTTAGTGGGCAGACTAACTGGTAAGGCTCGTAACATTTGTAAAGGGATCATGCCCACCGGAGATAATTATGAGGTCTTATGGACCGCATTGTGTAAAAAATACAATGATAAACGCGTTCTCGCTGCGTCATACGTTGATCAATTACTCTCAATAAGTCCTGTAACTAATCCCAATTCATCTAATTTGGATGCCTTTGTTGATAAATATTCTACTATTACCGCCGCTCTTAAACAAATGAATATTGATAACATGGTAGAATTTATTTTTGTTCATATAGGGTTAAGAAGGTTAGATGCTGATACAGTGAGGTCTTTTGAGATGTACGTTCGCGATGATAAAGATTTATTTAATAGCGCAAAATTAATAGAATTTGTTCGTCAACAATCCCGCATATTAAATCGTTCAAATTGCTATTCAAAGCAATCGCAGTTATCTACTAAACATTTACCGCAATCGAATAGCCGAAATCATTTTAAAACATTCATAAACGTTTCAAACAAAAATGTTAGCACTAAATGCGTTTGTTGTGAAGGAATTACACACAATCACATGTATCAATGTCCAAAATTTTGTAAATTGGAACCGCGCGATAGATACAATTTCACAAAGGCTAAAGGATTGTGCATTAATTGTTTAAGTAATAAACACAGTCTGCGAAATTGTAAATCGGAAATAAAATGTCGTTATTGTTCTCGCTATCATCATTCGCTCTTACATTTTGATCCTAATTCAATTTCGCTCAGTAGTTCTGCTTCCGCAACGCCAATAGATAACAGTCAAGTTGACAATCCCGCTCAAAGTCCTGTAGTATCTTTATGTGCAGCTGATTTCAACACAGAATTAAATTCACCTTTCGCGCCAAAGAGGCATTTCTCAATCGTCTTATTAGGTACCGCTGTTTGTAATGTTTTTGATTCTAACGGCATTTCGCAAACTGTACGCATATTAGTTGATAGTGGATCACAAAAAGAAATTATTACGAGTGATTGTTGTAATCGTTTGGGTTTGCCTTTGCAATTTTCTTGTGGAGCAAAAATTTCCGGATTAGGAGATATCGAAAATAAAATTGAAGGAACCGCTCATTTAACTATCCATTCTCGATATAAAGATGATGTGTCACTAATTATAAAGCCATATGTTGTTCGGCGCATTACGAACAAATTACCAACCGCATTTATAGACACCTCCGCGCTAGAGTACTTAGAAAACATTCCTCTCGCTGACGAAAGCTATCACGTACCAGGTGAAATTGACATTATATTGGGTTGTGATGTTTTTCACGCATATTACTTAACGACAAAATCTCGCGTTCTTCATCTGAACCTATTGCTATAGAAACTTTGTTAGGATATTTAGTAGTGGGAACAGCTCCTATTCTTCGCAATTCAATGGTTAACGATTGTAGTGCGTACTGCAGCATTTACTGTAATGAAACACTTGGTCTTAGTCGCTTTTTCGAGTTGGAAGAAACCCCTACTGCTAAATTATTGTCACCCGATGAGCAAGAATGCGAGAACATTTACACAGACACCACTACAAGACGTCCAGAAGGGCGCTATATAGTGACTTTGCCGTTTTGTCGCGACCCTAACTTTCTTGGGGATTCTTTAATTAGTGCTGAACGTAGATTTATTTCGTTAGAACGCCGTCTGATGACCACCCCAGAAATTAAATTTCAATACGACAAAATATTTTTGATTACTTAGAAAAGGTTATATATCCCCAGTTACTGAAATGAATTCTTCTAAAACGCAATACGTAATACCTCATCATGTCGTCGTGCGAGAAGATAAACCTACTACTAAACTTCGTATGGTTCTCGATGCTAGCATGAAAACCGACTCCGGTTATTCTCTTAATGATTTGTTGCATACGGGTACCAATTTGCAATCCGATTTATTCCGTATCATTCTGAATTTTCGTTTATTTCCATTCGCAATAACCGCTGATATAAGAGAAATGTACTTAAGAATTTTAGTTCGCGAAGATTTTCGAAGATTCCAACGCATTTTCTATCGTTTCCACAAAGACGAACCCTTACAATTATTTGAATTTAACCGCGTTACATTTGGCATGAAATGCAGCCCTTTTTAGCAATGCGCACTATTCGTCAACTTGCTTCTGACGAAAAAGATAAATTTCCGCTAGCCTCCGCTTTGGTCCAAAACGACGCATTTTATATGGATGACCTCGCTGTAAGTTGTTTAACATTAAAAGACGCCATAGAATTATCTTCGCAATTAAAACATCTTTTACATCAAGGTGGATTTCAACTCGTAAAATTTGCTAGTAATTCGCCGCAATTCATGGCTAAAATACCAGCCGAAGATCGCATTACCGAATACATTGAGTTTAGCTCTGACGAGGACATGAAAATCTTAGGTCTTCGTTGGATACCCGCGTTAGATTATTTTACTTTTACAGTACGAACAGATAAACGTAAGTGTACCAAACGAAATATCTTGTCATGTATAGCTAGAATTTGGGATTTAATGGGTTTTCTGGCGCCTGTTACATTACTAGCTAAACTAATCATCAAATCACTTTGGGAAAATAAACTTGATTGGGATGACGTACCACCTGAAAACGTTGTCAAACTATGGAATCGATTTGAAAGTGAATTAGTTTTACTAGATACAATTCAATTACCTCGTCACGTGGGTGTTCATCATCAATGCGTTTTGTCTTTGTTAGGCTTTTCAGATGCTAGTGAACGCGCCTATGGTGGTGTTGTTTATTTGCACGTTTACTTTCCAGCTACTAAAACTTTTATTGTTAATTTGTTATGTGCTAAGTCAAAAGTAGCTCCCGTAAAATTTGTTTCGCTCGCTCGCTTAGAATTATGTGGTGCTGTACTTCTTTCTAAATTAATGAAATCAGTTATTGATTCTTATGCAGTTCGTATCAAAATTGATAATGTATTTGCATTTTGTGATAGCACAGTCGCATTATCGTGGATTCATTCTTATCCCGCTCGTTGGCAAACATTCGTCGCAAATCGTGTTTCGACTATCCACGGTAATATTAATTGCAAACAGTTTTACCACATAAAGGGCATAGATAATCCAGCAGACTGTTTATCACGTGGACTAACACCGTTGCAATTAATTAATCATCCGATGTGGTTTAATTGTGCATCTTTTGTACAGGAACCAATCGAAAATTGGCCTATACAACAATTTGATCCTAAACGCTTCGCTGAACCTCCTGAGATTAAATCAAATGTGCTGTTTAATAGAGACGATGTTAAACGGTCAAAACCGCCTCTTTTGTATTGCTTGGCCAGCAAATTTTCTTCTTGGCCTAAGATTACTCGCATAGTCATTTATATTTTACGCTTTATTAAAAGGTATCTCGCAAGTTTGAAGTTGGTCACTACGAAATTGCTGAGTTAGCAATAATTAAAGCTTTACAACAAGTACATTTTTCTGAAGAATTAAAACTGATTCAGTATGGAAAACAGCTACCTCGCCCATTGTTGAAATTAAATGTATTCCTTTCTAATGATATTTTGAGAGTAGGAGGAAGATTAGTAAATTCGAATTTGGACTACAACAGTCAACATCCGATTTTACTGCCGCGCCGCGATCATATAGTCAACTTAATAATAGACTATTATCACGCTAAATACTTGCATACTGGTCCACAATTATTAATGTCGTTGCTAAGGCAAAGGTTTTGGATTCTCTCAGCGCGCAATATTGTAAGACAGCGAATTCAACTTTGCAATACGTGTTTTAAAGCTAATCCCAAGCCGCAATTTCCAATGATGGGTGATTTACCATCTTATCGCGTTTGTGAGGCTAAACCCTTTCTTCACACTGGTGTGGACTATGCGGGTCCGCTAAACATTATTTTGCGCAGACAGAGAGGAGTTCGCAGCCAAAAGGCTTACATTTGTCTGTTCATATGCCTTGTTACACATGGTGTCCATATTGAGTTGGTGTCAGATCTTTCTACTGAAATTTTTCTTCACGCTTTGACAAGATTTTTATCACGTCGAGGACCAATAAGTGTACTTTATTCTGATTGTGGAACCAATTTTGTTGGTGCGAAGTCGTACCTTAATTCATTATACCAATTACTCAATTCACGTGATTATCAGGATAAGTTCGGGAAGTCCTTACAAGAATTGCGTATCGAATGGAAAATGAACCCTCCCCGCTCGCCACATTTTGGATCCATTTGGGAGAGCAACATAAAATGCGTAAAGACTCACCTATCCAAATTGATTGGTAATCAGTTGTTTACGTATGAGGAAATGTCCACAATACTAATTCAAATAGAGGCTCTCTTAAATTCACGTCCGTTGTCAGTTCTTAGTTCAGATCCGTCAGATCCTCTACCACTTACACCTGCCCATTTTCTTGCTCTAACTCCACTGAAATCGCTACCCATCTCAGATCTCACTAATGAACGTATAAATCTGGCACCCCGCAAGCAATTAATTGACCAACTTATATCTTCTTTTTGGAATAGGTGGAGAATAGAGTATTTAAACACCTTGCAATCGAGACAAAAATGGAATGCTCTATCTAATCCAATTAAAAAGGGCACAATCGTTGTAATCAAACAAGACAATGTACCTCCCTTACAATGGCCTATTGGCATAATTGAAAATGTGTATCCTGGAAGGGACAATATAATTAGAGTTGCCGATGTCCGTTGTAAAACAGGAATTTTCGAAGAGGTGTTGTGAAGTTGTGTCCTTTGCCATCTCAATGATTTTTGTCTAATCATACTTTAATTTTTTCTATTTCTTAACTTTGATTTTTTTGAAAATTACTGGTTTAATTATATATAATACGTATATGTATATACATTTTTTTTACATATCGCTAATTAATTTAATTTTTAATTTGCAGTTATCGTTTATTTAGTATGTTTGCGCTGGTTCGAGCGCTAAGATTTGTTGCAAATAATTTTATTTTTATTTTTTTTTATTTTTAAACGATTAATTCATTTTTTTCTTATTGTGTCTGGAAACGGATAAGTTCATCCCTTTCCAGGCTGGGGGCATGGTTTGGCGCGCTTAATTTGCTACCGCGGTTCGAGTACATGGATTTGGTGTTGTGCGGGTTTATTAACTGTACATTTCAATATTAATAGACCTGTTCCTTATCCATGTATTTGCAAGGCCATTTTGTAATCGCCATCGAAATTCGAACGCAATTGGATATAGGCACTTTTCGTAATACCGCCGCTAGAAGTGTACGTGCACTAGTGCCTGCATCAAAACGTTCTCCGCTACAAAACCGCTGCAAGAAATATATTGGGTAAGTCCTTTTCCCTTTTCGCTCCCTGACGCATAACAGTGAATTCATGTACTGGGATTAGGGGAGCGAATCAATTTTTTTGGTTATATTTTTTACAGTCCATTAAACCGCGCTATCATTCACAAATACCGAACGTGCTTTTGAAGATGCGGAAAACGTATTAATTTAACTAGCGCTTTAGTTTGGATATCAGTAGCCTGGAGAAACGTTTCGCTTATTACAATTGCAAAATGTTTTGCAAAAGCAAGATTCTCGGAAAAAGTCCTGCAAGAAGATGCCCATGAAGAAAACGAAATTCTAGTAGCTCAGCTTTTTCCTGTATTACTAGAAGGTAATCAACGTGTAAGCCTTGAAAATTATGCATCTATTGATTGTGATATTTTGACCGAAAGCCCCAATTTAAGTATTCAAGATATAATCAGTGAATTAGACTATAGTGAAGGCTGTGATTCGAACAATGAAAGTGGTGCAGAAGAATCCAAAGTTTTTACGTCAAACAATCAAGATATGGGTGAAGTGTGTGAAAAACTAAAAGATGTGCAAAGTTTTCTATTTTCTAATGATAAGAGTCAGCCAGCGGTAAAAGTACTTCAAATCTATATAATTAATTATTGTAATAGGAATAACGAGCAATTAGAAAATAGGTACTTATTATGTAAATGTATGTATTATGTATTCAATATGTATAACTCTTCCATTATTATATCGTCTAATTATTTAATATTGCATCCGCACATTTGTAGTTATTTTTTAATGCAGTTATATAGTACCCTATAGCAAACCGTACTATGTTCCATACTTAAAAGATTTTAATAAACAACGCATAGAAATAAATTTTTTTCCCCAATATACCCAATATACCAGTCAGTTTTGCACCAAATTTTAGTGACCGCTATTTAGAGGTTTTAGTGTAATTTCTTAGATTTTTTTCAACAACAAAAATCTGTAGTGTTGGTTTGCATTATTTAAAGTAGTTTTCAAACTCTAAGTGAAATAAATTAAATAAATCACTTTTTGTTTAATTTATTTTTTGATTTACTGAAAAATCAAATCATAAAATACATAATGAATCTTTGCACGGGAGACTTGTTAAAAATAATTTTCAAGAAATTGGAATGAGAACACTTTTTTAAATGTGAAAAAGAAAATAAATACGTGTTTCATGATTTATATTGTTGAAAGATTCACTAGAAACCAAAGCAAATTGATCAACGTTACTTTTAGGTTAGGGAATCTGATTTTTAAAGAAAAGTAGCTAATTATTTTGCTAGAAGCTTAATTAATATCATTTTAATTTTAAAGATTGTGTTGGTTAATTATAGAATTTTATGAACTTTTTAAATTTACCTACTGTTTACATAATCTTACAATTGATATTGTCTTTGGATTAACAAATAAGTAACTTAAATAAGTGCTTAAACGTATTTTATTTAAGTACGAACAGTAGTACCTTGTCTAGTGCATAAAGTATATTTAATAGAAAAAATACTTTTTAAATGTATAAAGAGACGTTAAAAATTCATTTATTGATATGTACATTTTGCATAATATTATTTACTTTTGAAAATGGAAAGCCAACACCTTTTATTATTGTTAGGTTAATGGTTTCATTAATTTTTGGTTTTTGGCGCAAACTGGCATGCAAACTATTGCGTCGTATTTTATTAGCGCTGTCTCTCTATTTCGGTAAGTAACATTTTTGTATAATGGTGGTAATCAAACCTATATGTACGAGTATTAGGTAGAAGTATAGTCACCTGATTTTTTGTAATGAATCATTTGAACAGCCATCTTTAAATAAGTTTAACGAAATATACAAAGAATGTAAAATTAAACAATGCGTAGAAAATACAATAATTAACCAAAACAAATACAAAAAAAAGATATTTAGCGTACCTTTTGAAGATACATAGCTAGGTTGAAGCTCTCCATTTCTTCAAAATTGTCCGATTATTCACTTAAAACTACTAAATCATAAGTTTTTTAATTATTTAGAACTACACCACTGAATACTTCATGCAAAATACGAACGCGCTTTACCTCCAACGGACACAATTGTACTGGGGTTATCTATTTTAACATTTGTTGCATCCTTGACGATAAAATGTTTTCAATACAGAAGGTAAACCAATTAATAACTAAGCTTATCGCAAACTTTGACCTTTGTAATTTTATTGCGTTAGTAATAAAATTGTAATGCAGGAAAAAAAAACACTAAACAATTATTTGAAAAGCTTTTGAAATTTATAAACGATTACAAACATTTTACAAAGCTAGAGTTTTTAACTTTTTTTATTTTCTTTTTCTATCAACTAGAAGAATATCTTTAATAACTTAATATTAACTTTATTAACTGTACCCAGTAAAGAAGTCTCAGCTAAAAAAATTACCTTGAAACCGCTTATCAGAATGGGATGTTTTTTAGGGGTTCAGGACCTTTTAATGCGACCTGTTTATCGCCGCCAATTCATCGCCGGACTGTTTCATCCTCGCCTTATTGATACCGTTGCACAGTCACTTATCTATTATGATGATAGACACCATATTTTCATTGACATGTAAAATATAGATTGTGTTATTTTCAATTCAAAATTTCTTTTTTCGATTTGTTTATAAATGTATATTTCTACTTATAAACCAAAAAAAAAGTTTTTTGTAGTGGTTGTCATAATGTGAAAGTTTTTCATTTCTAGTAACTTTCACTTTTAAATTGTTGCATCAAAATTGATGGAAATCGAGTTAATGTCATTTTCACTTATATTCATAGGAAAATGTTTCATCGTATTTGGAAGCCAATCATTATGATTATTACTATTACTAAGGTTTATTTGCAATGTTTTAATTATTCTTATTTAATTTTTTACTAAGTAATTGTAACTGCTATCACAAAATTAATAATAGAAAAAATGGATTAAACTGGCGGCGATATACCGGCGGCACTAAAAGATCCCGTCTTTATCTACTCTTTTCTTTAGTGTGGGTGGTTTTATTTTTATATATTACAATATTGTTCATATATTTTTTAACTGAAGTATGTTATGCAGTGTATTGAACACCAGGTGCGCAGAACAACACTGATTTTTCAAAGCCACAATTTCCTGTACTACCAGACCTACACTGCAGAATATTATGTGCATCAAAACAGGTAACAGGAGGTAGTCCAAATGTTTAGATAAAAAACTTCGTAAAATTACATTCTGATTCAATCAGTGACTCATAATTACTTATACAATTATACATCTAAATTAGTACATTAAGAAATTAGTGGCTTATGGCACTACATTATCGCACGCGTTCAAGTTTTGCAATGAACAAGTGCGATAATATGCCATAACCCACGAATTTCTTATATTATTTTTCTATTTTACCCCATTTTTAATGGTTTGAAAGAAATAAAATTTTTCAGTATTGCGGTAATCTAGTAGTGCTTTGTGAATCTAGTATTCTTTACTTTTACAAAAACAAAAGAAAATTTGACACAAATTTAATTTTATTGCGTTCATTTGACATTTAAATTTCAATTACTTGAATTTAAAGATTCAAATTTGAAATTAATATTAAAAGTAGAAAAAAAACTAATATTAAAAAAGTACATAGATCGTTTGGTTTCTGCAATGGAAGATTGTTGTACCCTACCAGAGTTTGAAGAAGCAGCGGCTGAGGTAATGAATGCATTGTTACCTACAAAATCAAAAGCAGTTTACGAAAAAGAGTATAATGCATTCAATATATGGCGTGCAAAAAACAAAGCTGGTATTTCTGAAAATGTTATGTTAGTTTATTTCAAAAAATTGAATGAAACCAAAACGTCATCTACGCTCTGGTCAACATATTCTAAATTAAAGTGAGCAAAAAGATTCAAGTCGCAGATATACTCGCACAACCTAGCACTTCAACGGCTAACTTACAATCAAGTGATGCTTCCAATATACAATGTATTCCAGACACTCACAATGTGGAAATTCACAACATAGGTAAGAATGTCAACATTTCCACCCAAAATCCAGGAATCCATATTGAAGGCAAAGATAAAATAAATACCGTTTGTTTTTTGTTCCTGATATTGTATAATAATTTAATTAAATATTTTGAATTACAAAACACACGTAAATAGAAGTATAGGTTATGAAATTAAATTTTCGTTTATGCGCCTGCGTTTGCTTTGTATAGGGAAGAAATTCCTAGTGTCTCGTGTCCCTACTATTCAAATATTTGGGTATTTTTTTGATAACAAGTCTTCAAGATTTATAAACAAATTATTTAGATAATTAAAGTTTATCATTAATCTATACTATTAATATGTATGTTATCTGTCACTTTAATTTAATATAAATTAGTACCAACCCTAAAAAACAAAAAAGCAGTAAAAAATAAGTGTTTCGTGAAAAAAAACATCCAATAAAGCACTCAAATAACGTCATCAGGGCATCGAAATGTCGACATTAAATGGGTAAAATAGAAAAAGATTTTATTGTGACTGCAATTTACTGTATAAGAAATTGCTGAAAATATTTAAGAGCATTGCACAGAAATTTACATATAATAAGGTTTTGATGGTGTTTAACCAAGACAATTGGAGATTGTAGACTTGCGTCTTGTAGGTAAACAATCTTAAGTAACCGTCATTTTTTGAAAAGGAGATCTACCCAACAACTTCTAGCCTTGGTTCTGATAGAAAAATGTCGTATTTAGGCTAAAAAAAAAAAACCTTAAATATCATATCCAATAGTCACATTGTCATCACGAGTTGAATATTAAATAGTTAAGATTTGAAAAACCAAGAAAAATTAGTTTGGAACGCAATTCAAATAAAACAAACAAATAAAACTTTTTGTTAAAAAAATGGTTTTGGGGTCTTATTTGTAAACCTGAAGAACATTATTAACTTTGGCGTATATGAGACAGATAAAGCACGGGAAGAAAGCACAATAAAGAGGATTGATGTAGGATAGTCCACTTTCGTCTATCTATCTATGTAATAATCATTTTGTTTGCTTTGATACAAGCCAGCGGCATGGATACGGTACGTAGACGGTACCGTTGTCGTTTGGTAACAGTAACAGAGAAGCTTAACCGGTTTCTTCGACACTTAAACAGTCAACACTTTAATATCCAGTTTACCACCCAGGCCAAAAGTATGGAATCATCAAGATCTTAACGGAACCAGCTCAAAGGATTAGTGAATCCGATAATTTTTAAGCGGAACTTGAACACCTGAAAGCTGTCTTTGAGGTTAACCTATACATAAGAAATGAGGTCGAAATGTCAATGAGGTTCAAAAGATCAAGATCATCCGACTACTGAAGTCAACCTTATACCGACCACGCATACTTTCCATACACATTCATAGTCACAAACCGCATAGGAGGAATTCTAAAAAAACACGACATCAAACTATCTTCAAATAAACCAAGAAGATTTAACACACTGTCGTATCAACAATAATTGTTGTAATTAATTTAGGAATTTAATATTGTAACCGTAATTTTTTTACATTTACGCTTCACCGTAAAAGAATATATTTGATTAGGCTCTTCAGATCAAAAATATAGAATTTACGCGCGACTTTGCATTTTTTTTGGAAACGTCTTATATTAGAGCGCGCAAACAGTTAATGTCCAGTTTCGCCGGCAAGAACCGCTACAGAAATAGGTAAGCAACTCAACCGTCTCTCCGAAGAGATTTTGTTCTTTGTGCCGATTTTGTCTCCTTCTTTCTTCGCTCTCGCCTGCTTCTGATACCGTGCTTGTGGTAACATGGTTTTTCACTATAAATACGTCATCATTCTCAACCCTTGATGACGTGACGTTTTTTTGAACGTCCTGGTGCCGTGCTTGCAATAACGTTGTTTTGCACCTCGAGTACGCTATCCGTTGCGAACCTCTGTTCCAAATCCCTCCGTTCCAAACCCCTGTCTGGCCAATCCGTAGTTGCTACCTGGTAAAATAATTAGTCGTGCCTAAGCCTTGTGTGTTGTCTTTAAAGGATTGAACCAAATGAAGGGCTTTGATAGCTCTGGACGCTGGTTCGCGCTTAACTTTTCTTTTTCTACTAACGTAGGTGTAAAACAACATTTTGTGTAGAGCACTATTTATTGGAATAATTAACACATACGAATATTTTATAACTTGAGATTTAACCATTTAAAATGTATAAAAGAATTTGAAACTACTATTATATCGTACACATCTGTAACGGTTTACTGCAAAACCAAGAATGAATGTACCTGCAAGTTCAGGCTAACAAAAAACACCGAAGGGTGGTATATCCTACCTTAAACAAAAAGGGAGGGCTAGGGCTAGTCCAAAAGAATAAATTCTTATCCTGAAATTTGTATAGTAAAATGTAAATGTGAATAAATCTAAACTTATTCTAAATTAACAACACCTTGTATAACTTTCTTTAACCAGTTTCTAATTGGTGTAGAATGCTTTGCTTACTTAATTTTGCTGTTCGACGTTTACTTTAACCTGCAACTCCATTTTACGACTTTGTAATAAAGGAACCGATTTTTTGCAAATTTATTTCCGTAGTACCAGCACCTTTCAGTTAAGTGAAACACTGGATATAAACTGTTTTCACTAGAGTTACCCGCTCGCAACCGGCCAAAGGAAAGTAAACTCTTTTATAAAATCTGGCGCCCGAGGTCGTATCGATTCTATTTAAAACCGTGCTAGAACAAAACGTGTTACAATGTGTCAAGATATACAGAGGAAGATCAGAGAAAACCAACTTTTAGCACATACCAAAAACTCAGCAGTAGCCAAACGTGCGCTTAGTAATGGTAATCACAACATGCTTTTCGAGAGTTTCAAGTTGCTAGCAACGATTAGCACAAGAAATTAGTTAGAGAAGCCATCGCAGTCCATAAACATCTAGAAAACTTTACGAAAATGAAAAATTACCAGACCTGAAATCTAATCCATCTTACAAAGATCCACAATTAACCGGTGCGATACAAGTTCTGCCTTATTTAAACCAAATACAAGCTTCAAAGCAGAAATCATCAGTATATATCCAACACCGTAGACAAAAGAATCTCTGAAGAAGCTGACCGCTAGTCTTACGAAGAAATTTTAATCAGCGACGGCATTTAGACCAGAGTAAAGACGGCACTAATTAACATATTCTTAAAAAAGATCTTTGGTGTTTGTTGTTAAGTTGAACCTACTCACAACAAAGTACAAAGAATGAGAAACGTGAGAAGATAATTAATTAAACGAAATGTAATTGTAATTGGTACTGCAAACGTCATACACTTCAGATAGTCTTCAAATTAATCATAAACATTTATTAAACTAAAAAATGTTATATGATTAAGTTTTTGTTCGTTAAAACAAAAAGAGAATTATTCATATGCAGACTAATATTATGTGACGAAGACAAATAAGTTTGATTTAGAAGCAAGATTTAGAACCAACAACTACTGGCAAAAAAATTTCTAGGAATGATTACAACCACATCTTGTAACAAGAAAAATCCGGTGTCAGAGTAAAGTCAACATTGAAAAACACCAAACTGTGCTTGAGTCCAACTCAAAAACATACACTTGTAATAAAATAAAGGTTTAGGTTACTTTGTGTTTACTGTCAAAGAACATGTAGTGAATAGTTTAAAATAAACTATTTTGTAGAATAATTAGTAAACAAGTTTGGTAGGTGCCAAAAACAAAAAAGTTATAAACAAAAAGATCAAGCTGGAAACTTATGTTTTTCGGCCGGGCAGTACTAATATCTGCCTCATTTTTCAATCATTACTGTATCTTTATCTAGTTAATAAATGCGTTTCTGCGCCGGTGTCTTAAGGTTTTGATCGCACTGTACTTATATTTAAAATCCAAAATAGAACGAATAAAGGTAATTTTATAATTTTGAAGTAATTGAAAGAACACAAAATCCTGAACAAAAAACGAAAGCAGCAAACCTCTAAAGCTCAGATTTTTTGTAGGTAATTAAAAGAAAATACAGTAGAAATATATCAACTTCTCTTTTTTAAGTTATATATTTTTAATTGTACAGGGTGTCCAAAATAACTTCATTTTATTTTTTAAAATACAATGAAAACAATGTTTTGAAATGAGTAAAATTTCTTTAATTAAATTTATTTAACGGGGTGTCGCTAGATCCCAAACAAGCGCCTCCCCAGATGGCGGATAGGGAAACGCTCTTTAGATATACTGAGTAACGGTGAAATAAAATACTAGAGGTGGACCAAAACTAGCAATAGAGGCAAAGGAAGCAACTTCAATAAGCAGATTTAATAGTTCCGAATGCACGGCAGTCGTCAACAAGGGAGGACATTCAAAAGTGCGGCAACGAAAGATGTCTTTAGACTGACGTAGACGCACACGGTCGAGTTAGAAGACCACTCCGTACTCGCCAACCCGATATAAATGATTAATGATGACGAGTAGACTACAGAATCTAACCTTAGTTCCAAGCACTTTGAATACCCCTGACTAAAATAAAGGTCAGACAAGGAAACAGAGAAAGGGTGCAAAAAGTAATCGCTGGGTTACGGCAAGCTACCATAGATATAAATTAAAACTGGCAACATTTAACGTGAAATGCTCGAAGATTATGGAAAAATTTAGCAGCCTGGAACGTTCATACCAAACCTAAGAACGAAATAGGTGAAACAATTCAAGTAACCCTAATTAATAGTTACTTTGTAGACAGAATACATAATGAAGCTGTTGATAATGAAACCTTAAACCATTTTAGGTGCTCAGAACATTTGGTCACGCAGCGTCAACATCTTACTCAAACGTCAGTGGAAGAAGTCGATAAGATTATATTTAAACGATCATCAACAGCTGCGGGTGTTGATGTAATTACGGTAAAAATGTTGAAATTAGTATCACCATTTTGTGGTAAAGCGCTAACTAATCTTCTGAACTACTCATTGAGCAATGGTGTTGTACCTAGGTTATGGAAAAAAGCTATAATTCATCCCTTGCCTAAAAATAATCTAGCTAAAAAATTAAAGGACCTCCGACCGATTAGTAACTGTCAACAATGTCAAAGTTACTAGAAAAAATTGTAAACACTAGACTAGTTAACTACATTCATGACAATAGTCTATTGCCTAGCATACAATCGGGTTTTCGTCCTATGCACAGTACTACTACAGCAATGATCAAAATTACTATGGATGTAACTAAGAATATGGATAAATCAGAAATCACATGCCTCACTTTGTTGGACTACAGTAAAGCCTTTGACAGTATTAATTGGGATTTACTATTAGCGAAATTACAATTTTACGTTTTTCTTCGCAAACTACTAGGTGGTTTAAAAACTACCTTTCTGACCGTTCCCAAGTAGTTAAAATCGATAATTCTATATCTGCGGAACTTCTGGTCGAATGTGGTGTACCTCAAGGAAGTATTCTTGAAATACATCCAAGAGATCATGTAACGCCTCATTTCAATAGACTAGGCATACTAAAATTAGAACATAGATTTGCACTTCTATATGGAACATTTTTGTATAATATCTTAAACTGTGGTCAACCTACATATTTATACAATATATTAGTACGGCGTTCCGATGCTAACTTAAGTTCAATGCATTAAGAAATGATGAAAATTATTCAGTCCAACACCACAAAACTTGTAAATATCAAAATTGTTTTGAATACATTGCGCCTAACTTGTTAAATACTTTCAAAAATATGTCAAATCAAAGTTAAATTTCCATAATAAGTATAAAAAGCATTTGCTAAATTTACAAAATTCCTAACATTGTTCTAGCTTTTTGGTCTGAATTCAATGATACAGGGGATAGTGAAAAACGGCATTGCCGATCTGTCTCCTTTGAGCATACGTCAATTTGTCATTCATTTCATTATTCAATTTATTTCATTTCATTATTCATCTCACTCTTCTTATATGAATTGTCTATGTTCAATAAATTATTATTATTATTATTATTATTAAATCTCTAGAGACAGAGAAAAGCTATTTAGAATTGGACTAAGAACTAAATAATATAGATTGTAGGATTAGCGGAAGTAAGAAGAAAAGAAATATATTTAAAGAATTAGACTAGGCAGGAAAAGAAATTAATGTGAACAGGAGAAACTTGCGATATGCAGATGACATATTGGTGGTAGCAGCAAATAATACAGAATTGAAAGTTATGATAAAGAAATTACATGAACAATCTCACTAACTGGCCTAAAGATAAACAAACACAAAACAAAACTCATGACAAATAGCGAAAATGCAATTCATTTAAAAATAGAAGATGTAGAAATAGAACAAGTAGATCCTTATGTGTAGTTGATCAAGAGTCCGAAATTACTCCACAAATAGCGTTCGGATGGGCAGCCTTCAGTAAACTATTCTTTGTTCTTAAAGAAGAAAGTTTCCGAATGATTTGAAAGCAAGAATATTTGACTTCTGCATACTTTCTGTACAAAACTACGGAATAGAAACAACCACTTTAATAAATACAATTGTTATAAAGTTAGAAATAACACAAAGGGCGATGGAAAGGAAAATGTTAGGGCTGACATTAAGAGATAGAAAGCGTAACAAATGGGTAAGAAACAGAACAAAAGTAGTAGATATAGTAGAAAAAATAGAAGTGTACAGGGTTGATGAAAACCAATGTAAGGACAGAAGTAGGTGAAAGATATATGATAATAACAATATATGGAAAAGCAATGGAAACAACAATAAGAGAAATAGAAAAGGCGGTTAGTGAAAATGAAGAATACAAGTTAATAATAGGGGAGATTTTAATGCAAGAATTGGGGTGGAGGGGAATGATGATAAATGGAAGAGTAAAAATGGGGAAATCTATAGACAAGAGAATAAATGGACAATGAATGAAATTGCTAGAATTATGTAAAAAGAGGATGGACAACAACAAAGGGCCACATGGAGGAAGGGAAAAAGAGAAAGTTTACGTTTATAAGCGGAATGGGAGAATCGGTAATAAACTACGTAATAGTGAATATAAAATGTTATGAAGACGTAGAAAGTTTCAAGATAGGGGAGGAAGGGGAAGCGGATCACCAAACGCTGGACTTAACTATGGGGCGGAAAGATGTAGAAGACGAAGAAGAGAACAGAGAGGAATAAGTGGAGAAGAAGATATGGACAAAAGATAGTATAGAAAGGTATAGAGGAAAAATGGAAATAGTAGAGGAAGAACAAGAAACAACGAATGAAATAGATGAGGAAATAAAAATATGGATATAAAAAATGGAAGAAGCAACTCAAATAAGAAGATTCAGGAAAGAAACAAGAAGAATGGAACAAAAATAAATGGTGGAATGGAGACTGCCAAAGAGCGAAGAGAGAAATGAGAAGAGGGGAGAAGAAGGTGAAAAAACGGAAAAATGGATATAGATGAATACAGAAGTAAAAAAAGAGTTCAGAGAAATGTGTAAAACCAAAAGGAAGAATACAAAAGGAATTGGAAGCAGAAATCATCGAAATAAAAAACGAAGGACAAGCTTGGGAGTTTTTGAAAAGAAAGCAAAAAAGAGAAAGGATAGAAATAAAAATAAATGAGGAGAAATGTGGAGGAACACTGTAAAGTTTGCTACGAAAAACGGACAAAAACATAATAAAAATTAACAGAAAGAGGAGAAGCAGAGAGTAGGAAATTGAAAAGTGGAATTAGAAAAGCGGTAGAAAATCAAAAAATGGGTAAAGCGGGAGGTTCGGACGGGACAGAGGGGGAACAATGAAAATTTACAGGAGAAAGGATGAGAGAGAAAATGAGAAAAACATATGAAATTATATGGAAAGGAGAATGACTACCTCAACAATGGAGGGAGATAAGAATTAGTCCAATTTACAAAGGAGAGGTTTGGAATGAAATTAAAAACTACAGAAGGATAAACTTAACAAACGTAGGATACAAAGTGTATAGTGAGATTCTAAGAAGAAAGCTAGAAAGGGAAGTAGAGGAAAAAAAATAAATTCCGGATTGGCAGATTTTTTTTTAGTAGAAAAAATAGCCAGACAAAAATGGAGCATGTAGTAATAGCGGAGGATTGATAGACAAATAGAATACTACACTGAAAACCAAGAACCGATAAAAGAAATGTTGGGAGACTACTAAAAAGATGGGAGGACGACATAAATAAGATAACAGGCAAACAAGGTACAGAATAGTCAGCATTTTTTGTACTTAAGTTTTGCCGCCTTTTTCTGAAGTTCAAACGTGGAAAAAATATAGTCTGGAGTAGATGTTTTTCATTAACATTATGATATAACAATAAAAGTCCCCTGCTTTAATAAAAAAAGTGAAAAGTAAATCACAAAGAACATGCCATTAAAGCACAACTCTATGTTGTTTAAATAAGGAGCGACTTTTAATCCAAATTGAGAAAAGGTAAGCGAAGCAAAAACCGTTTCACATATTGTGGAGGATTGTCAATTAACAAAATTTAAGGGAGGGTTTATAAACATTCATAATTTAACGGATGAAGTCGTATTATGGCAAACAAATTTGAAAGACATTAGAAATTAAACAATATTTCAAATCCTCTGTCCTGATTATCTATTTTTTCCATTATTTTGTTTGCTATTCTTTATCTTACTATTTGTTATTGTCGTGACTGGCGTTTAGACCAGTTTATTGAATGCCGTATGTTCTTATTTACCTTCTATTACAGTTACACATATAATCAATATTACTACATATGAAAACTAAGAGGTCAAGGTTGGCTTGTTTACGTTTTGTTTGTTTTCTTAAACCTTGAAGTAAATACTTTGCCAAGACAAACCAATCCACAATTGCACACGATTTTTCAGCACACTATACATGTTTATACTGATCTGAGACACCAAACATTACACTATATAATAATGAAAAATAATAACGTACCACACAAATAAATAAGATAAGTAATTAATTTTTGACAGTAGACCAAAGTACTACCTAAAAAATCTTTATTGATTCTTCTAATTCAATTTTGTCCCCTTCAAAATAGTCCCCTCCCGATATAATACACTTATGCCACCGCTTTTTCCAGCCCTCGAAGCGTACCAAAAAGTCTTCTTCCGGTATAGCCTTCAGAGCGAGCGCCGATTCACGTTGAATGTCCTCAATCGACTCAAAACGGTTTTCTCGGAGTGGTCTTTTCGGTCTTTGCACGATATTCACTCGATTGGTCGGTTGTTTCGGGGTCGTAATTGTAGATCCAAGTCTCATCTCATTTCATGTAATAATGCCTGATAGTCAGAGAACATTGTTTCACACACATCAACACGACGCTGTTTTTTAAGAAAATTCAGCATTTTTGGTACCAATCGAAAGTTGGCACGTTTGAGGCCCAAAACATCTTTCAAAATGGTATTAATTAATCCTTTTGATACGCCAATTTTATCAGCAATGTCTCTTATAGTTAATCGACAGTTTGCAAGAACTAATTCTTTTACTTTTTGGATGTGAGCATCGTCAGTTGAGGTCGATGGTCGACCAAGGCGCTCTTAGTCTTCAACGCGTTCTCTACCTTCTTTGAACAAGTTATACCAATCATATGTTGGTGATTTTAGTAGAGCTCGGTTCCCTAAGCCTTCTGCAACATTTTCAACGTATCTGCTACATTTATTCAAAAAAAATTTGATCGCACTTCTTTGTTGAATAATTTTAGAAATTGTGAAAATCGCCAAATTCACTTTTTGTGTCACACTAAAACAAGCGTCACTCAAACACTAATGAATATTTTGACATATAATGTGGCATGGAAGGCTATAACAGTTGTACCAACTTAAAAAAAATATTGAGCAAGAATATTTACCCGTGTCATTTACATCGAAAAATTTCGACTGGTTTTAGACACAGATATACATACCTTTTAAAATGATAAAACATTGATTTTCATTTTCTTTAAAATGGCATTGGAAATTAATTTGCAAAAGTTGGGCATACTCATTTTTGGAGAGCGCTTTTTAAGTGCTTGGGTAGCCTTACGGCCCATTATTCAATCATTGTCAAGCAACATTTTCTATATTCAATGTAAAAAAAAATTAGTACTTATTTTAAGATCACATAATTTACGTAGATCTAATAATAAATTTATTTTTGATAAGTGAATCTATTTTTGTAAATATTTAATACGTTCCTTAGATGTTCCACTTTTGTTTAAAGTGCTTTTGCGTTAGAAAGCACAACAAACTGTTTCATTTATGTATCAAACTATAACAAAGGTGGAAAATTACGCTTTGCTTACAGGATTGATATTTACTTGTACCACAAAGCTAACAAACTAGTTTTGCATCGCATACGTAATTAGTCCAGTTTGTATGTCAATTATTATGTGACATGTTTAACAAACAATTGTATTCAAAATGGATATAGCATTCCTACAGGTGCAGTAAACATGTTCTGCTTTATCATAATCTCATTTTTAAAAGCTGTTGGTAAACAGAATTACTTCCAATCGTAAGGCGATACAAAAGCTTTTAATTTATTTTTTTTTACAAAGATTAGTACTAATTGACTTGTTTCCTTTGTTAGAGAAAACAAATGCATGAAAGTTAGATCACAAACATGTTTTCCTTTTTCGTTTCATGATATAAACGTAAATACTTTTTTCAGAAAGCTTTTATACAACTGAAAAAAAAAACAAGTCGATGCACTTTCAACATTATTCCTTTATTTGATTCTTTTATTCGTACGATTAATGACTTTTTCCTTTATCCATAATTGAATGAATCGTAAAAATTCACGCCACAGTAAAGTATCAATTTTGCGATGCAACTAACTTTTCTATTCCCAGTTGAGCAACTGTGCTCCAATCAAAATTCAATAATTCACACCATTTCTTTTGTTCTACTTACATTATTTCACTAAAGTATAATAATAATAATAATAAAAAAATGTTATATAGGACCACGAAATATTTTTAATTAATATTTTTAAAGTAATGAATTCCTTTGCAGTTTTTATTTATATATTTCTTGCGAACCCATTTCTAAAAATAAACCTTTTCTGAAATGTTTCTTTTACTGTATTTAAAAGCAATTTAAAATATTCAACCTTTTTTAGAAGTCAAATATTAAAAGAAGACGTTTTATCCGGTAATGTACATAAACATTTCATCAAAAGAACGCTAGTTACCTCTACTGTTGCAGTAAGGATCGTAAAAGTGATACTTATTATGTTTAAAAATAATTTTTTGTTCATTAAAAAGCTTACAATTATATACACTTTTTAAATTATTCTGTCACTCAGCTCGAAATACCGTCATCAAAGAGAACTGCTGATGTTTAGATCATTTATTTTATATAGTTATATATAGTTACTTTTAAATAGCCGCGCTGTAGTAATTCAAATAGACCGTTACTATCATAAAGATTTCGTTTATCCAACTCTATTTGTTTTGTTATTTATGTATTAAGAATAAATTATTTGTTTGTGAAAGTATTTGAGAGGAAATTCAAACTGCGTACTAAAATAAAACATCGAAACAGCTGTTATGCTAATCCTACCTTACAAAATATTTGTTTAATTAGTTACAGCACGGATTCTAACTTCAATAATAACTATGTTTGAAAAAATTTTATTGGTGAAATATAAGTGCTTCGTGATTTATGTTAATGCAGTTAGGTACATTAAATACTTGACTTGCAAATATTATTTACAGTTTGATCGATCTACAAAAAATGAATTTTACATGATTATTACGGTATTATGTGACAGTAAGTTCTTAAATTACGTGACATTAAAATCTAGTCATATCTATAGGGTGACCCATTAGTGCGAGGAAGTTGGATATCCTCGAAAAATATTGGGGTCAGAAAAAAACTTTCGTAATGAAAGTGGTGCAAATCAATGAGCTGCACATTTTAAAATTATTTTCGTTTATACAGAGTGTTCCATAAAAGTGCGACATACCAAAGTTATGTTTTTTTAAATAAAACCACCCATTTTTTGTTAAAAATTTGAATTCCTTGGTAAATTCTAATGTAACTTTATAAATTATACATAATGTCTAAAATGGAGGGTTTTCGCATTATTTCACTTTTTCCGAAAAATTGACGTTTTGAAAAAATTAAATAACTCAGTTATCCTGGAATTTATCCAACTGCGATTCCGTAGCTTTAATATGCCTTACATGTGCTAACTAAAGCTAGTTGTTCACCTTTCTAACCTTGCTAAGTTTTAAGTAATCAATTATTTAAATTGAACTTTAAATTCATAGATAACTTGATTTTTTCAAATGGCACCACCTACTCTTTAATGTGCCGTTGAACGTGGAATTTCATAAGCATTCTAAGGTTGTAGGTATCTAACTCTTACAAATTTTTGCGGATTTTTGAGTTTTGAGCATATGACATTCTGCGTTCAACGGCACATAAAAAATTACATGGTGCCATTTGAAAAAAATAAGTTATCCTTAAATTTTGGGAGTTCAATTTAAATAACTGATTACTCAAAACCAGCGAAGTTAGAAAGGTGAACAACCAATTGTAGTTAGCACATATAATGAATATTAAAGCTGCGAAATCGCAGTTTTATAAATTCCAGGATAACTGAGTTATTTAATGTTTTCAAAAAGTAAATTTTTCCGGAAAAAGTAAAATAATGAGAAAACCCTCTATTTTAGACACTAAGTATAATGCATGAAGTTACATTACAAATTTGTAGTAAAAATTGGGTAGTTCCGTTTAAAAAGCATAACTTTGGTATGTCGCACTTTTATGGAACACCCGGTATAAACAAAAATAATTTTCAAATGTGTAGCTCATTGATTTGCACAACTTTTATTGGAAAGATTTTTCTAACCCCAATATTTTCCGAGATATCCACCTTCCTCGCACTAATGGGCCACCCGGTAGATGCTTCAGTTTTCAGAATTAAATGTTCTATTTTGACATGATGCAGTAATAAGTACTTTTTAATTACCTTGTTTATTCGATATATCCATTTGAACAAGTTGCACAATTTAATCTGTACACATTTGACATATACATTAACCTATTCGCATCCAAATTACCATTTAATTTTTTTTTCGAATTTATTCCTTTACCATAATCTCTTAAATAACGTCGTGCTGACTGAGTAGGTTTTACCACATAACAGTTTGATGCTAAATGGACCACTGCATTGTCTTTGCACTGGATTACAATTAAATCTTTTATACGACTGACGTAAGAATTGATGGAACCAAGGGATTTTTCTAACCCATTTTGCCTTAGAGTGCCAGTACATTCATATTCCATTAAACTTAACTTCCTAATAAGTGGTAAACCAGTAAAAAAATTATCAATGAAAATATTAGATTTTAATTTTGGAAAATTATTCTTCAATTTCTCAGCAAAAGTAAAAGAACTGATCCTCCTAAATAAAGTTTATTATTTTGTAATGTTGTGCGTTTCCCTTGATACGGTTCGGTACTTATGAGGTATCCATTTGAAAAATTTTGCGACCAAAATTTAAATCCATATCGAATAGGTGTTCCCAGAATACCTTGTTTGCAATTGTGATGACAGTAGTAAGTCATCATTGATTCGTCAATAGAAACATTTGTGCCAGCATTTAGAAGCATGAGTTTCAAAAATTGTGAGTTTAGATGATCAATGAGAAGTCTTATTTTTACGAATTTGTCATTGGATGGGAGTTTGGTGTTATCTACAAAATGTAACTTAAAATTAAATTTTTATTACCTCCAACAAAGTTATGGATTTCTTTAATGATTTGAACTGCAACATTTTAAAAATTTCTCTAATTTTTTTCTGGATATTCCAGTACACGTCTTTTCTAGGTCTGCGAGAATAGCCAGAAATTCATGGTATTGCAAAAAATACTATTATTTTTTCTACTGAAACTTCATATGTGGTATTTGCATTATTTTGTGTAGCATATAATACAGTCTGGTCTTTGATTTCCTCAAAAAAAAAAAAAAGATTTTGTCCAAAATAGTAGAATAGTAGAAAATTGTAACGGTGTTTTACTGTAATTAGAAATTGAGTCAACACTGTTGCATGTTGCAGCAAAACACCCTTCTCCCACATATCGGCAGCAATTGAAAATTTTGTTCTATTTTTGTTCGTAAAATTGATCAATAGCTCATCATCTTTACTTTCTCACGATATTTCCTCGTCCTGTTCCGGTTATGCAAAATAATAGTTGCCTCAACTGGAGCATTTAGTATTTTTGCAAATAAATTTTCAGCAAATTCGTTCAAATTTGCATTATGCGACAATTCCGAATCTCCATTAGAATATTCTGCAGGAGGATGTATAAACATATCTACTAAATCAAGCTGTTTTTCATTTAGTTGATCTAATAGATTATTGAGGTTGTTAGAAGAAGTGATTTTTTTTCCATAAAAAGTTAAAATGTAAAAACATATAGTAACATACAAAATTAATCGTAATAAATTTTCAAACTGTTGCAATTTGCAGAAATATAATGATGTACTATTACACATACCATATTTAAACAAAATAAAGATATTTCTTTTGCCATCTAGTAATTAGTAGAAACTTTATGGAGTGTTCCAATATTGAAACATGGCTGCGAATGGGTTTTAAACGGCGAGTAAACAGTAGGTTTAAGCCATTCTCTCTGATTTATATCTTTATTTATATTTTTAAAGCAAAATGTTTCAGGAAACTAAAAAAAAGTAGTTGTGATTAAGTCACAAGAAGAAAAAGAAAATTAATAGTCATTGTGAATTATCTAGTCAATAAAACACTAATGACTGTATATAAATCAGTTATTATTGTCAATTTTATAAAAATATTATTTATTAAGTTACCCTCTTAATTAAGAATTTAATCTTTTGTTGTCATTCTCGTGCCCCAAAATTTGTTTCTTTAGTTGGTGTAGATTTCAACAATAAAACTTGTGTTGCAAAAAAAACTGTCAAAAACTTTGAGTTTTTGGAGCGCCTATGAACGTGTCACACGTTCTTTTTGCGAAACCACTTTGTTAGACATTTCATTTCCTTTCGATCTCACGACTCAGACCTCTTATGAAAACTGCTGTAACAATAGTCAAGTAAGTATTTTTCTTTTAACTTTAAAATAACCCAATAAACTGTAAACAGAATAAATTATTACATCATATTATAGAAGTGAAGAAGTTGAATGTATTTGGAAGTTATCTGATAATAAGAAAAATGCCAACAGTTAACTGTTTTTCTTAGTTTATACTATTCATACGTGTCAATGTTTACACGAGATGTCGCAAGACACACATTTTACTTATTATCTGATAATCTAATCTTTGTGCGATTAAAAGCCTCAAGCAGCTACCTGACGTGTACCGTTGACTAAAGGAGTAAGGGAACGTTTTTACTCTGTTTCCATGCAAGTAACCTATTCCTCTAAAATAATAAGAACCAAGCTCTATATCATGCTAATTACTCTCACTGTTCGTTCTATAACCCTCAACATTTCATTTCTCTGTTATAAATGTTTGTACTCTTATGTTGAGCGCATTCACTTTACCAACCTATACCGCCGAGCATATATGTCATCTTTATAGGACACACAGTGAGGTTTTTGGCGTATTGGTAAACTTGCTACGTATATGCAAACTTAAAGTAATTATTGTTTAACCCATTAGTATGTTAACGTGTTAGTTAAGTTTTGTTAATAAGAATTATTGCTGTGAACTGTAACAGCCTTCGTACTTGTGTACTTAACCCATTTTTGTTATTATTTGCGTGTAGGATTAACAAATAACAAGACAAAATCTAGTTCTCTTTCATGTGTGTTCAGTAACAGGTAATTTTTTTTACTGCATGAACAAATTTAGATACTTTACTTATACTGGGTTTCCCATATTAGACTATACAACTTAAAAGTCGAATAAAAATTTTGTAATCAAAATAAATTAACTTTTTAATCGACTAATATGTAGCTTATTCTGTGGGATTTATGACTAAAGTAAATAACAATTCAAGTTTTAAAAATGATATCTTCCAAATACCCTCCTTCGACTTCAATGCATTTTTGAATTCTAAGTTCAAAATGTATCATCACTCGGCGAAGCAAATCTCCATTTACCAAAAACCTCCACAGTCCAAAAGTCGTTGTTTGGTGCGGTGTAGCATCATTCGGAATTATCGGTCCTTATTTTTTTGAGGATGAAAATAACCGTTCTGTTACAGTTAATTCCGAACCCTAGATAAACATGTTGCAAACGTTTCTTATCCCAGAACTAATTAGACGTGAACTAAATGGCGCCATATTATTCCAGCAAGATGGAGCAACGGCTCAGACAGCCAGAAACACTATAAGAATTTTGCGAGATTTTTTTGACGACCGTATAATTTCTCGATTTGGAAATTTGAATTGGCCCCCGAGATCTCCCGATTTAACGGCACCCGATTTTTTTCTCTGGGGATACCTAAAGCAAAAAGTTTATGCAAGTCGTCCCGCAACAATTCTGGAGCTGAAGGAGCAGATTCAAAATGAAATTGCAGGAATAAATGGAGATTTGCTTCGCCGAGTGATGATACATTTTGAACTTAGAATTCAAAAATGCATTGCAGTCGAAGGAGGGCATTTGGAAGACATGATCTTTAAAACTTGAATTGTTATGTACTTTAGTCATAAATCCCACAGAATAAGCTACATATTAGTCGATTAAAAAGTTAATTTACTTTGGTTAGAAAGTTTTTGTTCGACTTTTTAATTGTATAGTCTAATATGGGGAACCCAGTACAGGAAAGGATCATATAAAGCCGTTTAAAGTTGGTCATTAGGATATGAACAAATCATCAAACTTTAAAATTTTTATGAATAATATTTCATTTTCCTTTTTTTTCAATTACATATAAACCGGTTGCAGGTTAAACTTCATTGACGTAGCATATCAATTTTAAAAGAAAACAGTTTTAACTTATGAGGATACATTAAAAGAAATTATTTCCTAATTCGTGTCTTTTCCTTTACCAAAATAATATTTGCCGCACGAACAAGGAATAGTACAAAAAAGAGGTATTTTTAGTATGAAATAAAAAAGTGTTGTTTGTTTTATACATGCATGTAAACATTTGTTAATGTGTTCATTACAGTGTTGCTAACAATCTTCAGTAACGTGTTTGCAAATGTAGACGGAAATATTCATCATTTGGTTGTTTTAAGACTAAACCAATTTGCAATGGGTTGAGATTGCCAAAACTTTGCCCAGCACTGTGCAGACTTTATCAAGGGTATATCAATTGATGAATTTTATCTAATTATCTACATTCAACTCAATTAAGTGATATCCTTGATTAAGCTTGCACAATGCTGGGCGGAATTTCGGTAATTTCAACCCATTGAGTTGTTTTTGTATACTTTATCTTTACCTGTATTAGTTATTATTATATATTTAATTATTAAGAAAATTTCTGGAGAAATACTTAATGAAATTCTTCTCCACACTTTCGCTTACATCATTATGAATTAAAAACTTCCAAATATTTTCAAAAGTAATTCTTTATGATTTCTCATTTGATATTGAAGCTCACTTTCCATATGTCTAGAATTACATTTTTTCCTTAACCAATTTCAAAATGACCTCAAATTTCGTTGACTGTAGTATATAGCGTGCTACAACATGAATTAATTTTTAGATCAACTAAACTGGACAAACAATGTTTTTTCTTTCATTATCATTACGCATATTATAACTTGTTTCATTAATACCTTAGAATCATCGACTCTACACGAGCAAACAAAGTAACTTATAAAAGAACGCCCACAACATAGCAGCGCCTAATTTTCTTGTTAGGGATAATTTAGAGATGAAAAGTAGCGATATTTCTGCCCCATTAAGTTGAAATGTTAAATATTTTGTTGGTTAATTGTTATCATGAAAATTAACCATTAACCTTAAATTTCAAACTCTTAATCAATACAACCATTTCTATTATAAAAGCTTTAAGCTTTAAATTGCCAGCTTATGCCTATAAATAAAATCCGTCGGTGTTGTCACAGTTTTCAAGATGTTAAATTGACGTTAAATGTTTAAGATAGTTTACGTGTATGAGATATAAATACATAATTGGAGGTTACGCAAACACACCGGATATGCGTTGCTGAATCAGAAGCCTTTTAGTTAATTTCAAAGAGGAGGGGAATATCATATTTCAAAAACCTAATTAAAATTTTAAAGTAAACTTAACTTATTTATGGATGTAAACTTGCTAGCCAAATTGTTGCCTGTTGCCCGTCAGACCGCAAGCAGCAAGCGGTTTTCGTCTTCAAGATGCTCTACGACAGTAATATCATCAAAGTTGCAGGCGTTCTCAAGCATTAACTGGATTTCACAACAAGGCTCCGAGAGGATTGATTAATGTTTAGGACGAAAAGAATAATGAGATTTGTTTACAGACGCTTGGAAACAAAATTATCACAAATGAGTGTGTACGGTCATGTCTCTGACTGTCACAGCTTGATGGAATTTTAATTGCCGGTTTTTTTTTTGTAAAGTGTGACATGTTTAGAATAGTTTGACGTTGACTAGCAGCTTAAAAATTAATCATGCGTTCAATTAAGTTGTAAAGTAAACCCACTACTTGAAAAACACTATTCATATACTTCATGGAACGTGCAGCAAAATCGTAGGTCAGTCAACAAGGTTTGTATTCGCTTCATAGGAACACTACCGTGCAACTTTACATGAACTAAATAATTAGTTGCAGCATTACTGCTTACAGAATTATAGCCGAGATAAACACTAAGATTTGAACTCCCTCAACACAACAATAGTCTTGAAAGTTTATATTAAAACAATGCCGACAGAATTCCGAAGTTGCAGTTTAATTCTTAATTCAAGAAGCTCTTAACTTACACCTTTTATTATCTTTCTTTATTTACCGAAAATTTGCATTTTACAAAGAAAATATCTTGGAGAATAACAAATTTCCATTAAATTTTTTCTACGTAATACAAAATATTGCGCAACAAAAGAAATTCTAATGAATGAATAATTCTGGCTGTTTTAATTAAGTCTTTTTTACATTAAATTTTCTTAAAATAAGAAAAATTTTGTTTTTATAAGAGAAAAGTAAGAGATTATTCAAAATAAAAAATTAATTGATTTGTTACAGTTTTAGTTTTCAGTTTAAATTTTTTCTAGAAAAAGTACCTACGCTGTTTTTTTCCTTTTTAAGTATAAAAATTATAATTTTAAACAGCAGAATATTTGCAATCAATTGTTTCTTCAATAATTATGTACTTTAATTAATATCTTTTTTACCCTAAGGAATGATAAAAAAAATGATAGAATTCTCACATCAGAAGCTCTTAAAAAATTAAAAGGATTTATGTGCTTAAAAGCCAACATTCACATTTAAACCAATATATAGACTTAAGCAATAAAATCTGCAACATAAAAATTTAATTATAATTGCCAGTTTTGAAACTATACGCGATTATTTGATGACTAGTTTTAAACAATTTTTATTGTCTAACGAGGTTACACTATATTGCGTCTTCAAATTTTATGGTTTCCGTTGAATTACCTAAATCACACCGTATACTGCTGTAGAGTACACTCTCAGAATAAAAAACGGGACAAGATTTTTGCGCTAAAATGACTATCTTTACTAATTACATAAAATGAAGATGCAAGTGGTTTCTCTCCTGAATACTAGTTTTACCTCGCAGGTATTTTTGATAATTTCTTCTCACACCAAAAAATTACACTCAATTTAGATGCATAAATGTGCGTGCTTTGCTTTGACAACTATAGCTTCATATTTTAGTCATTTCTGGTTTTACCACACTACTGTTGAAGTTAGTACACCAACCTTTGATGTTTGTAACGAACATCAACAGATGGCGTTTTTTGAACATAAGTAAGTTATTTATCTTTTCCGTAAATTAATCATCCGTGAAATTAACTCTTATTTATAGATAAATTTACAGAATAAAAGGGTGTAGTTTGTAGTTAAAATTAAATTCCTTACTGAACTATCCGCTGAGATTCTCTAGAGCTATCTTATTACAACCGCTTAAAATATATTGTTCACAACTAACCGCCTCATACCTGATTCCGAATTACTGGCCGCCGTTGCCAACCGAATTTCTTAAAGTTTTTGTCGTATGAAAGAGATCATGTCTTTAAATTTGATTCTCAACGTAGGCTTTATAATACCGCACCTAATTTTCATAACATTCTTCCGGCACTAAAGAGATCTAAGAATTGTGATTTTTGTATTTATTTTCTAATAAGTACATAACCTTTTTAAATATCCGAATAATTTACTGTTTCAGCTTTGGCGTTTAGCTTTCTCTGACTGAAGCAATTCCAAGTACAAAATAAATTTTGTCTCGCCTCTGTGCTCAATTAACACCTCGTTATGGTTAAATATGGAAGACGATCAGTACCTTAGAGTACTCCATGGACAACAAGAAAAACATGTTGTTCCTGAGAATCACCACTTTGGTTTCCGGACCTGGTCATCAAGACCCTCCCGGATAATTCGGAAAAAATGTACAACACAATTTCACAAAACACAATCACATTACACACTTAATTAATATTATTACATGTGAATACTAGGGTGGGTAAGGGTTGGCATGTTTAAGTTTTAGTGGTTTTCCTAAACCTTGAAGTAAATGCTTTGCCAAGACAAACCAATCCACAATTGCACACGGTTTCGTCACCACACTGTACAGGTTTATACTGATCTTCTGGGGCACCATACATAACACTTACATCACAATACAATATTTAAAATGTACCATACAATTAAATAAATAAATAAATGGTTAATTTGGCGAGGTGTGTTATAGATATTGTAAAATGGTACTTCAAATCCTACTTTGATTGCATTAAACCTACTTCCGAAAGTGAATAAAAAAAATGGTTAATACACCTTAAAGATAAAAAGTTAGAACTTGATAATGACTACTTCTTAAAAACAATATCAGACATGTGCTCTCCATTTTTATTAACGCAAATTTCTAATTGTTTTGAGAAACTTTCCCAAAGTTTCCGGGGGATTCGCAGTATTTCTTTACGGATTCTTCTCGGTATGGACCGACTGAATAAATAGGCGTTTAAAACTCTTCACAGTAATCACTTTTTGATCGTGTTCTATCTTATTTTAATTAAGTTTACTCCCGCTCTATATGAATTTAGAATAGAAGTTT
The DNA here is from genome assembly GCA_030710515.1 of Abscondita cerata. Lineage (NCBI taxonomy): Eukaryota > Metazoa > Arthropoda > Insecta > Coleoptera > Lampyridae > Abscondita > Abscondita cerata. The sequence goes on along the minus strand of JALBCR010001353.1, from coordinate 138,280 downwards.
ACTTCTCCCACATTTGGGGCAATTAAATCAAAATGTGTTTTATGTTTTAAAAACCATAATCCAAATTCTTCTTTTTAGAATTTAATAATAGTAAGCAGAAATAAAGTTTTGAAGTTTTGAAACTGAAAAAAAGTAATTTGAAAAACTCTGAACTAAGCAAAAAAACACGAACCACAAGAAAATGTGATTAAGCAAACAGGAAACTTGTAAACGTAAAGATAGGGAAGGGCAATTTAAACTATTTAGTGACATTCTTTAACCTCTTCAGTAAGAACGGAAGCTAAAAACTTTCCTACTTAGAGTCTAATATTCACGTACTGAAGAGAGTTCCAAAAGGTGCACATGTACTGGTAAAAGATGATAATTCGTCTTTGCAGAATCTATTACTCTTTCTATTTGTGGCTCCCAGTGTTCGTCAAAAGAAACAAAATTTTCTAACGTCTGAGAGATTCCCGTTGTCTTTCTAGAGGTGACACCTCTTTAAACAAATTATATAAAACCGTTGAAGCCAATGTTGGAATAGGGAATATAAAAGGGCTATCAAAATACTATCATTATGTGATAAGTTATCAAAACAAAGTTCCTCTCCTTTGTTTTCCAAAAATGAACTCCTTTCACTTTCAAGACATCTTCAATTTCCAGGCGTTCTTTCCCCATCTCAAGAATTACTACAAGAGAATTCCTTTTCTCGTTTTCTAATGGATCTTCTGGACTAGATGGTTTACTGCTCAACATTTAAAGAACATGATTCTTGAATCTAGTGAACCTGCTCGTGTTTTACTACTAGCAAAGTTAGCATTTAGGCACTACGCTAAAGTAATGGAAAAATAGTTAAGGTCAACTCAGTTATAATTTAAAACTAAAGCTGAATGCGAAGCGAAGTTCCTTTTTCACTAGAAAAATAGAGGAACGAACATAGATGTTTCAAAGATTAATAAGTGTAATGTCTTTAATTGTCTAGAACGAGTTTTACTCTTAATTGTAGTTCAGAAAAAGATCCCAAGGCTACACAAATGTATATGGCAATATTACGCAACACGTGTTGCTTTACATTATCATCAGTTGGATGTCAACAGGGCGATCTATTTAGACAGTTATGTTTTAGTCTTTCTCTACAAGCAATAATTGATGAATTAATTTCGAAACTACACCTATCTTATATAAATGATGAAATGTTTTGTGGAAATTCAGGTACAGCTTTACAGGATTTCAACATTTTGATAGGTAGAGCAAAGTAAATGGTTTTCAGAATAACCCATAAAAATTGAGATATTATTTGTGCCGAAGAGGGCTATGCTGCTGGGATTAAAATTTTGAAGAAGAAAATTTGGAACAATTTTTTCTTCAAAACAATTTTACAGAATAAGGCTAAGATATTATAATTTCTTCTTTCCCGACTACGACATTTAAAAGCATATGTGAGTTATTACTTACAGAGGAACTACTTAACTGTATAAAGTTGACAACATCAGCATGTACGTTTCAGAATTTAGTTGGTTCTTTGGATGATGAAATAAGATTTACAATGGAGTCGATTGCGGATACACAATTTAATCTCTCTCAATGGAATTGGTACCCTACTTATAAAACTTAGAGGTATTGGTTAAAAAGGATCAAGGATATTTAGATGAAAGTCTTTCTTTCTTCAGTAGATAGTATTTGCTCTTTCTCTCAATGCATCCACTTATTATGGATGGGAACCAAACATTGTATTACTCAAAGGCATAGAAGCCTCAGCCCATAGGGTTAATAACTATTCAAGATCAGTTGCATGTTGACGTTATTATTTAATTTTTTGATAGTTGCTCTCTCGTTTCAAGGAAATTATGTAGTAGGTATATTTAATTTATACCTAATATGCAACATTGTAAACCGTCATCGCAAAGTAAATGTAGGTTGCTGATGAGTACAATTTTTGGGCGGAATTGCTAAACTTACAACAGGCGATTCAAGATTTTTTTTTGCTAACGCTTATGTTGGCTATACTTATCGAAGGATCGCCTTATGTAACTGCTTTTACATACCTGTCGACAAAGTTGCTTAATGCGAACCATTGCGTACGTGATCGCTAACACGAGTCGACACTAGATGTCGCAAAACCTACAGATTGATTTTGATTGCAGTATTTTTTTTATTAATTTATTATCAATAGTAATAACCCAAGGACATTGATAATTGCCGAAAAAATTTTATAACAGATTTCGAAAGCTTTAGGCGGAGGTCTGTTTCCTAGGAGCAACAAGCTTGAGAAAGTTGTTATAAAATTTTTGAGCATTTATCAATGTTCGAGGGTTATTCGGATAGAAATTTTTTTGCAAATTATTGAAAAAATACAGAGCAAAAACAATTTATTTAAAGGTGCAATTAACAAAAGAACAATTAGAAAAGTTAAATGAAGATTCAAACGTGTCAGTGTCAGTGAAAACAGCCGATGGGATCCGTTTTCAGTGTAATGTTGTCCTGATTGGTTGTCTTTAATCAGATGACTTCAAATTAATTGATTTTATTGGATTTCTACTGGAGCAAAAAATTTTCATTATAACACAATTTTTTAAATTGAATTTAAAATTTTGAAGAAACATTAAACTCATTATATAAAAACTAGTCTTGTCAAGACAAACATATTTGGTAATAAAAACAAAAATTAATTTTGAAGTTTGGGTAGAGTGGGTGTAGCCAGCCCTCCAGGGGGTTAAGTTAGAGTTTCAAAAACCCTTGCATTCAGACTTCCTTAAAATCTTTATCGAATGGTGTATTTAGTTTTTTTTTAAACACCTTGGAGGAGATGATAGACGGACAGAGATTTCAAGGAAATTATACAGGGTGATTCAGCTAACCCGTTCATTAGAAGTTTATAGACTTCCCGTTAAAATATTTGTTTAAAAATTTGAAATAGGGAATTGCTCAAAAGTTCTATTTAATTTCAGGTCTTCTAGCACTTCCGGTTACACCGGAAGTAGTTACCAACTTTCTTATTTTAAATGGAATAATATATTTTTTTTGTATATTTGGATTTTACGCTAAAATCTGAGTTACTTTATGTAGCAGAACCTATATGAAAAATCAATAGTTTTTGAGATATTCTCATTTTTTGAAAAAATTGGTTTTGTAGTATTGTTTTCAAACGTTTATCAATGATTGAAAAAGACAGTTATAGTAACAAAATTTGGGCTATACTTAGGAGGACTGTTAAGTGTTTAAATGATGTGTAATTTGACATCTCATTATTTACAGGGTGTTCAAAATGTTTGGCTAAATCTGACTAACTTCAACTGCCCAAAAGTCAACACCCTGTATCTTGTTGCTCTATGTGATAGAGAATTAAGTGGTCTTTCAATCTTCATAAGGGTTCCCTATACCTATCTGTTACCATTTTCCTGCTATCGATGTATTTACATTCGACACACAATATTTCTCTATTTTATTAAATAATTTGTGACTAGTGGCTTGTGGAATTTAAAACAATGTGCCTTATTTATTAAACTTGTAAACGTCGACGTGACACATTATACACGATATGGAAATCCACCAAGAATATTCGAATGAAGACATACTAAATTTATTTTTATTCATGGAGAATGTTACAAAATTATTGAAAGAACTTGCCGTTTGTTTAACGAGAGATATTCACACTTGCGACCTCTAAATAAAACTACGTTTAAGAGAATAGAATTCAATGTACTAGAACACGCCCCAAGATAGTCACCGGTGATGAAGACCAGACTTTCAAGACACATTTAGTTTTAATGTTTTTTGTTTAATTATGGATAATCATGTTTGTTTTGAAGTGTATGACGAAAATTTAAATTCTCGCAAATATTTAGAAATGCTTAGAGGAGTGGTTTCAATTTTTTTGGAAAATTTGCCCCTAAATCTTCTAAATTCATGTTGGTACCAAATGGATGGTGCTCCAGCCCATTCAACCCATGAAGTTTATCAAGAATTATCCCATATGTTCGAAGATCGTTGGTTTGGACGCAATGGTCCATCTCTATGGCTTTCCAGATCACCTGACCTAACACCCCTGGATTTTTTTTATGGGGGTATGTCAAGACTAAAGTCTATTCAAGGCCAGTCCATAACAGAGATGACTTATTACATCGGGTTCAAACTGCCTTCGCTGAAGTAGATGTGCAAATGGTTCAAAAATCCACAATAGATGAAGTTAACAGAAGAGTTTTGTTGTGCTTAGAAAACCACGGACGGCATATCGAACAGTTGCTAAATTAATAATCAAATTAATTTGCTTCTATTTTTGCAATGTAATTTTATTTAGAGGCCATAAATGTAGATATCTCTCGTTAAGCAAACGGCAAGTTCTTTCAATAATCTTGTAACATTCTCCATGAATAAAAAATAAATTTAGTATGTCTTCATTCGAATATTTTGGTGGATTTCCATATCGCGTATAATGTGTCACGTCGACGTTTACAAGTTTGATAAATAAGGCACATTGTTTTAATTTCCACAGGCCACTAGTCAGAAATTATTTAATAAAATAGTAGAGAAATATTGTGTGTCGAATGTAAATACATCGATAGCAGGAAAATGGTAACAGATAGGTATAGGGAACCCTTATGAAGATTGAAAGACCACTTAATTTTCCATCACAAAGAGCAACAAGATACAGGGTGTTCTATTTAAAAAACTTGACTTTTGGGCAGTTGAAGTTAGTCAGATTTAGCCAAACATTTTGAACATCCTGTAAATAATGAGATGTCAAATTACACATCATTTAAAAACTTAACAGTCCTCCAAAATATAACCCAAATTTTGTTACTATAACTTTCTGTTTCAATCATTGACAAACGTTTGAAAACAATACTACAAAACCAATTTTTCTCAAAAAATGAAAATATCTCAAAAACTATTGATTTTTCATATAAGTTGTGCTACATAAAAGTAACTCAGATTTTAGCGTAAAATCCAAATATACAAAAAAAAATACATCATTCCATTTAAAATAAGAAAGTTGGTAGCCACTTCCGGTGTAACCGGAAGTGCTAAAAGAGCTGAAATATTTTAATTAAATAGAACTTTTTGAGCAATCCCCCATTCCAAATTTTTAAACAAATATTTCAACGGGAAATCCATAAACTTCTAATGAACGGGTTAGCTAAATCACCCGGTATATAGAGATTGTTTTAATAATAACATCAATTATTATAATTTTGTTAATAAAAAAAATTACGACAATAGAATTTGAACTAAAATTTTTCGCGTAAATCATTAAAAAAAATATTTATATTTATATTAGCACATCAATATCTTCTAATTTATTTACTAATAAAATATGTTGTGCTCAAATTGTGTCAGAAAAAGGATATTCGTTAATTTTGAATTTAACGTAGAAAACACCTATGTCAACTTTTCCGTAGGACACACGGTATAATCGTAAGTAAATAAAAAATATGTTTTGTTTTTATGTATATGACAATCCTTACTCTTCTCAATAAGTTATTCCCTGTCTTATTTTGTAATCACAAGAACTTAGGTCTTATGCATAAATGCACCTCTTTACTTTGTGGCAGGAGATTAACACTAATAATTAATACTAATACTACTTACCTAGATACTAATTACACAGTTGAACAATTACTACATTTGATCGTGTAAGCTTTACAACAGTGTGCTTAAACTGTTAGTTATTAACACATGTTTATTCTTATGCATAATCTACATTGCTAGATTTTTGTGGAAAATACGTAGATATAGTTAAAATCATATAAAATTGCGTATCACTCATTCTGAATAACTGAATGAATTAATTTTCATAAACGTATGTCGGCAGTACCATGATCTTTTCATGCAGGTTTCTGTACTACCGATAACATTATAATACAAATTCTCTGAATTATGTAGTTATTAAACGCCTAATATGTACTATTGTTTAAATTCTTGAAAACAGAAAAAAATATAGGTAATAGCAAATATTAATAAATCAATTAAAAAATAGTCGTAGAGTAATTGATTGAAATAACTTCCCAATGTTTTTTTGAGAGAAAAATTTCTAATACTACTGACCACTTCTTGCGATTTTTTTCCTCGGCTATTTTTCTGACGAATTTTTGTGCCGCTGGCTTTTTTATCGCAGCTTTTCTTTCTGTCGACTTTTTTTCGCGGTTTTTTTGACAGGTTTTTTATTCTAGGCATTTTTTCACGCATTGTACATACGTGATGTTAATTAAGTACGTAGGTAAACTTTAAGAGGATATTCGTTACTAAATTTTAAAGCAAAAAGTTTAAGTCTTAAACGGCTTTGTTTTTGTTATACAAAATAATAAATAATAACAAACAAACTTGCGTCCATATGAGCTTGCGTCAAAATGAGCTCGAATCGAGATAAGCTCGCGCAAGAAGAGCTCACATCGAGATGATACCGCTTCGATATGATTTCGCGTCAAAGCGATTTTAGTTTTGATCAATATCTAAATTTGAAACTCTCTTCCCTGAAATGTTGAGTTTCAAACTGTTACTCTTTGCATCATACAACAAATGTATGCTAAACATTTGTTCCCATATTAAGAATAACTAAGTGGGCTTCAAAGGTTTGTGACGTTTTTTCTGTCTCTATTCTTAAATTGTGTTTCTGAAAATTGAAAGCGGCAACCCACGTTACAATGAATAATAAAAATTGAGGGGGGAGGGGTTGACTGTGTTAGTTTGTTTGTATTCATTCAAAATTTATCGATACGGAGGTGACTTCGGTGTTGGCTCCAGGTCTAGGTCTAGATGACAATTGAACATTAAACCACTGTTTTCTGAACTTTGATCTGATTTCCATAGCGAATATTTTTGACCTTTGACCCATAACAACCTTGAAGAAAGTTATCGGAAATTTCTGAAGCTAGTGGTGAACCCAGAAGATGTAGGAACACAAGGTTTTGGAACAATCCGCCGTCGACGAAACAAACAACTGGGTCTCATTTTGTATTTGCATTTGCTTTTTTTCGTAGTGAACCCGTTAAAGTAACATTATCGTGCATATGCGGCCAGTTAATTATTTTTCTAAATCGAATTTTGTGTGTAAAACATTAATTAAGTTAATAATTTTGATAAATGCTTGTAAGTTGGGTATTCTTGATAGTCTTTGATTATTGAATTATGGTAAATAATCTCTCACTGGCTTACCTTATCGCAGATGCGTATATTGCGTCTTCCCCATTTATTTAGCAGTTTATGCAAGAAATATGATTGTTTCTTCTGTACGGTAAGAGCGATACAAATTGTGATGGTTTTTTTCCCTGTGAAGTTAACTTTACCAAGTTCTTAGTCGATGGTTAGATCAACAGGTAACGTGAAAGATCTAGTCGTATGTTAGTTTTATTAATTTCCGGTTAATTCATTTTGTTACATTAGTGGACGTTTGTTTTTTGTGTGGCTTTTGCATACTATCAAATGCCGTAAGTTTAAAAGGAACTACCACCTGAAGGTAAATTAAACCTACCACTTGGTGGCAAAATCCTACACCGGAGCTGTCCTTCATTATTTATAAGCAGGCGATTTTCTCCTTGATACCGGTTTTCGATATCAGCCGGTTTTGCTCTTCGTTTTTTCCTATCTCTCGATTGTTGGCGTCTGACAATTTAGAATACACCTCAAAAATATGAAAAACGCTATCAGTGCGTAACCTGACTAGACAGATAAGTGGATTTATTTTTTAAGTTATTTCTTCACACGCGATTGCTATTGAAAACTTCCATAATTATAATTGCATGTATGTAGAAAACCGATCGTTAACATCCGAGAATAGTTAATATTTAGGGCAAGGTGTGGTATTTGTGCTTGAGGGATCCTCCGACAAACTGATTACACGTCTGTTTCTACTAGATTTACATTATTAAAGTAAATCTTAAGTCGGTTATTTAGAAATAATTAGAGAAGTAATCGTAATAAATTTAATACTACATTCACGTTCAAACTACAAGTAAATCTGTTATCGAGAGTGGATTACGTTGGCCATTGCCGTATTATATTTTCTTGGGAAACGATATTTATCTGTGATACGATGAGCATTATTTCCAGGTCTTATTTGTTAACCATATTGATATTACTTACGATTATATCTATATTTTGTGTATATTTATACCTTTTGCTTTTGTTAATAGTTTGTTCTTTTGTATCGTAGGTCACTATTGTTTGAGATTGAATACAACAACTCATAGGGTAGCACCCCCGTCTCGCCAGCACTTTTTGTAACTGCCGATAATTAATAATTGTCCACTACTCACTCTCCGAAATAGGTTGATGCTATAACTTGAATATATTAAAGTAGTTTCAGTTTAATTAAAGAATACAGTTGATTCTTGACAAATTAGAGGAACAGTCAATCAAAAATTCAATTCAAAGTTGGTATACGCTCTAAGCAGCCAAAAAATAGATTGGCTTCTAGTGGCCCAACTGTTTATAGCAGGAGTAATAAAAATCACCTTTTTCAACAAATCCGGATTGTCAAAGTGACCATTGATCAGACAATGTAGGAAACACACATTAGAAATTTTCCTGCAAACTTCAAGCGACACTAGGTTAAGATGAACTTCTTCTGCACACTGTCCAGATTTTTAATATAACATTATGTAATACGTAGACCAAATGTCACCCTGTACCCCAGATGTGCCAGCAAAGAGGACCATATAAAACTTCCAATTTTAACCTGTTGAGTACTATTAGACAAAATAGATGCCAATCATGAAATAGTGATATATATATAAAACCCATCATATTTATGTAAAAAGAAGTCGGTGGTTCACTTTGTAACGCTTTACCCCTTCGAGCCGCTGCTTCGGTTGCAACGAAACAAAATTTATAATTGCAACACAGGTAGCTTCCAGCGAGATTAAATAACCCAGGGTTCGTTTTATCTGTATATTGAGTTATGTACAATGTTCGGATGATTATATTTACAAGGGATGTGAATATTTACAATAGGTTTAAGAATTCAAATTGCGCGCCGTTCTTCGGTTAAAAGTGGCGGTAGTAGAGACACGGCCACGCTGTCACTTTTGGGTTTGGAACGTGTTGAAACGGTGGAACGGGTTTTGTAACAGCGTTTGCGGACGGAGCAACCTTTATTTTGGCGTGTCTGTGTAGTCTCTGAAACAGGTAAGTGGTGTTTTTATCGGTGTTTGTGTTGTAAAACCGCAATTGCTGTTTTAGGTTAATCTTCGGTCCGGTAAGGTTCGCCCTTAATTGAGACGGTACGACGGTGTTTTTTTGCGGCTTTCGGCGTGTCAGTGCTGCTTTGAGTTACGCTGGGAGCACGACGGTCTTACTAATGTGTCAAAGCCTGGTGTGCGAACGATTTTGTGCACCCAATGTTGCTTTAGACTTTGGTGCTAGTTATGTTGAATTATTCCAGCCAGCGGTTAAGAATGCACGTTCTTTTAGATGTTACCGAATCCTTAGCTACTCTAAAAGGGGCTTCAACCGTTTTAACACGAAGATAGGGGGTCGGATTTAAGTCGTACAGGTTAATGCTCCTCGGTGGTTGACGTCGCCTATAAGCAAAGCGGATTATGTATAGGGTGCTACCGTGCGATCGGCGACACGTTAGACAAGCGAAGTTTGTTGGTGTTAACTCGGTTAGGACACGAACGGGTTTAGGACCCTCCGTTACCGAAGCAATCGGCCACTTTGTGGGTTGCAGATAACGGATGGTGTTTAAAGCGGTTTAATGCGTCAGTTTTGTTTCAGGTATATACACAGCGGTTAGTAATATTCTGCCACAACCCGTACCAAATTGAATTAGCCTTTGAAGTGGTCTTTTGTTAGTGAAAATAATGGCCCTGTTTCTCGATCGCGAACGAATTTAATCACCGGGATCTTTGCAGAATCCAACAGATAAAAGAGCAGACAGCTTAAGTTTAGAATTTAAGGTTTGGTTTGCGGATTACGGTTTGGATTGTTTTTTTCGGAAGGGTATTTGAGCTAGGAATCTCAAAAAAGTGACTTCTTAGCATCGCGTTCGCTCTTTTAAAGAGGATCTTATCATACAGGGAAGAGTGGGTACCGTTAATAGGGGGGGAAATTTCAAGAGGGGCGGTGCGCGCGACGCTCTTAGTATGAAAAGTTAATTTTATGTTGTGAGATAGTGTTATCTAAGCGGCAAAATTAATTATATCATTTTTCGGTTTTTTACAACTTAATGAAAAGCGTTGGAGAAATCAGTCTACACTGAATCTCGCAGAAAAACTATGACTCAAAAATACAAAATATGCCACCAAATTTGACAGTGTAGATCTGTTAGACCCAAAACTGTGCTGTTCACTAGAGACAACACATGACTATGACCATTACAAGTGCTTAACTACAAAATAATCAATGATTTTAGGAATAACTGAACACCTCTATAGTTATCAACAGATTATTGTTTTCGGATTTAATAGATGGTAAGTACTACATACTGATTTTTCCAATATTTGGAAATATACCTTTATTAATAGATGACTGAAATAGTATAGTAAATATATTACGGTAGAAATCGAAAATAAATACTCCGATATCTGATTAAATATATCTAGAAGATTAACACTTAAGCCGTTATTATTAGCTTAAACAAGGTATTTTATATCCGAAGGGGGAGCATTGGAATTCACAATTACATACACCGAAGAAAAGTATTCTTGAAACATTTTACATGTTTTATTGCTACTAGCAGCAAAACGCTGATTATATGACTTATTAGCAGGAATTCGATTTTTAATTTCCGACCACAAACAAATTTCCAGAAATAAGACTAATTATTTGATAAACTATTGTCCACATTTTCAATATAAGGTGAATATAGTTTACAACTTAAAATTTACACTGAGTTCTTAAAGACTTACAAAAAAGATAGTCATTAACGTTTCCAGATGTTTTAATGTTCTAATGTTCTAATGTTTTAATAAAGTGAATTTAAAAAAAAAACGAGATATTGTTAGAACATTTTTTTTTGTTCATACTTAAAAGAACGGAGATAAGTCGCCCGAATGGGTGAAAAATAACCACTGCGCTTTTGGGATCTACTGGCTTCCCCCAAGGGTCAGTGTTAAGACCAGTTCTATTTGTAATATTATATTAGTGACCTTTTTTGCATTCATGCTTCACACTGTACGTTGTGATTGTCTGTGGATAATACGGTGGCAATCTTCTCTGATGGTAGTTTACACACATCTGCTACTTATGCTCCAGGATAAAAAAATTAATTCCAAATTTGTTAAGTTACGGTCAATATTTCCCACAAACCAATTGAAATGGTGTTTTTAGCTTTAATGTAATCGGTTATTAATAAAGCAATTGTGGGCTGAGCCTCTACAGACCCTCATTGTTACATAAACATTGCTCAAAGAAACTAATATATTATCTCGCATCCTCATTATACCGTAAATTAAAAGTTAAAACAATTAGCTAAAGACAAACGGAAAGATCGATTACTACGTAATTTTAGAAATATATGTTATTTCTTTCATTTGAATAATAATCTACACGTACGGTCAAATTAATTTGGCTAAAAATCTTTTTCAAAACAATTTCTGCTTACGGTATTAGTTCATGATGCCCCCAGCTGAATAACAATAATATTTCCACAACGTACTACAGGTGCAGAAGATCACATATCCACCCTTCTATCTTGCGTTCTGTGGGCACATTTATAATATATCTGAATTTACAGTTATTATTCCCGAATAGTTCTGTAATTGTTTCTAAATTATTTAAATTTGAATCAAATATTAGCAAATGGTAATACAATAAAAACACAATATAGCGGTTTTTATCAATAAACACAACTTTATTAGTTTAATTTTAATCAGTTTCATTAAAATGTAGTAGCGAGTTGAATAATTAGGAAAAAAACTGTTTTCTCTTTTAATACCCTTTTACGAATTTAAAATTTACCACTCAAACTAAAATTCAAGGATGGACTTGTATCATAAAGAGTGCAGTTATTTATATTAATGTAAAACAATATAAATCAAATTAAATTTAAAATAGTCTATCTACAACTTTTAATGGATTTTGATGCAATTTCTTATCTTAACTGAGTTTGTAATAAAAAACGAAAACAACAGAAGTAAGATGTAACTAGAATAATATAATTTCATAGAATAATAAAAATTTTAAACTATAAAATCGTTAAAGTTGCTTTAAAGTTTTACAACCGTAGAAGAAAACTTAGTTGGAAATAATAAGAAAAGAATTTATTATTGTCATAAATTAAAAGTAGTTATTAAATATTTAGCAACTGCAAAACCTGGAATTCAATTAAACACAATTGCGAGCTCAGATGTCATTAGTTATTGAATTAACCTGCAATTGTATTGTTTTTTAAAACTACATAAAATTGTTTTCATTGATTTTGTAGAACTGCAGCAGATGTAAACATGTTTACGCAGAACTCGATTGTTTGTGGAATATAAAATGCACTATTGTAACTGCTTATTATTGTAAAAGAAAACTCATATTGCAGCAGTTAATTCATAAATCTATAGTTAATGTTGAAAAACTATTTGTTTCTGACAGTATAATAAAAGTTTCAAGTCGTTAACACAGCTTAAAGTTTTATAGTTGTGAAGTGAAGTTATATGGTTGTGCTTATAAATTAACAAATTGCAATAATTTTTATTGTAAGAAAAAATGTGGAAAAACTGTTAATAAACAGGAATTTTATTTCTAATTAATTAATTACTTTTGCTTCGGGTAATAGAAAAAACCTTTTGATAAATATGTTAGGGGTAACCTGTTTCAATATTAAAACTTTGTAGTACGTAGATAATAAAAAAATTTTAGTTTTAAGTTCTTGTTGAGAGTCAAAATGAAAGAACACGTATCACATAAAATAATTCAATGGAGGCCGTTAAAATGTTGAAAAAGAAGAATACGAAAGATGTTCAAACTTGACTGTAACGAATAACAATGCAGCCAAAGCACTAAAAATATTTGGAAACAACTGTTCATTGAATTATAACAAATGTTGGAAAAAATGTTTTGTTTGAAGAACAAAAAAAAAGTTTTTGTTTACAGTCCACACAAATTTCATTGCAGTTTTGTTCCTGCAATAATAATATATGGTTTTTAAGTTAAGGCAATGTCATTGATTGAAATGTTCAATAAGCTTGTTTAAAAGTTGTTTAATTTCAAACAAAGTACAAATTTGACGTAATTTTTTGATCTTTTGAAGTCAAATTTTTAATACTCTATTAGAATATTTTTTGAGAGGATTTAGTGACCTTTCAGCGAGTTGAAGATTCCTTTAGATATACACTTTACATCCCTCTTTGCTTGTTTCTTTAAAAAGTTGTCTAACAGTGATTCAAAGCTTGGAAGAAAAAAAAATTCTAATCATAGATGAAGATAAAGTCTTTCCATGTACCTGTTGTAATCAATTGTAGTAGATGTTTATATTGGTTTCATTACAAATGCATTCAGATGGACGATACCGCATTTGCGTTTTATTGCTACAATCGTGACAAGCAGTGGTACTGCAGTGAGTGCATCGAAGTCTACTCAAGATGAAACTGAATATTCTATTTTTTCCCTTGCTGCGACCCTTCAAAACCAAAGAGGTGTAAAAATACAAATGGATTGTCTATTTATATTGGTTTTGCCACAAAGACAAAAAAGTCAGGAATGTAAGGAATTTCTGAAAGCAGTTTATGCAAATTCAGAACATGGGACTATGATACATTCCGGCTTTCCTAAAGAAAAATGTAAGGATACTTAAACAAATTCCAAAAGGAGCAAGAGTGATGGCTGCCGAAAACTTTAATTATCAATGATTGTGTGTCAAACACTCATGAGGTTTCTTGGCATAATTTGTTATTGTTTGCTTATACGGCTCTTCAAGTTCTAGTAAAAGACAAGAAATATCTGACATCAAAAATTAAGGCAAATATATCTACTTTCAACCCTCCCAAGCATTGAAAAACTAAATGCACTAAGGGCCGCTTATTCCAAACAGTAGAGATAAAATTTTCGGATAGGGATGCAAGAGGCCCAAACGAATTACTCTTTTCTAATAATGAACCAGTTCCTCAAGATAATAGGATTTTTAGTTTATTGTTAGAGAAACATTCAGTTCCTTCTAAAAGTTTAATATATCAATATATCCATCTGGATCAGATAATGAGCAATGCAGTATGAAAGTTACAAAGGAGGAGATCTTGACCAGTATTTGAAATTTTCGTAATTAATCCGCTGGAGGAATAGATGGACCTCAGCATCTAAAGAACTTGACTCAAATAGTAAACGGGGTTGCAGCTACTGATCTTCTTACATTAATTACTGGTCTATGTAATATAATGCTTAGTGGAAAAGTTAATACTTCAATTCTTCCAATTTTGTATGGAGTCAACTTGTGTGCCCTAAGTAAGAAAGATAGAACCCAATTGTTGTAAGCAGTACGTTCCGAAGATAAAAGCCAAAATTGGATGCAAGTCCATACTCTGAAGAAATGGAAAATTACTATTGTCCAAGACAATTAGGCTTTGCTACGAAAGGAGTGTGCGAGTCAATAGTTTACGCTGCGCAATCCTTTATAAACATTAACATTAACAAAAGAAACCCAAAAATCCTCTTGAAGATTGAATAAAAGAATGCATTTAACTGTGACGAAAGGGGTTCTCTTTTGACTCCTGCTAAAGACAAGATTCCCAGACTTATTTTTAAAACAATAATTTCTAAATCAAAGGAGCAGGGCTTTAAAACTATAACTGTATTCAGAGCCCCACTAACGTACGAAAGTTGGTAGGAAAGTTTTGAAGATAAATCTGCCAAAATAGAGCTACTTTTAACCAGGTTAACATTTGAGGTCACAAATAGGTTATTTTTTAATTAAGAACTGTTTGACCATCCCAAAACTGATTTACTTACTACGTACTCCCGCGACAAGGTATTATCAAGGGATTATTGATAGACATTGATTAGAATATCTATGAAAAAGATTGCGAATAATAATTTTGATTCAGATAAATGGAATCTAGCTTTTCTTCCTATTACTCACGGAGGAATTGGAATTAGAAAAACTATGGATGTATATCTGCAAGCTTTTTAGCTTCTGTGAAGAGCACTTTCAATATCTCTTGTCTTATGTACACCCAAATTAAGAACTTGGCTCGTCATAAATCTTTAAATAAAATTAGAACTTACCGAAACTTGAGACCTATGGAGTTATAATTGTCCTCAATATATTAACATTCGAGCTAAAGGACCAAGTTTTGTAGTCAAACAAGCAGCCCAGAACAAGTTAAATAAGCATGTGGAACTTACACAAACCCATATATTCCTACCGTTCAGTATTGAGTCGACAGGAACCTTATGTGAAGCTGCTAGAGGGTTCCTTGATAAGTTGATAAATTCATGTTAGTGGAGATTTACGTTCTAAACAATATTGGTTGCATAAGATAAGTTTGATTTTACGAAAAGGAGATGCTGCTTGTACCTTTGAGACAATTTCTCCAACCACCGAATGAACGAGATATTCTTTTTATGAATATACTAGATAATTTTGTAAATAGTCACCTAAAATAATGTTCCAATAAAAATGTCAGAAATTGAAGGAATATAATAATCATAGGAATGGAACACTAAACTGCAGCGTCTATTTTAACAAACGAGAAAACACCAAAAAACTGCACCAAAATTTTGTTCTAAAGGGTAAGTGCGATCCAAAAGAATGACAAAACTTGAATGTTTAAATTCGCTAGGATGACCAAAACGCCAAGTCCTGAATGGTGCACAAACGAATATTTTTGATGTGTAAGTCAAAAATAATACGAACGCTAATTATGTTCTTTAGGTGGCCTAAAAGTAAAATAAAAAATTATTAGAAAACAACGAAAACTCAATGTGACAACACTGTCTAACCACCTTAAAGTTTAGAAGCCCCCTTATCAATTTTTTGTTCTTTCTGTGTAAAGATTCAATAATTATTAGTCAAGTTGGTTTTAGGTTTTAGTTTTTTAATTTTAGTTTGATGGTTTCAGTGAAAAATCATTCTTAGTTTTCATGCAGTATTTATTTTTTTGGTCAAATTTGTAGAATTATTTTTGCTAATTCTATTAGAAATTACGGATTGTATTTGATTGTTGCTACATTTTTGCAGTGGTTAATTAAACATATTTTGTCCTGCCCAAATTTGTAAGTTTATTTAGATTTCAAATAATTAAATTTTAGTTGTTGTTTCTTAACAGTTTATTACACTTTTGGTCCAGTAGAGATAGTCACATTAACTTTCTGCTTTATTTGGTTTCAAATTTGAGTATTAGGGTAAATTTGTGGAAAAAATTCTTTCCAAATGTACCGCCCTTTATTTTCAAAAGACACATTTGGCCACGCCTTTTATTATGCTAGTGGACACTCTCAAAATAATTCATAGACAGTTGGGAAAATTGTGATAGCATTTCATAAACTTACAAAGTGAAGAGCTATCGGAAGAATGATAAGTATTTTTTAATTAAATTTATGTTTGATGATTTCAAAGTGCCAACTGGTTTAATATTTTTTAGTAATGTGATTGATTATCAAATTTCAAAGAACTAATGACTTAGATACTTTTAAACATTAAGCAGTCTTCAAAAGGTTTTAAGAGGCAACGTTTCGTACAACGAATGTGCTCTTCCTCAAACCTTTAAAACAAAAAAAAACAAAAATGATCCGCTACTTGAAATACCATAAGAACCACATAGATATTCAACAAACATAAAATAAATTAACAATTAAATGTAAATAAATATCTATGTGGTTTTTATACTATTTCAAGTGGCGGACCATTTTTGAAAGGCCTGAGGAAGTTCACATTCATTACACGAAACGTTCCCTGAAAAAACGGCTTAGTGGTTTTGATGCCCCTCCTCAAAGAAGAACAAATCATTTAAATAAAACTTATAGGTGGAAATATTTACCTATCATCATAATCTGATCATATATTTATCTGACAAAAACATGATGGAAAAACAATACGCATAAGACATATACAACTTAAAAACTAGAGTACTTAACTTTTAAATTGGAATACTTGCTGTTTGGGAGCATCATAAGCTGTAGAGAAATTTTTAATTAAACAGGATGAAAGAAAGTAGAGAAATGAGCTATTGGCTAATACAGCACTAAGGACAGATGTTGGTTCGTCTTAATATTGACCTGACTTTTTTATTGTCGGTTGACAAATGTTATAATTTTCACATTTTCTGCTTGTACCATCCTGCTTAGTACATCTTAGTATTAGATGTTTCTGTAAATCGAAGTTTAGTTAAAGATTTGTTCCACCTCATGCCTAAACTTTTTACTGTGTAACTTGGGAGGTTAAATTACTTTCATACTAACATGTGATAGTAATATCAATATACTGACGTGTGCGCTATCAGATACTTTGGTCAGATCAAAAGCTTGACTAACATTTTCCCCAGTAAATAGTTTCATTGTTTGGAAGAGTTGATGTTCCTTAGACAGATACTTGTTGACTCATTTAATTATACAAGGTGTTTTGCATAAGAATCAACACCAAGCCGGGACATGTTGAGAACCCTAAAATATGGCGTATAACTTAACTTACCTTTACAGTCAGTTGGGTCATTTAATTGTTATATACCTTCAAAGTAGGGTAAGTAAAGTTTAATCCAAGTAATTTAAATTGTGGAGTAGAGGTAATAAGCTCTTAAAATGTGACAGATTTTAAAAATTTAAAGTTTTAAAAAAAAAAGTTTAAAGAAAAACTCAACTTTGCCTGGAAAGTAAATGAGCTCAGCGATGTTGCCGTTCCCAAGCCTAGATAAAGGAGGAGGGATGCAAGGCCACACAAGTAAACTACACTCCGTAAAGTAAATAAATAAAAACAATTCTCATATAACCAGTCGCATTGAAAAGACAATATAGTATGAATATGGAGGTCGATATCAAATTCTATTCCTTTTGTTTTTTCCGGTAGGATTTATTAATTCTCTGTGCTGTTGCTGGACCCTTTTATTGGAAGGAGAAATTTTAAAACCAAACTATGGAAGTTCTACTACTTTGGTAAGGTTACCATGCACCCGCTTATTGGTGGGTGCTTCTTCGGGCCAGTGTTAGAAGTGACGAGCCCGTGGAAATTATACTATTAAAATCAGAAGCACTGTATAAGACATAACTCATGTTGTGCAAATTAATTATTTTATATAGATGTAATTGTAATCCGTTAATTTAAACATTACAAATTGTTTGTATAAAAGGATAAATGGCACTGGTCTAAAGAAGTATCCATAAATAAGCGGGTGCGAAACGTTGCCAAAATACTAGAATTTTCGTAGTTTAGTTTTAAAATCCTTTCTTCCAACCAAAGAGTTCAGCGATGGTTTTCCTCGCACAGAGAATTGATTATCAAAGACACAATAGAATCAACGATTAAATATAAACTATAGAACACAATAAAAAAAATATAGAAAGAAAAAGAAGAATGGAGGACAAACAACAATCGAGTGGATACTTGGAATATACATGGAGTGGAATACTAAAAACCAAGGGGTAGTGATGGAGATAGAAAGAAATAAGGTTACCGATAAAAAATAAGACACACGACAATACAATTCATTCATATTCATCCACAGTTGAGTCAGTAAGGAAGAAAAAGGTAAGAGAGGAATGACAATGTTGGTGAATAAAAAGTACGTTACCAGTAATAAAAAAATTAAGAAAATTAAAGTGAACAACTCTATAAAACAATTGCTTTAGTCTGCAAACAATAAGAAAAATAATTTTCCGCCTAGTGTTTAGCCAACCAAACGTTAGTATCGGAATTTAGATCGAAAGATGGCGTTGAAATTGACAATCTTTTGTACAATTCATTATTTTATTCCCGCATTATTTCAATAATTATCTTCGACAAATCGTCACATGTCTTCTCGTTACTGCAAATAGATAAAATACTTCCTTTTATGAAATAAAATCCGTGAATTGTTTTATTTCTTGAAGGTTGACGAATTCCTTTAATAGTTAAATGCTGTTATAAGTTGTATGGAATGTGCACTCTGTCGAAAGCCGTAAGTGAAAGAAATTATTTTATGGACGTAAACGCCATTCTGGTATCATTTTTAGAATTTATACCTATGCCTGTGAATTGCGTTCTATTATTTACTCGCACCGCTGGTGATATATTTTCTACCTATTATTCAATAAGGCAAGAGTTGTCGTTCACTATCTGTAAAAGAACAAATGGCCATTATCAAAGAAACCAAATTTAATCGTGTCTTTCATTCTGTTCGACCAATATCAATTTCAAATTCCTCTGCAGGATTTGATGCTTCCAAACAACAGATATGTAATTTGAAAGCTAAGAACCCTAGTTTTTCAGTTATATTTGTTTTTATGCGTATAGCTTAGAAACTTCCATGATTACGTGTGTATTAGAAACCAATTGTTATAATTTGCAATGAATTGATAATTAGCAGTTTTTATGACAATTTTCGTGATCGCGGAGCCTCACAACAAATCATTTTTACAGGTGTTTACGCTAATATTTGTGTATTAGTTTAATTAGTTACTTCGATTTAGTAAAACCTAATTTAATTTGAATTAAAGTCATGGTTAAGTAACTACGGCACTTGTTATCAAAAACCTGAATTACTTATTCGGCTTCGCCGTAGTATCTTTTCTTTTGTTTTGGGGAAAAACATTGACATTGGTGTCAGATAAATAAATTTTTGTGTTTTAAGTCCCAATGCTTAGGATTTATAACTACAATTTTTACTACTGCATCTATAAAAAATTTCTGACGACCCCTTGCTGACAATAGCTATCGGGTGGTGCTTTGAAACGACTACACATTTTTTAGAAAACAAATTCTTTGACGATAACAAACTGATTTTAAATTAGAACTACCAAGAACTATCATTAATGAGCGTACAGCAACTCTAACTAAGTTCGTCAACACCTTATAAATCCTGAAAGGTGACAGTGTGATGTAAAGTTTTGTTAACTAGTCATCTATTGTTCCAGTCGTATATCTTGTCTATTTGCTTTTAATACTATAAAAAAATTATAAAAATACATATAACAAAGGATACATCGATGACTATTAAAACACGACCGGGGTAATTAGGAAATGAACCGCAGAATATATAGTTATTGAAATATTTACCTAATTTGTAAATGTATATGTTACTAGAAAAAATCTCAAATCTCAATGTCTCAATTTTATACTGTTACAAATCTTTAACAATGCTCTACAACAACCCATACGACTTTTCGCAACTTACTATAAGCCTGATTTGAAATAAAAAGAATGTGAACAACGCGGTCAAATTTTTCTGTGCTTGAAACACGTTCTAGCACGTACAAGAATGTAGACAACTCAAAACTGATTTTCAATTGTATGAACTTCATTTCAAAACACTTTATTATTATTAGTTTCTTCTACTTTCTTTTGATTAAAATATGTTATTGATTTTATTTTGTATTAATTAGGAAATAATGTTTAATTATCGAAGGTGCTTTAATTGTATGCTATTACTTAGGACTCAATAATAGCGTTGATTTTACTACGCCTTAATTACAGCAAATGTTACTTCAATATAAATTTAAACTAATTTTACATAGCTCGTATTAGTTTATAAATAAATATAATCAAATACCATAATAATTAACTTATGATGCAAACAGGCCAAAATCAAAAAGGTCGAGTTTTGTTAATTTTAAACATTTCGATTATGCAACTAATTAAACTAATACAAATTTTTCCGATTATTAAGTTCACTGTGGTTAATTTATTTTCGGTGTTTGTTTGCAATTGTATAAACTTTTAAATTTACATCAGGCGAAATTGTTTTTAAGTTAACTCTTTGTTGGCATTAATAATTGAAGAATCAATTTTCCAGCTTATACTATATGTCAGCAAGTTTTTGAACTATTTGTCGTCACACATATCATAACCATGACTTTTCATTTCAAGTCTTTGTCGTTTTTTTTGTTTATAACTAGATTTTTACTAAATGTTTAATGTATTGTTCTATTCCTTAAACAAGAAGCTTGTTATAATCAATATGCAGTTGCTTCAGACAAAAGAAATCGGAAATTTGAGCCATTTGCAAAATGTGGTGGGGAACAATATAAACCTCTTCTAAACTTTGAATTGTGTATCTGAAAACCCTGCGTTTGAGACCGTATTTTATCTTAAATATCCATTTAAAATCAAACAAGTCTATAAGATTACAAGTTTTAAATTACCAATCGAATTCATCCCTTCTTTTATTTCAACAACCCAGTTGGAGTTGAAGTTGATCATAAGCTTTAATTTAATCGTAATTTTAATGTTCCCCTTGTATGAATAATAATATTAATATCAGAAACAACTAGATATTGTTACCGCAAATGCACACAATTTTTATAAATATTTAAAAATAATTACATTATGTTTTGTCTTAGCAACCATCTTCTGATTATCTTGCGCTAATTTATGCAGAGTAAATTTAATGTTCAGAACTTATTTTTATTTAAAGCTGTTGTTGAAACCATGTACACTTGATCTTAAATTTTTTTTTATATTAAGAACTATATTCATTAACTTTGGTTTTCCCAATCGCAATGTTTTGTTAAGTTGCATTAAAAAAACTATAAACATTTTTGATATTGCGGACGTTTCGACTCGTAAAAATTCTCTAACAATTTCCGTTTTATCATCGACGGTGGTACACGTGCTCCTCATTACTGCAAAAAGTAAAGTATTTTCTTTTATTAAATAAATCTTTGAATTATTTAATTACTTGAAAATCGAGAATTTTGTTTAATATGTAAATACCATAATAAATACATCAATATTCTGCACATTGTCGAACACCGTAAACACATCGTTTTTCCTTATCTATACAGTCCTTTTTAAAATTGCTACCTGGTGGATCATAAATAACTATAGGCATAAATTAGTCGATGGATTCTGCTCCAGTCCTTACTTGTGCTATTGGTGTTACTTTATACCATACTTTCATTCTATGAAGCAGACGTCGATAACTCTATGCGAATGAACAGTGGTATCTTATCAAACAAGCGGCCTTCAACTTTGTGTTTGTGCCTGTATTTTATAAACCGATCATTTTAATTTGTCCTAGACTTATAATTATAATTTTGTGATAAAATTTGTAATCGCGAAACCTCTCGAATAAGCGGCTTTATACGTGTTTGTTTTAACTTGAAATAATAATACAGTTTAGTTACTAAAATTAGGGAATTCAATTTTCTTGGATTTAAATTCATAATATTATAATTGGTGTACTTACTTTTGATACGTACATTGCTTAATTGACGTTAGCTATATTGTTCCTTGCGGTTTGAGCGAATACCACGATATTGCTATCAGATAACTATATCCCTAGTCAATTTAAATGTGATATGATCTGTACCGTTTAATGTTATTTGCTATAACTGTATATTTTCTGCATTTTGGTCTGTGACACAAGTGGTAAAACAAGCACTATATCGTCAATTATATGTTTCTTGTAGCGCCAGTTTATTTCTTTGTGGTCTGAGTCCCTACCATTTAGGACAAATCACTTCAACTTTAGAGTAGCGCCCTTTCGTCTTGAACTACATCGCTCATAATCTTCTACGACTTCTTGCCGACCGTAGCTATCGGGTGATGCCTCGAAGCGACTATATATTTTTATTAATATAAACTGTAACAAATTCTTTTTTTACAGTTCCAAGTGTCGAGAGTGCAGGTGGTTGAGAAGAAGTAGTCGGAACAGTTGATGAGGTATTATTCCTAGCAAGAGGAAAACGTGACTTTGTTGAAAGCAAAGAGCTAGAGTCCGAAATATAAGCTAAAAAGAGTTTGAGTAATTTTGTAGTTTTTCTAGACGGAAGTGGCTTGTAGGTATCCACAAAAAATTTATTGAGTTCGACTTGCTTACCCAATGAAATTAAATGAGAAAGGTTGTCGACCATAGTTAAAGCTAATGCGCTTTTAAGTTGTTGAGAATCAGGAGCAGGTTTAAAAAGTTTCTGAAATAACCTCTACATAACTGTTACATACATGCCTATCGTTTCATCTCCACCGATAGTCCTAGCTTAATATCGGTCACCAACCGGTCAACATAATCCTGAGGTAAAAATTTCAATTTCAATAATGTTACCACTTCTCGCCACAAAAATAGCAAGCTTTAATTTATTCAAAACAAAAGTAGAACTTTACTTGATAATATTACAGGAGCAGCAGTAAAAAATTGTTGAGAAGAAACTCCTCTCGCAATACATAACTCTTCAATCCAGACAAAGAAATAAAAACATTTTCAGAAAACGCCACATTCTATTTAGACAAAGAAAAATTTATGAAACTTGACATTACTGAAGTAATCACATACATCACATACATAATCTTACGAAGAAGGAAATAGAGGGTCCTCCTCTACTACAGTGCTAGAAGTTATAGGACTAGATATAAGTCACTGCGGACCAAAAAGAAACATATTATGATTTAATACATTTAATGGGTTAGTGCATAAGGATTTAACTTTATGTTAAATAAATAGCACACCTCTTTCCTTATCAATTATATTAAATCTGACCATGGTTTCGATGCCATATGGCATCATTTTTAAATTACAACACACAACAGATAAGAACAAAAATATAAATAAAATTGTCATCTAGTTTTGAAGAAGGTAAAAAATATTATGATTTCTTAACCGTGACTTCCAAATTATTTTTAAAAATAGTTAGTTTTAAAACATTCCAAGGTGGTAAAAAACCACTTCAAAATTGCTGATGTAGCAAAGAAATAAGCACACAAAACCACAAGAAAAGTAACCAAATTGTAAAAAAATAAGTAAACGTGTACAGGTTAACATACCCTAGGTACATTAGAAAAATTTAAGAAAACAGTAAAGAAAATTATGTACACTAAGATATGCAATCAACCCCACAACCTAACGAAAAGCAAGACATCAAAGGTAACCTTTGCTCTATAACATTCAAAGGGCTCTACGTTGTAAAAACCAAAAAGAGGTTGTTACAGTTTGTTTTAATCGAAAATTTATATTAATAGAAATTTATAGTCGCTTCAAAGCATCACCCGATAGCTACGGTCGGCAAGGGGTCGTGAGCGATTATGAGCATTAATAATACAGTTGAAGTGATTCGTCTTAAACTATAGAGACTCAGGACACAAGAAACATATATTTGGCAATATAGAGGTTGTTTTACCACTTGTTTCACAGTCTAAAATACATAAAATATGCAGTTTAGCATGTATCAATAGAACATTTATCAAATAAATTAGATAAACAGTGGCAAACTTAAATACAACAAAATTAGGTTAACTTCCGTAATTTTAGTTACTAAACCATGTAATTATTTAAAGTTAAAACGCACCGATGTAAAACCGTTTATTCAAGAGGCTTCGCGATTACAAAGTTTATGACAAACATGCGAACTTTAAGTTTATGGCGATTTAAAATTATTGGTTTCTAAAATACATGTAACTACAATTATGAAGGTTCTTGAATCGAAACGCATAAAAACATGAATTACTTATTCACTAGAGTACTTATCTGTTTAAAGGCTTCAGATAAATTTTAGTGGATACGAGTTTATGAAGAATAAAAGTTGAGTGGTTTGCTACCGACTGATAGAGACACCACGGACAGGTGTCAAAGTTAAAGGTCGCTTGAGTGATAAGATGTCACGGTTCCTTCGTATGAAGTTAACGACAACGTCTGCCTCATAGAATGAAAGTATGGTACACAGTAACATAAATCAAGACTGAAGCGGAATTCATTGGCTAATTTATGCCATTAGTTGTTCATAGAGTAGTCCCTCAGGATACCAAAATAACGCTTGTGTAGATAAGGAAAAACAATGTACTTACGGCGTTCGACAATGTTCAGAATATTGGTGTTATTTATTATGGTTTACATAATAAAATAGTTCATCGACCTACAAGCAATTTAATAATTCAACTGTATTTAATAACAGAAAGTTCTTACCTTCTTGCAATAACAAGGAGCACGTGTACCACCATCGAACTGACCAATTACAAAAAAAACTGTTATACGCTGTTATACGCTTGCGCTTACAAAATTGTTCTAAATAAATAAACCATTTTTTTTTCAAATAAACATTACCGCTGCAATTCCACAGCTACCACCCACATATAATAATTTAACCAAAATAAACATTAGTATTAAATATTGAAATAAATGCACTACAATAACATAAAAAGAAAAAGGTACTAAAGACTAGCACAAGTTTTATAATTATGATTAGAAAATTCTAAGAATAACAGTTCATTTTTAAACAAATAACGAGATATAGCAATTATATAAAGTTTATTAATTATTAAAAATTTATATTCACCAGATAAAACTTCAGAAGAATACATTTTAGGTTTTTGTAGAATTATTTTAAGTATTGATTTTTGTATAACTTCCAGATTACTGAAATGTTTTTAGCTGAACTTCCCATAACATAGACTTGATTCCATAAATGAAAAGTATAAACTCTTATATGTAAATTCTATTTAAAATTACAATCTACAATGACACTTAAATATTTAATAAAATTTGTTTTTTTTTATATATAAACAACAACCACAAGGTTCCACCCAATTAAAATCATGAATAATAATCGATTCTCTAAAGTTAGTAATTATATTATGTACAGTAAAAGGTATAAAAAGGTTTTATTGTAATTGAGAGTTAAATAATTATTATCCAACCAAAATATGCGGCATGATACATGAATTGACGCTAATGAAAAAACATCATCCCAATTATTAGATTTGATCTAAATCGCAGTATCATCCGCATATGAAATTATTTCAGATTTTAAGAAAGTATGATTTAATAAATCATTTATATATATATATTAAAAAATAACGGACCAAGAACCTTGTGGAACTCCCCATTTTATTTCAATAGAGTCACTTAAAACCCTTAAAGTACAGGGGTGGTGTCTTTGAGGGACCCCAAGTTTACATTTATCTAATTATTTTGTAATATAATTTTTTCTATGCAATGTGATTTTTTATAACTGAGTAATTATCCTTGATAAACGATTTAAGCCATATTTGAATGTTTTTAATTCCTTACATTTCATAAAATAATTATTTTTGTCTGGGGTCCTACGAAGACCCCGCGTAGTACTATACGATATAATTATTACATCCCTTAAATTTTTTTTAATTTTGTAATATTTAAATATATTGATTGTAAAGAACACGTATCGCGTGTTGTTTACAGCTTTCCTTGACAATGAGTCATACACTAGACAAATCAGTGCTTGTCATTGTTTGTTATTTCGTCTTGCAGTACAGTTGCAACCAATGCACGTGTCAGGTGTTCAAGAAAGCAGAAATTGTAATCAAATTATTTAGATAAGTTGTATTTTATTTATTTCTTCTATAAATAATGTTGAGGAAATGTTCCCAATTTTTGTGGTCATAAAAGTAATAATTTCAAAAATTAGTTGTGCAGCAAACAAAACACGATATAATCAGGTATGCCTTGATCTCAAAGGTCAATTAGAGACTTAAAAAATAGGAGCGTTCAGGAATATCTTGAAAATTTAAGTCCTAATGATGATACGAACTGTGCACTGTGGACTGCAACAAAAAGAATTAAGCGACAAACCCAACCAATTCCTCTCATGCAAACAACAAATAACTCTTGGGCAAGAACGGACAAAGAAAAAGCAACAGCATTCGCTCAACATTTAGAAAATGTCTTTAAACCTTTACCATCGGTTATAACACCTGAAGAAGAGTCTGACATACAAAAATTTTTGGAAGTTCCATATCAAATGTCCACATTGCCAAAGCTAGCTACGGTAAAGGAAGTCAAAGAGGCGATCAAAACTGACATCAACCCAAAGAAGTCTCCAGGCTTTGATTTAATACAGGTGCGCTACTCAAAGAAATGCCTCGTAAAGGCATGGTAATGCTTACCATGCTATACAATACAGTTTTGCGACTGTGATATTATCCCGTGCAGTGAAAGGTGGCTCAGTTAATTTTGATATCAAAACCAGGCAAACTGCCAAACGAAGTAGGTTCTTACAGACCAGTTAGTTTGCTATCTGTACTGGGTAAACTTCTTGAAAAACTCATCGTTAGAAGACTTATGATTGTCGTTGAAGACTCTAAATTAATACCTGAGCACCAATTTGGATTTAGAAGAGAACATTCTGTAATACAACTGGTACATAGAGTGGTCAATTATATCAACCAAGCCCTTGAAGAAAAATCTTATTGCACAGCAGCCTTCCTCGACGATGCTCAGGCATTTGACAAAGTATGGCATAATGGACTCCTCTGTAAATTAAAAAGTTCACTTCCACACGCTTATTATGTTATACTAAAATCATATTTAGAAGAAAGGTTTTTCCAAGTGAAATGTGGGGAACATCTCAGAGAACTTTATCCTATACAATCAGGAGTACCTCAAGGCAGTGTACTGGGACCTCTTCTATATAACACTTATATAGCTGATATGCCTACCAATGAACAAGTACTAACAGCCACATTTGCCGATGATAAAGCTATCATGATCAAACATAAAGAACCAAAAATAGCCGCTGAAATGCTACAAACACATTTAAGTCTCATTGACAGATGGAGTAAAAAGTGGAGAATAAAGATAAATGAAGCCAAATCTCTTTATATCACCTTTACCAAATGTAGAGAAACTTCACCAGACGTATTCATAAACAACATACCACTACCCCAAGTCGCAGAAGTCAAATATCTGGGAATGCTCTTAGGTAAAGGTCTAACATGGAAAAAGCACATAATGAGTAAGAGAAAACAACTTGGAATTAAATTTAGTAAACACTACTGGCTGCTTGGCAGAAAGTCTAAGTTAACACTACAAAACAAGCTATTAGTATACAACGTTGCGTTTAAACCTATTTGGTCATATGGAAGTCAGCTGTGGGGTACCGCAGCGAACTCTAACATCGCAATTATAGAAAGATTTCAAGCAAAACTATTACGAGCTATGTGTGACGCTCCTTACTTCATTAGAAATGTTGACATTCTTAGTGATTTGAGAGTGGACTCAGTTCAACAGACAGTTAAAAAGTGCAGTGAAAACTATTTAAACAAGTTGGAACAGCAAAGTAACACATTAGCCATTAACCTCCTTGATAATAGCATGAACATGAAGTTGTGCGTAGATTTTAAGTAAATTTAGGGTTAAGGTATTGGTACCTTGCTCTCATGTAAATCCACGTCAATAACATGTACACATAACATTTGCTTATTGTAATGATTTACAGATTGCAAATAGATAGTAAATAAATTTAAAAAAAAAGATATACGTAAAAACTAACGTAACAGAAAATGTCAAAACGTGATAATAGACCTCTATCACAAAAAGAACTCGAGGAATTAGCCTCACAATTCGGTGAAGACAGCGATGATTTAAATGTTAGTGATGATGAAGATTGCGTCCCAATTATATTTTATATGAAACAACTCTTCAGAAATTGAAGACAATACAGATGACATCATTGAAGAAGGAGAAGACAGCCCTCTTGAAGACGAGAATGAAGATGATGAAGAATTGGTAAAAACGAATAACGCAGAAGTTGAGAAGGGCAAACACTACTGTTGCGTATTTGGGCGTATTTGGATCTCGGATTGTATAAGTTCCTCACGTCAACCAACTAGAAACATTATCAGAACAAAACCAGGACCAACATCGTATGCAAACTTAGCTATAGAAGTATTTGAAGTATTTAACCTATTTGTGACCATTGAAATCAAAAAAGATATTTGTAAATATACTAATGAAGAAGCAATTCACGTATACAAACTTCACAATGAAAAAAATTCTACAAATCAAAAGACTTGGGAAAATGTTGACGTAACAGAGCTGGATGCGTTTATTGGTGTTTTGATATCTGCAGGAGCTCTTCGTTGCAGAAAAGAGAACGTAAAAGAAATGTGGAGTACAGATGAATCTATTAGGCGTAACATTTTTACAGCATCTATGTCGCGAGATAAATTTATTTTACTGAGTAAATTTGATGACAAAAGTACGAGACCAAATAGAAGGAAAACAGAGAAGTTGGCCGCGTTTAGAGACATATGGGAAGCGTTTGTCAGAGATTGCCTAAAAGCTTTTGTTCCCTATGAAACTATAACCGTTAATGAATAATTAGCTGCTGTTCGTGGAAAGTGCCCATTCAAACAGTACATGAGTTCTAAGCCTGCCAAGTACGGGATAAAGATTTGGATGTCAGCGGATGTGAAAACAACTTATGTTCACAATTTACAGATTTATACCGGTAAGCAACCCGGTAGTTTCGCTTCTATTTGGTAGTGGTCGTGGAGTCACCACCGATAATTTTTTTACATCTGTGTCTTTAGCTGAATTTTTGCTTACAAAAATATTACTTTGATTAGAACCCTGCGCAAAAATAAACCAGACACTCCAAAGCAACTTAATATTATAAAAGGCAGAGCAATTTACTCATCATAATTTGTATTTTCTGATCAACTTGCTATGGTGGCATACACCCCAAAAAAAATAAAGTAGTACACGTTCTATCCACCCAACACCTTGATCCATCAGTTTCTGAAGATGAACATAAAAAACTCCTCATGATTTTTGATTATAACGCGACTAAGAGTGCTGTTGATAATGCTGATAAAATGATTCGGGATTATACTTACGCTCGCCGTACCTCTCGCTGGCCATTTCGTTTATGTATGAACGTTATTGATATTGCCGCCTTGAACAGCTTCATATTATACACAGCCAAAAATTCCTAATCATAAAAACTGCTCATCGAGAAAAACATTTCTACAAAAATAAAAATTGTTTTTTAAGAAAAAACCTTCAAGTTTAGTTTAAATGTGCTTTTTAAAATTTTTTGAAAATGGATATGTTATAGAAATCCAAAAGTGTTTATGAAAATTTTTCCTGTGGTTATTAATTATAGGAACAGTAATAAACATCAAAATAAGTTATAAAATAGAGCAACACTTCCATTGTGTATATTATACCGTATTATAAAACACACACTAAATAATAAAAGCTTTTTATGTAACACTACATTTTAAAATAATGAAGATTAAACAATTTTATTACGCTGTTCAAAATGAAAATAAAAATTTCAAAAGGTTACTAAAAATAAAAAAAAGTCCGTTATGTTTAAGTATCTCAGCTCAAAGGGGAATCTGGTGTAATCGTTTATAATAATTTGTCAAAAAAAAATCATTTGTTTCAAGAGCAAAACACTAATTGAGTAAAATGGTAATTAATATTACAACCGCAGAAACATTTAAATATTCTACGGAATTTTAAACGCGTCGATTTGTAAATTACCCTCAAAGCTTGAACGATTTATTGTGTTTTTTTTTCGCGCATCTTTAAATCAAATTTAACTATTACGTTCTAATTAATTTTAATTAATCAAAATAGTCTTTTGTTATCATTTGCGAGTGCTCTGAATTGAGTTTTAATTTGGGCAATCATCATTAGTTTGATTTCAATCCTTCATTGTATCACCCTAAAGTAGGTCAAACAACGCCACTGTAGCAAAAGCTTGCGCGAATTTTTATAAAAATGCGGACACAGATTTTTCGAGAAATTAAATTCGGAAGTTCTTGTGCAATGTTAACGACGAAACTTGCAAAATTAAAAACAAATTTAAATTCTAAGTATGAATATAAATGTATTAAGAAGAAAATGCGCGCTTTTTAAAATAGAAGCGTTTCGTCTTGTGGACGAGCCATTTACTTTACGAGTTTCTAAGCACCAGTTTATGTTTGCTTGATAAATACGTAGCAATTTATTTTTAAATTTTTCTTTTATCTACATTTTGAATAAGCGTGTCTTTAATTTTTATTTTATAAATCCTGTCACGTATTTTACATATTCGTCATAGCATGAAAAAACTACATTTATTGTGTATAGCTGAATAATCAAATAAAATACGCTTTTCAACCAAACATTGGCATTTTCTATACAGAAACAATAAATTGTGTAAAATTCTAAGCGAGCATTTTTAAAAAACAGTTTTTTCAGAGAGTTATTAGTAAAATTTGTGTTATTTATAACCAAAATTGTAAGCTTGTAATTTAAATATAGTTTACGGTCACGATATTTATTCTTTACGAATGGGTAATTGAATTTTTATTTTAGCATTTATAGCCTTAAATTGCTAAATTATTAGTGGTTACTATAAAAGAAAACGTGTAGATATATATTAAGGTTTTTCTTTTAATTGAATCGCGTGTTAATATTAACATGTCGAAGCTTAGATCTGATACGAAACGAAATGCTACAAAAACTTCGTCGCCTTAACATTCGTGCATTGTATTATAGTATGTTAAGTACTAATTCTACATCTATTAATAAAATTTAATTCATCTGACAAATTAACCACAATTTCTATAATACCAAATTGTAATTAATCCGTAATGAGTTGAAAAGTAATTTGACCGTACAGCAATGCCATTTACTTATATTGTTGTCCTATATATTGTGTATTGATGCGGAGAAAGTGGTTTCTATTATATCAACTCGATCAATAATGTAGGTGTCTCGTAGGTTTCTACAATGACATTCAGTGTGTGACAACAAAAGGGCAAGGTACATATCAAATGCCGTAGAATTAAATTTATTTATAGTCAACAATTATTGAACCAAAAATTTTTGTGCTATAGTAAACTTAATCCTTATTGGAATTTAAAAGTCTTGAACTATTAGAAGTTTTTCATTAAACTGTTTAAAATTAAAAATGTAATTAATTTTTAGTGTTTAGTAGCAATATGCCATGGATGTATTTGATCACATTTCCACAAATGCAAAATAACTACTATTTACATAACATGAGCAGCAACAGATTGTTTCGAGAATGAGTGTTTGTCTTCAAACCCGAGTACACAATATTGTGTTTTTCTACTCCCGCATGCATATCTACGGTTTTCTTCACAGTTAACGAAACGTATACGATTGCATTCAACTGAACGTTTATGATTTCATATCCACTCTAGAATGGATACGAAATCAACCAATCACAGACCTAATTTCAAGAATAAGGGCGGCTATGTTTTATTAAATGTCAATTACTTATCATATACAAAAATAAATTGTCAGGAAACATTTAGATGGTTTGTTCACAATTACTTAGTAACATATAGGTTTTGAACCTTGTAAAAGTTGGAAAGTGGGAGATTTCAAGAATGCATTGCAAAAACGTAAAAAAACACGAGTCAGTAATGACTAAAAATCGGTCCGAAAGTAGCCACTTTCCAACCTATCTCGGCGCCACTGTCGTATAAACTACACGTTCATGAAAATACTTCCGCTACAATTGCTGACATTTGACAATTCAAAACTGATTTTATAGGTTACACTTAC
The DNA here is from genome assembly GCA_030710515.1 of Abscondita cerata. NCBI lineage: Eukaryota > Metazoa > Arthropoda > Insecta > Coleoptera > Lampyridae > Abscondita > Abscondita cerata. The sequence continues at coordinate 105,971 of JALBCR010001353.1, read as the reverse complement.
TACATCAATTTTGATTTTATAATAATAAAGATATAGTTTGTACAAGTATTACACAATTTTGGACGAAAAAAAACACTCTCAAGAACTTTGAACACAACTTTGAAATGCTTGTCATTAGTAATTTGTTACAAACTCATTTTGGAAAATTAAAATTGAAACTGCCTTGTGGCTTAACATATGTGTCTACTTGTGACTAGTAACTAACTGATTTCTATGAATTACAAATTCGTACGATATCATTAGCTCCATGGGTGGCGTCTTATTTAATTACATAGGAAGTGACTGGTTACTAATTCGTATTACTAGTATTACTAATAGGTTTCTTTTCAGTATTTGTGTGTGGACGACCTAAGATTGTTTATTAATAGTAATATGGTGTTTTTAGTTTGATAAAAATGACAACTAAAATAAAATCAAAAATAACTCGTTTTTTAAATTGTGGATATTCATACCCCATGTTTTCAACCATAAAAGAAAAATTTTACGTGCTAGGTTAAACACGGACGAGATTAATTTGAGATTCAATTATACACAAATTAAGTGTATGTATGTACAACTAAAGTTTACAAAAAGTATAAAATGATGGAACAACAGAACAGAAAAATAATAACAAAACACATAGTCTTGTAATAATTATTATTTACTAAAATAAATATTAATTGTAGAATTGTCGTGACCATCGACATGAAGAGAAATGCTTTGGTGCAAGTTTTCTTTCGAGAAATGAAACTGTTGAGTTGATGGACCTGGAACAGATACGTCGGGCATATTTTCTACAGGTACAGAATCTTTAGTAAAAAGCATACTAGCAATTTTTAATTGCCCATCTAAGGAATTGCTTTTGTAATCTTGAGCCACCATACTCGACTTCCAACCTCCCAATGTTTTTTAAACTAAGGATGTCTCCTGCACCATTAGCAAATATAATTGCAGCTGTGCGGCGAAAACAGTGGTCAGTGTATGTATTTACGTCATTTAGTTTTAAATAAGATGCAATTTTTTTAGGAAACTGCGCAATGGTGTTATAACCATAGGGTTATTTTGTCAATTTTCCGTATCTCATTTGCAAGAAGAATCGGTCGTGTAGATTACGTAGATTAATGTAAAGTTTTAGAATTGCAAGCAATTCAGTATCAATCACGACCAATGATCTCGGCTGGTACGTATTTGTATTTGGAATCATGATAATAGCTCTTTCTTCTTGAAGATTTATATCTCCTGTTTTCATTTTAAACAGCTCATCACTTCTGCATGCAACCGATATACGAATAACTAAAGCAGCCTACGATTCATACTTTACATGGTAGAAACTGAAACGGTGAGTTTTTAAAAAAAATCAATATTTTCCTTGGAAAATCTGCTTGATTTTTTAGGTTGATATCCCAGGTTTAGTTTTTTTTTAAAATGCTATTAATTTGCAATATTTTGAGATATCAACATTCTCTTTCAAATTAATAGTACTTTTAAGCATCGAGTACTGAGACCACATGGAGGATGGTTTTTTAGTTTTAGCCATATCACCAAAATAGGTTAACAGAACACTTTCAAAAGTGTACTTTTGCACATCCTTCTTGGAGCACCAGTGGGGGAAACCTTTATACGTCTTTTCGTATTCTAATTTGCTTTTCTCTAGTAGAAGATCTAATGTTAATTTTGCGCCGATTGCCGCAGTTCTGGGGAGTACACTCAATTTCACTATACGACATTTTTTTAGTTATATTAACTAAGCAAACGCAAATTTTATATAATTTTTTTTAACAATATAATTAAATGACAATCGTGCATCGCCTTCTAAATATTAGTGTTTTGCCGAAATAAACGATAACCTGATGGTACTTTTTCTTAATTTTTAAATTAGTGCAGTTTTTGGTGTTTTTCCGTTTGTTAAATAGACGCTGCAGTTTAGTGTACTATTTCTTTGAGGTATGCTAAATGTAAACACACTAAATCTTCAACGATACTCTATACGAATGTGTACGTCACTATTAGGTCATTAGTATGTAGGTCCTTTTTTTAAAATTAACATTAAGCTAATTCCAAAAAAAAAGTTAAGTCACTGTCAAACATAAACGTCATCTTTTGCTGTGTTTAATGATACTTTAAGTGATAAATCAAATGACTTTAAATGTTCTAAATGCGAGAAATGTTTCCGAACTCGTTCTGGTTTAAATATTCATATTGGAAGAGTCCACCAACAAGTATCTCAATCAACATCATATGATAGCAGATTTACTTCTGGTTTAGAACGATACTTCCGTCCTTGTTATAAATATGACAGTTCATCCTAACCTCTCATATTGAAACATCCTTTACCTTCTCGTAAGCTATTATACCCAGCTACATCTGCAAAAAATAATATTGCTCATTTTGTTAATAAAAATGATGTTTACATTTGTATTATACAGTGTCCGCCATAAAGTTACAACCATATGGCAATTTTTTTTATTATTGTAGTTAAAAAAAAACTTTGGGGGGCAATCACTTCTGCTTCTAAAATAACTTAAAATCCGCTAAGTCAAAGTTGACAGGTAACATCTGTCAATTGTCAAGTTCGTAATTTTGGAAAAAAATGTCCTAAAAATGGGTCAATTTGTTAAAATTTCGAAAAATGTTACTAAGAAATTATGATGCTAATCACATTTTATGCCGATGTGCTGATTTTGAGAGAGAAATTTTGATGTGCAATAAATTTCATATTTTCGTATTTTTTTATTCACCCCCGTAACTGGCTGCTTTAAAAACATTTCAAACGGTTTAAAGCAGTATCAAGGCTACCATTCCATTGCATATTATGATCATAATATTCGTACCTAAGTTGGTTTTGATGATTATTGATATTCTCAACTAAAAAAGAGGTAGTTTCTGGATTATTTTCCAAATTTCTTTATTAAAATTTAGTTGGATAGTACAAAAATGGTTTTAATTATAATTTGAATATCTTAACACATAACGACTACTTCAAAATTACAAACAATAAATAGGGGGTGAATAAAAAATACGAAAATATGAAATTTATTGAACATCAAAATTTCTCTCAAAATCGGCATATGGACATAAAATGTGGTTGGCATCATAATTTCCTAGTAACATTTTTTGAAATTTTAACAATTTTACCCATTTTTTTCCAAAATTACGAACTTGACAATTGACAGATGTTACCTGTCAACTTTGACTTAGCGCATTTTAAGTTATTTCAGAAGCAGAAGTGATTGCTCCCAAAAAGTTTATTTTTAACTACAATAATAAAAAAATTGCCATATGGTTCCAACTTTATGGCGACACTGTATATCTTTTCCTAATGGTTCTGCAGCTAATTTGGATGGACTTAGACCACAACATATCAAAGATTTGATCGGAAAACAGTCACCTATTTGGTAAAAATTATTTTTTTTAAGCGTAAATTATTTTGGCTTCATTAAAGTATTCATTTTAAGTTGGTTGTACTGTATTTTTAAGTATATTTTATCTGCATATGTTTTGTTCCCACGTTGCACAGTGGGACCGATAAAACCTGATCAAAAGTCTCAAAATCAAGTTTCATTTTGTAAGATTCAGAGTACATAAGTGGATAGAGGAATGTTTAAAGAGTATAACGGAACATTTTATAAGGACTAGTGAAGTGTATCTGGCAAGTATAAGCCAGTACAAAAGAGACTTTCGCGCAAGTAATAGCTCGATCGTCAAAAATTCGTAGAAAATCGTACAGTTGGTCTTTCTTAATTCTGCTAAATGGAGGTTTCAGGTGTCTAAAGTAGAAAAAAATAAAAAATTATCTGCAATCATTGTAGAATCATAAAGAAACAGTTAATTGCTGCGTAGTGTTCCGTAACGAAACAAGTTTTTAATAAAGTTTATACTCTTATGTAACAAAATTATTAACAATCAGCGACTCCAAATAACAAGTTTCAAACGAATCCGGCCGATTACGCAAATTTTGTCCGCCGTTTTGGATTAGCCCCCGAATAACAAGTTTCAAGCGAATCCAGGCGATTTGCACATTTTGTCAACCATATTGGATTCGTCATTTTGTTTTTTTACTGTTTTGACTTTAGATTCAAAATCAGCGACCCCAAAAACCCCCGAATAACAAGTTTCAAGCAAGTCCGGCCGATTTCGCACATTTTGTTCGCCAGAATTGATCCGTCATTTTATTTTTTTTTAAATTTTGATTTAAGATTCGTTATTAGCAACCCTGAAAACCCTTATATACAACATCTCAAATAGAATGAACTACGTTTTCGATTTTTGACCAGCTTTTTGGTAATCGGCCCCACTGTGCGTCGCCGCAACATTTATTTCTTTTGCCCTTTGATATTTGTGTTGTTTTGAACGTAAATCTCATAGATTATTTGGTAAAATTACACCCCTCGGTTTAATTATGGGAGCTGTTAACGTGTTAATTTTTTGTAGTTTTTTTGTCTATGTAGAAGTTGAGAGAGAGAACAACCTCCCCGAGTTCGTATGCATATATTTAAAAAGTAGTCTGTGAGTTGGTCTTCAGACGATAAGCAGATTCGAAACTCAAGGTACTATGTAACTAACAACAAGTACAAAACTGTAGTGGATAATAATTGTTATTAATTTTTTTAACAATCGCTAAATATTGAACTGTGCTTTGTATGCAAGGGTTAAAGTGTTAGTGGTGATTACGTACGAGGAACAACTCGGTTCGCAAAATTAAAGAGAACTATCGTTGACTAAAGTAAAGTCAAAATAACTAAATTGTAGAAATGCAGTACCGTAGAATGCATTTGTTCCAATTAGTTCAGCGTAATAAACTGTTCTTCTTTAAAGAAATTAAGAGTAACGACTAACGAATTGTTGGATTCATCAGAAGAAAACACACAACTGTATGTAAATTAATTGTTTAATTCGAAGAATTATCGTATATTGTGTTGGTGCGCATTTAAGAATAACCCAAAATAATATAGGACGTTCGTGCGTTTTTTTTTGTTTGTTAATTATCTTGTTCTAATGAAACAAATTGAGACGGGGTGGTGAATTTCAAGTTAAGACTAAAGTAATATTTTGTTCTAAATCAAGACCACAGTTGCACTTTGTTTTACGAATTTGTGACCCAATTGGTAACCACTATTATCTTTTGGGACGCGTTTAATGTAAAAGAATACGACCGTGGTGTAATCGACGAGTTGTAGATAAACTTGCATTTCAATATAAAACCACACGTAATTAATATTTCTTTCTTTAAAAACGTTTCCTTCAAAGTGTTTATGTTTTCCGGTTTTTTACTAAGCATTTGTCTACATTTAGAAAAGATCTAGGTGGGGACCCATAAAACCTCGATTCTGATGCGTAATAAGAACCTTTAGTCATCTTAAAAGATAATTCAGAGACATCTTCCTAGACCCACCCCTCGCCGTTGAGTTAGTTTGGCACTTTGCGACACCGTATTGCATTTCGATTTGCATTGCGTAACAAAACCAATTGGTAAAGTAGGGCATCCATTGTTGAAGGAAATCACCAATTTATGCAACTATATGCTTTCAGGCGATGCCCCCCCCCCTAAAATTACTCCGCTTCTTTATGAGCTAGTCTCTGTGCGTTTCTTCAAAAAGACGGTGGTATCAGACCAACAACAAGTATTGTCTGAAGACTTGTTTCTAAACTTGGATGGCTGAAAACTTCCGCCAAACTCTCGATTTATTTTAAACCAATTCAAATTGGCGTAGGAATAAAACATGGTTGTGAAGCCGCTGTTAATACTGTCCGATCTTATTTTTTTAATGCTTAGTCCTTTGAAATTCTACTTAAAATTGACGTAAAGAACGTTTTTAATTCAATAGAACGAGACATTCTTTTAGAAAATGTTAAATCTTTTTACAGAACTATATCCTTTCTTATAGCAATGCTATTCTTCTCGTAATAAATTATTGTTTCAAGAAAAATTAATAAATCATCTGTGGGTTGCCAACAAGGAGATCCTCACGGGCCCTCAATTTTCAGTCTATCTATACATCATATTATTAACTAACTAAATTCTAAACTTGATGTTTGGTATGAAAGGAGTTCAATAGGATCTTTAAAAACTCGCAGTTGAATTTAGAAAAATCGGTTTATCTCTAAATTTTTCCCAGTGTGAGTTGTACTTTTGTAAGAAATTCTCTGACTCTAAAATTGCAAATTTTGCCAATGGTTTTGAATATGTGACTCCTGGTATTTGAGAAGTTTTTTGGACACTCTCTTCTAATCTCCTTGAAAAATTTTGAAATTCTTCTAGTATTCTTAAAAACATGAATTTTCATTATACTTTTTCTTTCTTTAACACTGTTTTTAGATGCCAAAATTAATTTATTTTCTACAATTTTGTCTAATTTGGAAATTTAAAGATACATTCAAGCTTTTTGATCAAAAAATTAACAAGATACTTACTGAACTTATGAAAGTAAATTTTTCAGATTTTTCTTGGTTACATACTTTGTTGCTTATATTCTTAGGTGGTCTAGGCATTAGGTTAATTAAAGATATTTCTCTTTCATCAGTTTTTAGTACTTCTGATCTTTTTGTTAATATTCTTGAACCATTTCTTTCAAACGATGAGTTTAAATATAAAACTGAAGCTTTGACTATGTGGAATATGGAATACTCTAACATTGCTCTTCCTGAGAAATTATATTGTCAACGTTGGGATTTTGAAAAAAATATTCTCAACTCTTACTTACTCTAGCAATTCTTCAAGCTTCTGCGGATAAAGAATCAGGAGCATGATTACAAGCTTTACCTGCTTTGAAGATTGGAACCCTCTTACACAATCAAACACACAAAATTGAAGTTTGATGAAAAATAGGCACTAGAATTTGTGATCCACATTATTGTATTTGCGGTACTCAAGTGATTCCTTATGTCACCGTGATTTGTCCTGCCAACGAAGCTCTGAAAGATTTGTACACCATAATGCTATTAATAACATCTTAAAACGTGTATTTGGTTCTGCCGATATTCCATGCATTTTTGAACCACACGGTCTTTCAAAAGATGATAGAAAACGTCCAGATATCGCCACTCTGATCGCTTGGAAGAATTGTCGTTCATTTGGGACATAACATGTTCGAATACGGTTGCACCTTCTTCTATCGCAAAAAGTTGTCGAGCTGTAGGTTCTGTTGCAGTTATAGCTTAAGATACTCATGAATTTATTGCCTTTTGCTGTTGAAATGTTCGGCCCTTGGAGTTCAGAAGCAAAATCTTTAGTTGACAGATTAGGTCACTTATCTCAGCTAAAACTGGAGTGGCGAAATCAACATCTTTAGTATGCCAACAAATTAGTATTGCCATTAGTGGGGTAGGTAAAGACGTACATTAGGGTTATTTCTTTAGCGCCAAAAAAAATTTCGCGGTCTCTTCAGTGTGGACAAAATATCATATGATACAGTGCGTTTCATAAATAGGGGCTATTTTTACAATTTTCAAAGACAGATGTTGTTGTTTGGTAAGAATTCACTGGATTTCTTGCACAATATGGCAACGTTTAATTAATCTTTATGAAACGTCAAAAACTTGACTGTCACGTCATAAACGACATTTTCCAAAATGAATTTAAATTTAGAGCGAAAATCAACATTGTGAAATGGTTTTACTTGTACAAACTTAGAGCTGGCATGTAGTATCAAGGTATGTATTTGAGTAGTAATTGAAAAACATGTCCCTATAGAAGCAGCTAGGCAACTTTATTTACATTTTAGATACAAGAAATTGCAGCGTTGCCACATGCAAAATCTCTAATCTGCGGCACCTGTGACGCCATCTATTGAGTCTAATAGAAAAAATGGCCCCAATTTTTAGAAACGCACTGTATGTACTCTATAAGAGCCCATCTAGGTAGAGGTGGGAAGAATACTCAACTCAGTAAGTTGTAATTGCCGACGTTTTGCCCATCGTTACGGGCTTTACTAAGGCTGGTTTACAAAAAATTGACTACCAACTGGTTTTGGTAAACCAACATTGATAAAGCCCACACAGCGGTGGGCGAAACGTCGGCGATTACAACTTACTAAGTAAAATATATCATGTTATGATTGACGTTAAGATTTCACAAAAATACAGATAGTTCAAATTCAAGAAATTAAAAGTTCTTGAAAGAGAGCATATTCAACAGTTTCTAGCAGAAGCACCTAATATAAAAATATTTGATGATGAGGGTAGGTCGAATTTGTCATTTGGGAATGAAATTTAACTTGCAGGTCGCATTCATCTTGTGTGTGCCAATGTTGTGAATTATTGAACATGTCAATTGATTACGGAGAAGATAAAAGATCCTATATGTTGGTATCTGTACCAGATACAAAAACATATGTTTTACGTAGCTTTACGATTATGAAAGAAATAAATAGACATTGCTAATAAGATACTGGTTAAAAATTCAAGAGCAGAAGCCAGTGCTATTGTAAACACTGAGAAGAAAAAAATGAATGAATATGGAAAAAACATTGAACTGACAAAAATGAAGCAAATAACGTTATATCCCTTAATATAAATGTTGAAGTAGACCGAACATATGGTTTGATGTGAGACTCTTGTTTTATATACTTAGGTAATTGTAATTTTATGTAGACACTTAGAGGATGTATCATCATTTTAATGACGTCATAATAAAGGGGCGTTGGATAAAAATAATTTTCCAGTTATCCAACTAATTAAATTTGTGATTTTTTCTCTATTTTATTACTTTTTTTAAATAATATAAATAATGTAAAATGTAGTGTCATAGAATTACTTAAAATCAAGATGGTGACTGCAAATTTAATTAAAGTAAATAGTAATTAAAAAATTTAATGCAACGATTGATTGCCGAATTTTTTTGAGTATCTTTGTATATTTAAATGTAATTTTAGTTTGAGGTAATTAGATTTCTATACTGCAAATGTTTTAATAGAATTTTTGAAATAAAATAGTTTTCCATCGACCTCATTATAAAATTGAGTTTTACGTACTTCCTGAATAATCATCAAGTAACACTTTTTTAACTGTAATACTTTTCGTCCGCAAACACTTTTCGTCCGCAAACATATGTCAATGTCAATTATTATTTTATGTCCAATTAAATAAAATCGAAGTAACCAGTATGAAAACCCATTTTCAAGAAAGGATGAATTTAGTGACTACATAGGATATTACAGTACTTTAGGTACATACTGAAACATTTTAGATACTGCAGAATATTGTTTGTTTACTTCCATTTATAACCTCAATTTCTCAATCTCACACAACTTTGAACAAAAACAATTTGTTGTTCAAATTACAAGTAAATGATTTTAAGTGCTTTGAAGTGATATTAATAAATTGTTTATAGTTTCTACAATGTGCGAAGCATATAGAAGAGCCTAGTTGTAATCTCACAATACTCGATACATTGTTTTCAATATGTAACACTTTAACTTCTTTAAAGTTATTCATTTATAAGGTAAGACAGAATTCATACGACTTGAGATTGCTTTAGACAATTTTATTAGGTAACATTTTGATACAGAAGCGGAGTTCCGATACAAAATTTTCACGATCATAAAATACAAAACTTACAGTAGAAGTGAGTTAATTATGGGTACCTTTCTATTACTGTATTTGATTGATGTAAATAAGTAATAATGCTAATGGAAAACACAAGAACAATAATTACTTGTAAAAAATCATTTGAATATTGATTCTGTCGCAGGAAAAAACAAAAAATAGAATCATATAAGCCATCAACATTACTGGGTTCAAGATTTATTCGTACACAAAAACAAGGTGAATTTCACAGTTTTCAATAAGCTGAAAGAAGATTATTACATTTTTTGAAACATTTTCGGAGTGAATCAAAAAACTATGTTTGCATACTTTCTTACGGTCAGGCAATATTTTTATTGAATATAAAATGATTATAAGTCTGACCACGGTACAAAGTCAGTCGTATAACTATTATATGTCCAATTAGTAAGAATCGACTTTAATGTGTTTAATAGGAGAAACTTCATTACATCTTTGATCATAAACAATTGAAGAAATGCATTAATTTTGAGGGTAGGCTTCCAACTATAACTACATTTTTAAATATACTTCAAAATAACACTACCTAAATGTGTAACGCAGCATCACGCAACACTGCAAACACGCAGGCAAGCACGGTTACACCTCCACGCTAGCACCCGCATCAACCCTATTTCACCCACGCGCAAACCAGAGGGCGGGCGCGATAACGCTCCCGCACGTTGCTACAGCGAGTTGCGCTAATATACCAGCCCAAACAACCAGTAAAGGTATCCTACGATCAATACGGCAATATTAGCTAATAGGAAAGCATCTCCTGGGGATCATCCTACAGCTACTGTTATATTCGTGAATAGGAATTTGTGTGTTAAGTGCATACGATATTTATATAATTTTTATATATTGAAGTGTCGTTGATTAAAGCCTTAAAACCGCTTTTATCTTGTGATTATTGTTATCACCACCACCTGGACACTTCCCCCAACAACTGGCGCCCAACGTGGGGCCGAACCACACCTAGCGAACACACCCGATCGTACGGATCAACAAAAACATCACGGAGCACCGCCCAAGAACCCGACTGCACCAGCAGAGAATACGCAACAGGATGCCCACAACAGAACCAGCAGCACAACTCCCGCCGATCCAAATGACGATGGAGCAGCTCAACCAAATCATGGCTTCTCTGGGTCGTCAGCAAGCAGCAACCTCTGGATCATTCTCAAAATGCACAACGAGGTACCACGGTGGAGAAGACGTACATGCCTTCATCGACGCCATTCGAGTGTACAAGAACTGCGAGTGCATCAGCGAGGAAAACGCCTTGATGGGTCTCCCGATGCTGTTAGAAAAGAAGCCGCAACCTGGTGGCACGGAGTGCGAGACACAGTCAACACATGGGACGAAGCTATGGAGCACCTCCAGAAGGCCTTCGGCTCCACAAAAGCGCCACACCAGGTACTGCGAGAACTGTTCGCGACCGAGCAGACCGAAGCAACGCAAACAGAGAGGTTCATCTGCGAGAAGAGAGCCCTCCTGGCGGAACTTCCGAACGACCGGAAGATGCCCCTGCCGCTGCAACTAGACGCGGTGTACGGCCTGCTACACCGCCGCGTAAGGAAGAAACTCACACGGACGCAATTCAACTCCTTCGAGACACTCATCACTGAGCTCCGCAGGTTCGAGGAGACCACCGCACCACAGGTGAAATCTAAGCCGTCCCAGCCAGGCCCAGCCACTAGGAAAAGTGCAACTTCTGCCGAAACATAGGGCATACCGCGGAAGAATGCCGCAAGCGGAAACGAGCTGAAGCAGCCCACAGCGAGAACGCACCCATCGCTTGCTTCGGTTGCCGTACTCCAGGAGTGATCAGAAGCCAGTGCCCAAAGTGCAACGAGGCAGCAGCGTCCATGGCCCAGCTGACCTTCTTCAGGGCTGAGGAACGGCCGCTCCCCGCGCCGCTATCACAGATGAGAGCCTGCCCAATCATCCATATACACATTGGAGATACCATTGGATGCGCATACCTGGACTCTGGAGCCAGACAGAGCATCGCGGGCCACACTTTATACGAGACACTGAGGAAGCAAGGAGCCAGACTGGAAGAGCGCCCGATCAATGTCATCCTGGCCGATGGGCAAGACCGACCCCAGACGGTCCTCACTACAAAGGCTGGGATAGTGATGGATATACCTTCGAAAAGGTGGTGGTACACGGACCAACCACAGCTGGCATTCCCCTTCGATACGGAGAACTCGCCTCAACAGGCGCAACCCTGGAAGCTGGTGCCTACCCAGACAAAGCCATTATACCATAACGTCAGCTACAACGCGGCAGCGCCGAACGACCCTCGGGCAATGACCATAAGGATCAACGCCCTCTTCGGCCTAGACCAACCCGACGCTGACTAGGAGGAGGAAGAATACTCCTTCGAAAACCAGTATAGGACACTCGTCACCTCCAGACGGCTCGGGAGGCCAACCTTTTTCCACACTCGCCGAAAAAGAAGACAAGACGCGTTGAGATCCTAATGGTGGACGTTGACAATCTCAGACTACGCCAAGACGAGGGGGAGGCTCTGACGACACCTATCCAGGCCCAAATAGAGACCCTGCTGGCAGAATACAGAGACGTTTTTGACCGAGCTAAGAACCATCACCATACGGTGAACATCGCATAGAAACAGAGGAGGCACAACCGATTGCCACTTCTCCATACCGCCTTCCGGAACCAAAGAAGGCGATGCTAAAGAAGGAAATCGACTCAATGCTTCGGCTGCAGATAATCGAGGAATGCGACTCCCCATGGGCCGCCCCAGTAGTGATGGTGCCAAAAGGAACAAGTGAAGTGCGCGTGTGCATCGATTACCGAAAACTGAACAAAGTGACGACCCCTGACCGATACCCGTTGCCACGAATGGACGACCTGTTACACATGGCACGCGCCGCAGTGATCTCAACCCTAGATCTCCAGTCCGGCTACTGGCAGATTGCGGTTCGCGAGTGTGACAAAGACAAAACCGCGTTCATCACACCCTTCGGTCTGTTCCGGTTCCGCCGCATGGCATTCGGTCTGCGAAACGCGCCCGCATCCTTCCAACGGCTGATGGACCGTTTCCGATCCGGCATCCCCGAGGTGACACTACTAGCATACCTAGACGACCTCATCCTGTTGTCCAAAACCAGTGAGGATCACATCAAGGACCTACAAATAGTGTTAGAACATTTGCGACGATACCGGCTGCACGCCAGACGCTCCAAATGCACCTTTGGTTGCCACAAGGTCAAATATCTGGGACATTACATAACGCCTGATGGAATCCAGGTAGATCCAGAGAAGACACAAGCTATCACAGGCTTACCAGAGCCGCAAAACATCAAACAATTGATGTCCTACCTCCAAACCTGCTCGTGGTACCGCAGGTTCATCCCGAACTTTGCCGAAATCTCACGACCCTTGTCACGCTTACTCAAGAAAAACACCACATGGGCCTGGGGAGAAGAACAGTCCTCAGCGTTCAAACACTTGAAAACCCTGCTGACATCGGCTCCGATCCTGAGGCAAGTCGACACCAACGCACCGTTCACACTACGCACGGATGCAAGTAACTACGCCCAGGTGAAAGGCCTATCGAATATGCCAGCCGACTACTGCTACCAGCCGAGAGAAATTACTCAACCACTGAGCGAGAAGCACTGGCCATCATATGGGCCGTCACGAAATTTAGAGGATACCTAGAAGGCAACCCCGTGGCTATCATGACCGACCACCAGCCACTGAAGTGGTTATTAGCGGTCAAATCACCAACAGGACGACTAGCCAGATGGGCCCTCATCCTACAAACGTATGACATTACCTACAAGTATACACCAGGAAAGTCAACGTCGTAGCGGACGCACTGTCACGCCCCCTGTCCTCACCCTCAGGACAACGAATGTACGGCGTGCATGGTCTCCGTAGACATCCCGACAAGGTCAAGCGCCGACATAAGGCAAGAACAACTACGTGATCCAGAAATAAGGAAGATAATCGAATGCTTCGAGACCCCAGACTCGGCCCCCGTAGACTACACACGATGGACCGACAGAGGCTACCTAATGGCAACTGGGATCTTATATCGATACGCACCAGAGTCTGAAAGCGAAGAAGCACAACAGGTCGTCCCAACGCACGAACGCGAAACTATTCTAAGAGAATACCATGACGCACCTACAGCAGGTCACTACGGTGAAGACAGAACCTTTCACCGCATATCCACCAGATACTACTGGGTGGGTATGAGAAAAGATATTTCAAACCACGTGCGACACTGCATAGAGTGTCAAAGGTTCAAAGCAACCAACCAAAAACCAGCAGGACTACTCCAGACGCCGGCCCCGGCACAGAGATTCGAGACCCTAGCAATCGACCTGTTCGGCCCGCTCCCAGAGGCACCCGCTGGAGAACGATGGATATTGATCGCGGAAGACACCATGTCAAGATGGGTGGAGCTGTTCGCCATCCAGACGGCAAACGCCGAGACATGCGCCATCACCCTGATCAACGAACTGTTCCTAAGATACGGAACCCCGAGACGTATCCGCAGTGATAATGGCACCCAATTCGTAAGCGGTGTAATGCAACACGTGACACACTGCCTGAATGTACACCAAAGCCTCACGCCAGTGTACCACCCGCAGGCAAACCCAGTGGAACGAAAAACAGAGATTTGAAACCACAACTAGCCATCCTCGTGCAACGATCCCATGACAACTGGCCAGACAAATTACCAGCCATTAGATTCGCGCTGAACACCACACGCTGTCAAAGCACCGGGTTCACAGCAGCATTCCTAACATTTGGAAGGGAACTCCGTACCACAGATGACGTCATCCGAGACCAGAGGGCGATCATTGAAAACGACACATTCGTCCCCACGATCACGCCCTACCTCCTAAGGATGACAGACACCCTGCGGCAGGCACGAGAAAATAACGAAAAACGCAAGACAAAGCAAAAGTGTCTAAAGATAAGGGACGCCGAGATGCACCCTCATTTCAACCAGGCGAACTGGTATGGGTAAACACACACCAATTGAGCAACGCAGCGAAGAAGATGACAGCAAAATTCTTACCACGTCGAGATGGACCATATCGCATCCTGACCCAAACTTCGCCCACCACATACGAGGTAGCCTCCAGCGAGAAGCCAACAGAACCTCTAGGGAAGTACCACACCTCAGCACTCACTCCGTACATAGGCAGAGAAGAGGACGCCCCAGAAGCAACCCTGCCCTTACGAAAGAGAGGAAGACCACCCAAGAACCTAAAGATCCTGAACCCTACGTCGGGACGCCTATCAGGTTCAGAGGGGGAGTCTGTAACGCAGCATCACGCAACACTGCAAACACGCAGGCAAGCACGGTTACACCCCCACGCTAGCACCCGCATCAACCCTATTTCACCCACGCGCAAACCAGAGGGCGGGCGCGATAACGCTCCCGCACGTTGCTACAGCGAGTTGCGCTAATATACCAGCCCAAACAACCAGTAAAGGTATCCTACGATCAATACGGCAATATTAGCTAATAGGAAAGCATCTCCTGGGGATCATCCTACAGCTACTGTTATATTCGTGAATAGGAATTTGTGTGTTAAGTGCATACGATATTTATATAATTTTTATATATTGAAGTGTCGTTGATTAAAGCCTTAAAACCGCTTTTATCTTGTGATTATTGTTATCACCACCACCTGGACACTTCCCCCAACAAATGTAATTTTTATTATTTTAATAAATTATAAAAAAAGTACATGTTTTACCTATTACCTATCTTAATCAAGTGCTCTTATAAAAATTATGTGATTGTTGTAAACAAATGCTTTATCGGTACAATATTCGAACGCGGAAAGCTTTTATTTCCTTTAATAAATTTTGACACAAATGTTATAATACTGAACGGTGAAGTGAACATTAGGTACAGTAAAATCAGAACAAACGTAAAATTTTGTTTAAAATTACTAAACATTTTGTTTTCAGTAAACGGTAATAAATAGAAAATTAATTAATTTAAGGTCAACGGAAAAAATTAATATGTACCTCGGAAAAAAGTGCTTTTTAATAACCTCGTCTGTTCAGTCTCGTACATAAAAGTGCACTTTTTTATCCTTGGTACATAAATAACTATTTTAATGGTAATTTTAGTAAAACAAATTTAATTTTACTACATGCTTTAATTTTATCAGAAACGTGAATTATTATTAATGTTATTATTTAGAAAATAGATTTAATTTTATTGAAATTGTTCAATACAATAAAAATAATGGTTTATTTAAAAGAATAGAAATAATCGTATATTTAGCCCTTCATCAAATGCATTGTTATTCTAGCAAATGGTTCAGTTATTATTGTTAGATACTAATAATATTTAGATGTGGGTGTGTGCGTGTGTATGTGTGTGGCTCGTTGTTTATGACATATACAACAACCTCAGTTTAGTATTATGCGTTTCTTGACAGTCCATTAACATCATGATAAGTTGGCAAGCTCGCCTGTATAATATATATTGCATTGATAGAACACAAATTGAATGCGTCGTGTGAGTTATTCTAATTCACACGCACTTCTCGCACTTTGTGTTTGTGAACACATTCAAAGATAATAGAGTGTCATACATCCACACTTCAAAATTCGGATGTAAAATTTTCTAGAAAAATATTACCCTTCGAGCTCGAGATTGTTTGCACTTTGTTTTATTTCAATTTACTTATCGTTCGTCGTCATACATTTTTCATCTGGAAAAGAATAAAATTATACTAAACAATTACAATTAAAAATTAAATAAATTACATTTTAATTATTTATAAACTAAAGAAATAATTTTATATAAAAACAAAAAATATTTTAACATTGATTGTGTAGTACTTAAAAGTTTGCTTGTCCTGTGATTTATTAATTAAAAAATAAAAATATTTGAATTCATCAGAGTTACGATTTCTATTGTGACACTAAGAAACTGTTCCCAGGTAACTAAATATTTTTAAAAATAGATTAGAACTTTAAAGTTTACATTTTTGTCTTCTAACTGTTATGTAGATAGCAGTGACAGCATAACCACGAAAATGTGAGAAGTTGCCTGAATATTCAGTCTCAGGAAATTTCGTCAACAGAATTTTGCACCCTCACTTTACTTCTCCTAAGTAATTTAGTACACTTGTTCTTTATTTTGCAATTATACAAATCTAAATTAATATAGGTAATTAACAAATAAATTTAGTAAAATGAATAGAAAATCAAACTTTACCAGTTTAAACCGTATCTATTTGTGAACAAAGCATTCACCAACATATTATGGTAATTGAAATTGAGGTCATTTTGTATTTCAAATTTTAAATTAAATTGTTTAGTTCAAAGGAAAGGAACACCAACTGCAGCGTCTATTTAACCAACAGAAAAACACCAAAAACTGCACTAAAAACTTTACTCGGACACGTGTTTCAACAGCTAAGCTGTTATCATCAGCGATACCGATACTAAAAATAAAAACAACGGGAAGCTTATATATATATACTATCTGCTTATCACGCATCGTTAAACTTAATTGATTCTTAGATAAGCTTAAATTATTCCGAAAATCCTAATGGACCGTTATCATCATAATTCATAAGCAAATTTCTGTTTTTAAAAATTTCTAAACTTTCATAAGAATCAAGTTCGTTTTTATTATCTATCCTCTTAATTAATTCAATGTCGCCTACTCTATGGCCATTTTCAAGCATATGCATGGCAACACTGGACCTATCTGTGCGATGATATTTGACATGAGCTACGTGCTCTTTAAAACGAGTTTTAATAGGTCTCTTGGTTTGCCCTATATATACTTGGTTACAGTCTTTACAATTAATTTTATATATTCCCGATTTATCACACATTTCTATTGGGTCTTTTGGATTGCCTAAAAGATTTTGCAAGTTGTTACTACTAGAGGTTACTGTTTTATAATCAAATTTTGAAAATATTTTTGAAGACCTTTTGTGTATGTGGGATAATTTGGTAATTTGACATATTTCTTATCTATTTTGTTATTACTAGTTCCTAACGTTGTAATGTTTCTAATGTTTAACTTATGTTTATGTTTTCTAATTATGTTTGTGACAATTGATTCTTGAAAACCATTGTATGATGCAATCTGCTTAATATTTCGCAGTTCTTTATCAAAGTTTTGTTTTGACAATGGGAAATGTAATAATCGGTGAATCAAAAGTTGAAAGATGCAAGTTTATGTTGCATACTATGGTTGGAATCATTTGTTATAAACCTCATAGTGTTAGTGTATTTACGATAAATATCTATATCTAGTTTGTTGCCATTTCTTGTCACTAAAGTGTCTAAGAAAGGTAACTTTAGGTTTGTTTCTGTTTCATAGATAAATTTGATCGTCTCAAAATTTGAATTTAAAATTTCTACAAATTGCTGAGGGCTGTAAACTTTAGTGTCGATGACTGCAAAAACGTCATCTACATATCTACACCAAATTCTAGGAAAATAATCTAATTTATTTTTTATATCAGTTTCAAATTTACCCATGAACAGGATAGCCATAAACGGAGATAAGCTGTTACGCATTATTGTACCATAATTTTGTTGATAAATATTATTGTTAATTTGAAAATAGGTTTGACTCATACATAATCTTGCTAATTTAATAAAATTATCTACTTCTGAATTGTCTAAATGGTTTTGGTGTAACATATCTTTCAAATAATCTAAAGTGATATCTATCGGAACGCTTGGAAACAATGAACAGACATCGAACAAAACTAAAACTTCGTTCTCAGTCAGCTCAATGTTTTTAATTATTTTAATAAAATCGTATGAATTTTGAACACTGAAATTTGATTGTTGATATTCAAAACTGTTGAATTTATTTGACAACCATTTAGATGTCAGATAAGTAGGAGCATTAATACCTGAAACAATGGGGCGCATTGCTTTTCCGGGTTTATGTATCTTAGGTAAACAATACATTCTAGGAAGAACCGGGTTAGATACCGTTAGTCTAAACCTAAGTTGTTTTGGTATAATATTTCCACATTCTAATAAGACTCTACGTGTATCAGCAATCATTTTGGGAAGGTTCTTCAAGATTAAAAGTAAGATTTCTTTTGTTAAATGTGACATTGAATTTCTTAAATCTTGCCGCAAAGCAGGTTTTTCCAAAATTTATTAAAGTTTATGCAAATTTTAATTCATACTCATGTAAAAAGGCGCTTGAATTTGCTAAGCGTAAATGGTTAGATTTGGAAATTAAATGTCATTATGGTAAATTAGGTAAATTAGAGTTAGAAGCATATGAGTTACATTTAAAACTGACTTCAGGATTAAATGATGACGAGTATGTTGAATGGATTAAGTTTTTGCACCATATTAATGAAATTATTCAACACAAATTTTGGCAAAAAAAGATGACCCACAACAAAAAGTTCACAGAATTATCTAAAAAAGAAAAAGAGGTGCACAGACTTGATCCCCAAAAATCTAACATAGTGGTAAACAAATCCTCGGAGATTTTTAACAATGACGAATTAACTTTGTTGAATAAAGGCTTGAAATATAACCTCAAATTTAACAAAGCGCCCATAGATAAGATTATTGTAGGAATTGAAAGTTCGATCAAACTTTTAGACGATAATTCTAAAAATTCATTAGGAATGCCTGTAAAATTCAAATTTCAGATAATATTCAGCAGTTACCAAAATTTAAATTTAACGCGAGAGAAATAAACATTGTTAAAAATCTTAAAGAGAAAAATTGTTGTTATCTCAAAGCAGATAAAGGCAATAAAGTAGTTATTTTGGACAAAGAGGATTATTTTGAGTCAGTTCAGGTGATGCTTAATGAAGGCCCCTATTCATTAATATCTAAAAATCCTCTTCCCAAAATGATTGCTGATACCCGTAGAGTCTTATTAGAATGTGGAAATATTATACCAAAACAACTTAGGTTTAGACTAACGGTATCTAACCCGGTTCTTCCTAGAATGTATTGTTTACCTAAGATACATAAACCCGGAAAAGCAATGCGTCCCATTGTTTCAGGTATTAATGCTCCTACTTATCTGATATCTAAATGGTTGTCAAATAAATTCAACAGTTTTGAATATCAACAATCAAATTTCAGTGTTCAAAATTCATACGATTTTATTGAAAAAATTAAAAACATTGAGCTGACTGAGAACGAAGTTTTAGTTTCATTCGATGTCTGTTCATTGTTTCCAAGCGTTCCGATAGATATCACTTTAGATTATTTGAAAGATATGTTACACCAAAACCATTTAGACAATTCAGAAGTAGATAATTTTATTAAATTAGCAAGATTATGTATGAGTCAAACCTACTTTCAAATTAACAATAATATTTATCAACAAAATTATGGTACAACAATGGGTAACAGCTTATCTCCGTTTATGGCTAACCTGTTCATGGGTAAATTTGAAACTGATATAAAAAATAAATTAGATTATTTTCCTAGAATTTGGTGTAGATATGTAGATGACGTTTTTGCAGTCATCGACACTAAAGTTTACAGCCCTCAGCAATTTGTAGAAATTTTAAATTCAAAATTTGAGACGATCAAGTTTACCTATGAAACAGAAACAAACCTTAAGTTACCTTTCTTAGACACTTTAGTGACAAGAAATGGCAACAAACTAGATATAGATATTTATCGTAAAGACACTAACACTATGAGGTTTATAACAAATGATTCCAACCATAGTATGCAACATAAACTTGCATCTTTCAACTTTTGATTCACCGATTATTACATTTCCCATTGTCAAAACAAAACTTTGATAAAGAACTGCGAAATATTAAGCAGATTGCATCATACAATGGTTTTCAAGAATCAATTGTCACAAACATAATTAGAAAACATAAACATAAGTTAAACATTAGAAACATTACAACGTTAGGAACTAGTAATAGCAAAATAGATAAGAAATATGTCAAATTACCAAATTATCCCACATACACAAAAGGTCTTCAAAAATATTTTCAAAATTTGATTATAAAACAGTAACCTCTAGTAGTAACAACTTGCAAAATCTTTTAGGCAATCCGAAAGACCCAATAGAAATGTGTGATAAATCGGGAATATATAAAATTAATTGTAAAGACTGTAACCAAGTATATATAGGGCAAACCAAGAGACCTATTAAAACTCGTTTTAAAGAGCACGTAGCTCATGTCAAATATCATCGCACAGATAGGTCCAGTGTTGCCATGCATATGCTTGAAAATGGCCATAGAGTAGGCGACATTGAATTAATTAAGAGGGTAGATAATAAAAACGAACTTGATTCTTATGAAAGTTTAGAAATTTTTAAAAACAGAAATTTGCTTATGAATTATGATGATAACGGTCCATTAGGATTTTCGGAATTATTTAAGCTTATCTAAGAATCAATTAAGTTTAACGATGCGTGATAAGCAGATAGTATATATAAGCTTCCCGTTGTTTTTATTTTTAGTATCGGTATCGCTGATGATAACAGCTTAGCTGTTGAAACACGTGTCCGAGTAAAGTTTTTAGTGCAGTTTTTGGTGTTTTTCTGTTGGTTAAATTGTTTAGTATTATGGAGCTGTCAGTTTCAACCCCATAATAACCCCATTTAAGAAACATACTTTTAAAGAATCCGGAATATAAATAAAACACCGTCAGCATTTCATCAAGCATAATAAACAAATGCCGACAACAAGAACGACAGTTCAAGCGACCGTGCCGACTCAATGCACGAGATACTGAATGCATATAAGTAGAGTAGAATCGTCAGCAGAAAGGCAGTACACTGTTCACGGTACAGTATCGAGTATTTAGTATGCTACAGTTGCTACAAGCGTGCACACGTAGTAACGTAGTACGCGAACGTTTGCTTTGCTTCCTATCTGTATCAGTAATAGCGCTGAGCAAACAGTTCATTCTGTAAATATATCTAGTATAATATATTTGATAAACTGCACATAAATTGATCATTAACAATCATTCTCTCTCTCAGACTACGACCGCTGTTTATCAACACCAATGGTGCCACAGTGGTGACTCCTCGACATGATGCTCACAATCAGACGAAGACCTATTTGAAGAGATCATCTTGCCATACACTAGCAGCGCAGCCGCCAAAGCTTTCTACTTGCTGACAATCATTCTGTTATCGATCATAGTACTAGGATTTGTGGCAACAAAACGGTGTTAAACCTCAAATGTAAGTAACGAGCCGCACAACCAAAGAATGAGAGGATCGGAATTAAAAGTTGACCACCACCAAAATACTCCACACAGTAACCGTCGTACTACTCATCGTCCTAATCTTCCGCTTTCCTCTGCACTTTTCACAAGTGAAAAATGAACAAGGCAACCAACAAACTTTCGGCAGCGCAATCACAGATATAAATCAAATTTTTTCAATATACCCACAAAATGCGGAGATAAACAATTGCCGCTAACGCTACAACGCCCACCACCGTTTCCTTAACTCAAACCACGTCCGCCAGCATTAAACCGGTAAGCGTACAAATTCCTCCATTTTGGGTGGAGGACCCCCTAATGTGGTTCATGGAAAAGAAAATGCCAATTACGTCATCATCAACATTAACCAATATCTCTCGTACCACTGGAGTAATGTAAGACCAAGAAAGAACCTACAATACGTGACGTGAACAGGAACAACCCCAGTTTCACAAAATCCTAAAGAAATTCACAACACACAAACACACCACAAAACTCTACATTAAAACCACTTCAAGTCCACCAATCGCATGGAAACCGCGTCGCTTCGTATCCAACAAACTAAAAATTGCTAAACTCAAATTCCAGTTCATGGTCGAAATGGTCATCGCCCCCCCATCAGATAGCAGCAAGGCATCACTGCTACACATGGCGCCAAAAACGGCCATGACTTATGAAGAGCACAGGCCACGGTTCAGTATCTAGTAGTTACTGAGTTACTACAAGCGTACACACGTAATAACGTAGTACGCAAACTTTAATATCATATTTGTGTCAGCGATAGCGCTTAGTAAATAGTTCATTTATGGAATAGCGTAATATCATTAATAAACCACACATATATCGGTTGTTGACATTCATTCTCCCATTGACACTACAACCGGTGTATATCAACTCCATTGACATTAATAATTTTTGCTCCAGATAATTGTTAATTAATTTTGTAAATTTTTTTCAACAAAAACGTAGAAACATAGAAAAAAAGGAAAATTTCAAAAAGTTCATATTAAGTTGTTCATTTGCATTAACTAAGTTGAGAAAGCAAAAATGACTTATAAATAAATGGTCGCAGGGTTAGACAAAAGCAGCTAGGAAATTCGTTTTTTTTTTGCATTGTAAAGTGCTCATTTTTCTTCGTTGTTTAAAGGAAAAAAAATTTGTTTACGTCTATTTGTTTTGTCATTCCCCACCATAAAAACCAATAAAATATCAGACAATTTTATCCGTCACAAATGCTAATTCGACTGGACTAATAGTTTAGTTGACTTTTATCCAAGTTTGCAGTCGGTTAAGATGCGTTTGGAGATTTTCAGATGCAATTTGTGGATTTTCATTTATGGATGGTAGAGCTGTGTCGTAGGCGAACGTGGCGACTGTAGTAGTATTTGTAGTTGGGATGTCAGCCGTAAATATTAGATAAAGGAGTGTACGAAGAACACTACCTCGAGGGACTCCTGAACTTATGGAATAATAATTTGAGGTTATTGTATTAATTCATACTTGAAAGTACCTGTCGGTAAGGTAGGATTTTATGACAAGGTAGTAAGGCGTAGGAAGGAAAGATTTAAGTTTGTATAATAGTCCGTCGTGCCAAAATCGATCAAAAGCTTGTTCGATATCTAAGGATGCCGCTGTACATAGCTTTTTTTCTTCAGGGCTTGTAAGAATGGTTTTGACAATTTGATGACATTGTTGTATTGTTGAGTGACTTTCGCGAAAACCAAATTGATGGGGTGGTATTAATGTATGCATATCCGTATCTTCAAAGATTCGTTTAAGTAGAAGCCTTTCAAGAATTTTTGACATAATCGAGAGCTTATAGGCTTATAATACTACTACTTATAGGCCGGTATGAAGTGACTTTGTTTGGAGGTTTATTTAGCTTGTCGATTAGAATTATTTGTGCAAAATTCCAAGTAATCGAAAAGTATGTTAGCCTGATAATACTATTATAAATTATAGTTAACAGTACTAGTCCTTTTCTAGGTATTTGTTTTAAGACTAGTGAAAGATGTTCGGCAAACGTGGTAGCTTTTTCTTGCTCTGTTTTTCTCTAGCTTACGTCGTTTTTTATTAAAGGTGAAATATGATTTATCGGTTTCCTAAAAAATTTGGTGGTTTTCCAAATGCTGTGGTCGTCTGCTGACAAATTGGTAATGTAGGATTAAACGTGGTGTTTCTGATTTCGTGCAGTAGTGTTTTTAGTTAACGTGTTAATCTATTATATACATTTTTGTCTATAGGGTTACGACTTCTTTGCCATATACTTCGTGCACTTCTTTTTTGAGCTACAAGGTATTTTATATGCACAGGCATGTTATCCTCTGTTTTCTGTCCCAGTTTTTCCGGGGTGGCTGCTTGTATGGTTTGGGTGAGGTAATGTATTGCATTATCAACATCTTCCGGTTGTTGTAAGCGAATATTCAAGTTTAGATTATTTTGTATATAGTTTTTGAATATATACCAGTTTGTTTTCGAGGATATTAACTTTGGAGTATTAGGACGGTTTATTATATGAGTACTAAGTGTAGTATTTATGGGTGAATGATCAGTGGATAAGTCCCAGGATGCTTCGATAGTGATATAATTAGATGCTATACTTCAAAGAACAAAGAAGTCAAGCAAATCGGGGATTTTATTTGTATCTGTTGGCCAATAGGTGGGTTGTCTTGTAGATAGAAAAGAACAGTTTAAATTTGTGATAGCTTTTCTTAAGTTTTTCCTTTTGTCGTACATAATCTTGAGCCCCAGTCTGTGTGCTTAGCATTCCAGTCGCCTTCAATGATGAACTGCTAACTGTCTGAAGAAATCTTCATATTCAAATATGCTTATATTGTGTCTTGGTAGGCTGTATAGTGAAGCAATGTTAAAGAACCATGGTTGAGCTGTAATGTCAATGTCAGTTTGAAAATTTGTTTCCTCGTAATGTGGTACAATGTTTTGAATTATTATGGCCGATCCACCATGAGCTGTTCCATCAGAGTGGTTGGTACAATACAAAGAATAATGTGGAATTTTGAACATTGTTCTGTCGGTAAAGTGTGTTTCCGATATAAGAAGTACATCTATTTTATTATGTTGCAGAAAAGTTATTAATTCAGGTTTATGATTGGCTAAACCAGCAATTCAAAGCAATTTAAGTTCCATTAGTAAGTTTATTTATTACAGTGGATAGCATGTTTAGAATCATGCTGTTCTGACTTATGAGTTGTGAGAACATTTTTTGAATTCATTCAGGAAAACACTCATTTGAGCTCTTAAATCTATAGTTTGATTGTTTTAAATTATACCAATTCCTTTTTGAGAGTAGGACATGTGGTTTGATGTTTTTGTCTAAGTGTTATTTCCTGCTGAAGTTTGATGTTGGAGTGGTAGTGGGTTATTTGTAGTAGGAAAGGATTGTTCTCTGGTTTGGTTTTTGCATTGAATAAATCCCTATAGACCGTACATCCTTTATAATTTGCGGCATGGTCTCCGATACACTTAGCAGCCGTGTCTTTAGGTTTTTTTCAATCGGACGTTCTATGATTTCCTCCTCAATTTTAAATTGTATAAGAAGATTAATAAAGGAAAACCAAAAAATAAAAGAATTAAATGTAAATAAAACGCAAACAAAGAATCAGCAACAATATAAAAAATAAAATGGGACACAAAAATTAAAAGTAATAAAAATACACAAAACAGAAATTGTGTAAAAGAAATTAAAAAAAAGCCAAAGAAAATAAACTAAAAATATAGAGATGATAACAAACACTTCTAAGCAACATTAAAAATAAAATAACGTTTGTTTTTGTTTTTGTCTTTTTATGGAGTGTTTGGGTTTGAAGGTGTAGGATAAGAATCTATTATTCAAGAAGAACAGGCCGATGTTTCGCCTCTCAAACTTATCAAGGCTAAATTTTGTTAAGGACGTAATGTAAGGAAAAGAGTAAAAATACCCAGAAATGATCAATAATAATTTGAAATAAGAATAGTAAAGCACAATATGTTCAAATAAAAACAGTAACAAGCTGTAATTAGAAAAATAAATTAAAAAAAAAATCCTTTTTAAACTAATTTTTAAAATTTTCGAAAAGCATAGAATTAGGGATTTGAAAATTTACATTAAATTTGAAAAAAACGTTTGGTGTTAATTTTTTGTAATTTTTATTTTGAAAGTTAACTGGCTTCAATATTTTTTATCTTACTATTTCAATACTACAAGTATTGACGAATATTTGCATAACATATACAAATTTTGAACCTTTTAAAGCTGAGGTTGTAAAATAACGTTGTACGCTACTTAGTCACAAAGTGTATTGGAAGGTCGACAATCTCCTCAGTCAGGAACTTGTCTACCCACCCTGTAAAGTATTACTTTCTGGTTTTGTAAACTTAATAAATAACAAAGGGAAAAATGAAGGTTACGAAAATGACTGGGGAACAAAGTATACAAGAGTGAAATTCCTAAAGTGTTAAGAGGAATACATACTAGCAGTGCACTCCCGTTAAATAATGCACTTTAAGTAAACATTTTAATGCGCCGAATGGTCTCGAAGTACCTATAAAATTGACTCAAATTTTTAAGTTATCAGCAATGTTTTGATTGAAATTGGAAGATATAAGAAGGGACTTTGTCGTAATTGTAATAAAATTTTAATTTTGTATTTATTTCTATTAAAATTGTGGTGTTAAATAGGGTATAAAATGTACAAATTCAAACATAAAAAACAAAAAGTAAGCATTTTTGAAAAAAAAACTAATACTACAGTGACAACGTCCCAAGTATTGTCTTTCATAAAACATTAAGTTTTACTTCAAATATTTAAAATTAAAAGTTGATTTAAGGGTACTTATAGTGCATGTTTAGCGAAGGCGCACTGCTAGTACGTAGTACGGTTTGGATTAAAATTTATGTGATTTATTGTATTTGATTAAGCATTTACAATCTCAGCACCTACTTTTTGGGTAATCTTAAAAAAAATTTTTTTAAACACTCTATCTTAGTAAGGAAGCATTTAAAAAAAAGCTTTTTAATAAATTTTTGTCTTATTTTGATTCATACATTCTCCAGTTTTGGGTGTTTGTCATTTTAAAATATATACTGTGAGCAGTGAGAAAAATACAAACAAAATAGTTTCAATTTTGAGTACCGACAAATAATTAAAAATGGCTTTTGTTAACGACATTTTAGTAATAAAAAAATCCTTAGCATTAATACTTATATAGAAAATTCAAATTAGAATAAAATATAATAGAATTAATCAAGTAATCATATTTTGCAAAGGAAACACTTTCCACGTCTACTTGGGCAGCCTGATATCGTAACCGCTAAAGAAGAAAATTTTGGTCACAAACATTGCCTTTTTCTTCTGGTGTCATCTTTTTTATTGAAAGTGACCGCTTGTCTATATGATTTCCTATGTTTTGCTATATAGAACAATTGCTCTACTCTGAAGCATGTCCAGTCCCAGGTATTTCTTAACAACAACAATTTTCCTTCGACGAATTCTTTTCTTTTCATCTCAGTTGCCACTTTCTATTTTATTGTTTAGGTGTTTCTAATAAAGCTTTAGAAGCAAGTTGATGTTTTTAAGCTTGTCTGTTAATTTTGCATGTTGTACTCTGTCGAAGGCCTTCATCTCAAGAATTTAGGTTTATCGTCTGCCGCCTCATACAAACCTGCTCTATTGTTTAGAAATAAAGATTTTGTTGTATTTTCCCCTAGTTTTCATTTTATTTTATTCTGAAAGCTGAATTTTTTCACCTTCTTTATTGTTTAGTTGTTCTATTTCTTAATAGTTCGCTTTCATAAAATTTTCCTCAGTTCTTCTTAATTGATATTGTATTTGCTTTCTCAGTTGCTTGTATTTTTCTTTTCTTTGTTTTTTTAGAGTGTACTTCGTTGCCAACATTTTCTGCCCTGTTTCAAGAATTGCTGATTTCTTGTGTTTCCAGGTATTATCAACGTTGACTGTTATAGGTATTTAAATTATTCTGCTATCATTCGATTAATTTGTTGCTCTCTACTTTCGTCCTTGAGTTTCTCCAAATTTATTTTATTTTATTTTGTTTTTGGTTTATTTTTTATTATTCTCCTTTTGCTTTTGCATGCAACAAATTATGATCGGTATCTGCATAAGCGCTTGGATCCGTTTTTACACTGTGAATTCCATTTCTAAATTTATTCACTTAAAAATCTATCTATAATATCTATATAATATCAATATAATAATGAGCTCATTTTGTTGACATTCTGTCTCTTCTTGGGTTTCTTGGTAATTATTATCAACACTATTTAATCATTTAATGGGTTAATGGGAACAAATTTGTTGTAAAGTCTTAAAATTGTTGATGTCATACTAAGTTCGAACTTATTTGTATTAGAAAATCATAGAATTTTGGAACATCTACTCATAAATTTGTTCACGTCAATCAAAGGATACTGTAATTCATCATAAAGAATACATTTAAAGAAGATCAAAATTAACATTTTTTAATGTATTCATATAATTTGTGTTTGTGTTAATTTTGGTTGCGTTTCAAAATAAATTATACCGCAAAATGTTCAGTTGAGATTTTGTTGCCTCCTAATTGTTGAGATTTTATGATTATTTCAAAGATGCATTTTATTTATTACCCATCATAATTTAATTTGTTCTTTGATATTTCCATGCACAATTTCTTTTTGGCGTTTAATTCTACAGTTATACGGTTTTATTACTGACTCGTAAATGTGATCTTTATTATTAACTTGGCAAGTTTCAGATAGAGAGACTGAACCGCAAAATTTATGACTTAAGAAGTTAAAAGCCTTTTCATATACTGTATTCGGTTATAGTCAAAAGAATTTTTTTCATATATACTAGAAATGTGATCATTAAGTTTGAATAAAAATTATCATGTTTTGTTAATTACTCAAGCATACTCTTATATTGACAAATGATTCATTGACCTTTTCGATAATCAATCTCGCTCTATTGCAAATGTTACCCTTAATCGCTAATTCATTGTTATATAATATCTCGTGGGATTGTAATTATGTAAAATTAAAACTTCAAAGAGGGTGAAAATGCAGCATAATTAAAACGAAATATATAAAAGACTATACGAAAAATAAGTGTAATGAGCGAATAAAAAGCTTAATCGTGCTTACGTTACATTATGTCAATTATTCATTACGTATGTACAGAAAAATAACCAGCATTACATTCTCGCTATTAAAAACAATTACATTTTTAATTATAACTTATTATACAGCCTTTTCAATTTAATTAATATTTATGTAGTTGTCTTGATTAAATCATATTTCATACATAGGTTAAGGATTATAGGCGTGGGCTTCAGGTGTGGCTACTTTCAAATGCGATCTTTTATAGAGCAAAAGCTTACAAGAATTTAAAGGATACTTTAATTTTTAATCAACTAAATTATCCTTCCGTTTGTGTGTTTTTTTGTGGGCAAACAAATTAAAGTTAAATATATTATATTTGCTTTGTTGTACATTTTAATAAAACTTATTGTTAATTTAACGTTAGTCATTGAAATACCGTAAAAATAATTTTTGTAATTATTTAATATTTTAGAAGAAATCTTAATAAAAATAACATACCTGTAATTTTTAAAATAATTTCGGTTGCGCATGTGAGTTGACCTTACCTAAAACAAAGATAAGACATTATTTATAAGAACAACTTTAATTCGATAAAGTTCTCGTAAATTCTAGATTTTTTTAAGCAGTACAAAATATTATGTAAATGTTAGTAATTCATGTTAATCAAACATTCGAATGTCACATTTTATATATTAAAAAATATCTTCGGAAAATATTTGTTAAATATTTTAGGTACTATATACAAAATATTTGAAATAAATGATATTAAAATTGTTTAAAATATTTGAATTAGGTACGTTTTCTAATAATATTTTCTGAACATTTAAAAATTGTACAAATAATACAGTAATATTAGATCGATTAAAAAAAAAGTAAAAATATATTGGAAATTGTTTATATTTTCTTTTTATGTTTACAAAAAAAGATTTTTAATAGATAAGAAGGTAATATAACCAATATTTATTACAAGCAATAACGATCACGTTCGTAAGTGCAGTCGCATTAAGCAAATTTGTCGATAGATGTGTAAAAGCAGTTACATAATTCGATCCAACAATAATTATAGCCAACTACCCATGCAGCTAGCTTTATATTCGTCCAATGTTTGAAAGTTGGCGAAGATAATTTATATTTAGCCAATATTGGATCGATAGGAGAAAAAATTACACTATCGGAAATCTTGCGTCGAGATGATTTCACGTCGAAGCGGCTGTGTCGAAATGACGGCGTCGAAGTGACCGCGTCGAACTAAACTTATTCGTGTAGAAATAATTTCAGATATCACTAATACATATTTTTAAAAGATTTCAGCGCAATTGACGTGTATTAATACAAAATTTTGAAAGCTAACTCAATTTTTTTAATTAATTTATTGTTGACAAGTTAATTTTATAGACGCCCTCTTTTGGTGTTACAGAAACTGGCTAATAGATTGACATCCAATTCAAAATACATTACAAACATAACATAATACAGAAAAACTTATCTTTATAAAATGGATGCATTTTTGTGTCGCTCTTCTGCCGGACTATTACTAATAATGATAAGAATATTTAAAACTCAAAGAGATCACGATTTATTGTGCAACTACATGATCAAAGGATATATTATATCTCTGGTTAAATGAGACATAAGAATTTTGCAGTGGACAAGAAACATTTCGTGCAGATCTCTACATCACTCAGATACTGAGGCAGGTCGAGGTATGTGATTGTACAAAATCGTCTCTCCATGATCGTTTTGAAACTGGAAACAAAACTTAAAAATATATTGACATAGTGTTTTAGATAAATGTTATTATTAATATAATATCAGGCTCTTTCCAATCATAATTTTCAGGTACTTTGCAAGTGAATATAGTCTTTTTACATATAATAAATATTAGAATAAAATGGAAATAAATAAAATTAGTACATATAAATTTTTTTGGTATCTCTTATTTCATGGACAAATTTGATAAAATATTGATAAAGTTGTTTAGTTTGATGATTATTGCATTAGAGTAAATAAAATCAAATATTAATCACTATATTTACAGGAACATTTCAAAATTATCAACAGTAATGTATTAAGTGCATAGTGACTTATCGATAATACTGGTTAGGTAATGCACGGCTGCTTGCTGCGACGAAAATTTGCACAACTGCGCAGCAGTTATTTCTGGTAAACGTAAACAAATTGATAATTGTAGAGCAGTATGGTAGCAGTCAGTCATTTCAAAAATATTTGACAGTCTGATTTCAAAACAATTGCAGTAGGTATCTGATCCCACCTTGCTTAGACACCAACATTGTCAAATTTGAATATTAGTAGTCTTCTTATACTTAAATGATTAAATGAATCCACGTAGTGGGCTTTCTTAAGGAGTAAGGGAACGGATGCTCTAGAGAAACCTTCCACTAACGTTTCGATCATCTAGGTGTCCTTTATCAAGGTATCTTTATTAAAATTTACAATTTGCTCTTCAGTAACTAATGATTCTGGTAAGTGTTTGCCTTTTTTCCTTTTTTCTCTAGTCCAAGAATATTATAACAAATATTATATTATATTATACGAGGCTAGTTCAATAAATACACGTTCGAGCGCTGTGAAACGATTGTTAGTGGAGCTATAATCGTACAAATTTGCGTAGGCCAGCGGCTGCTATATAGCTGTCTATTGTGACACATCCCTCGTGATATTCGTACAGGAGACAGTTGTTGTGCGCGTTTCATTATGGCAGGTCTTATAGTTGGAGCGTCCAAAACCGATTACCGAGCAGTCATACAGTTTCTGCATGCTGAGGGCAACACTCCAGTTCAGATTTATGGGAGAATGCAAAATGTTTATGGTGGAGAGTGTCCTTCAAAAACCACAGTCGTGGAATGGTGTCGGAAGTTCACAGATGGGCCCGTCCGCATACAGCTAACATCATCAAATCACAGATGGAGCGGATGAGGTGGGAGATTTTAGAGCACCCCCTTACAGCCCGGATCTTTCACCCTGTGACTTCCATATCTTCGGACTATTGAAGAAGGCACTTAAGGGACAGCGATTCCAGTCGGACGCTCAAGTCAAGCAGGCAGTTTTGAAATGGTTCCGCGAACAGCCAATGGACTGGTACCACACCGGTATACAGCGTCTTGTGAAGCAGTGGGATGCATGTCTTTGTAGTAATGGCAATTTTTTTAGTGTAAATAAACCGCTTACATGTACCACCGTTCGAACGTGTATTTATTGAACCAGCCTCGTATAATTAATTATAAATTTCAATAAAGATACCTTGATAAAGGCTACCTGGATGGTCGAAGCGTTGGTGGAAGGAACTAGCTAGTTTCTCTTGAGCTTCCGTTCCTTTACTCCTCAAGAAGGCCCACTACGTCGATTCATTTAATCATTGTCAAATTTCTTGAGAAGTTGAACGTTACTTTTTTAAATGAAGTCGTTCTGAGTCGTGTCCAAATCAGTGCAGTTTACATCAAATTCTCGAAAACATTCGTTCGAATCGATCACAATATTAACTTAAAGCAGTTGAATTTTATGATTTCACTGTAAAAACAGGTGTCAACAAGTTCAAAGTTATAATTTTATTACGTTTCTACTTGCGGTGTCTTCCTGAGTATAGCAAGACTCTTATTGTGGTCCTATTTTATTTCTTTTACTCATCTACAATCTTTTCCTACTTTTAGCTTTCTTTACTGGCAATTTTAATTTATTAGGTAATATTTAGAGAATGCTAAGTAACTCTAACTGGAGATTAACTTTTATACAGTTTGTGCGTAAGAATTAGCTATTTTTAAATATTGATAAAGTACTGATTTGACTATTATCTAGCACTAAGATCTGGAAATCAAGTAAAAGTTTTTGGCCATAATCTAGATCATTTTATAAAAAACAGAAAAACGTAACCAGGCATTAAATAGAACTAACAACTTATGAAAATTTAAGAAAAGGTGTGATTAGGGCTGTATGTTATCAAACAATACAAAACCACAAATCATTTGTTCCCATATCTTAACGATAGTAAAAAAACTTTAGAATTTAGAAATAGTTCTACATAAGTAACAAAATTCACCAACCTTCATTTTAAATTATTAATTAAAACTTTTCTTCTATCAAACTCCAGTTCAATTTAATTTGCACATATAATTTTGTTTATGTACAAAATAAATCTTTAAATGTCCGCAATTGCTCGCATTTCCTTTTATGTCTACAATATAATTTTACAAGGATGACACCGGAATATCACTTCAATGGTCATCTGTAACCAAAACATTTAATTTAAACCTGAACTTTATCTATATGTTTGCGAAATGCATCCGATAAGCTCCGTGAAGTTAGCACGCCTATAAAAGCACTAACGAAAATTTTATAGTCTGCCGTTAGTGCTTTGTAGTGCTTCTTAGTGCTTCACAAAAAAAAATTGTCTCCCACAAACGCTTTAAAAAAAATAAAATTTTAAAGGGCGTGCCAACTTCACGTATAATTAGAAGCACCAACAAAAATTTTATAGTCAATCGTTAGTGCTTCTTAGTACTTAATAAAATAAATTATTTCCCCAAGCGTTTGCAAAAAAAATCTAATTTTAAAGGGCTAGCTAAATTCACGCTTTGTTAAAAGCAGTAACAAACATTTTATTTAATAAGCGTACCAAATCAACGTTTCATTAGAAACAATAATGAAAACTTTATAGTCGATTGTTAGTGCTTTGTTAGTACCTCATGAAACAAGTCATCCCCCAAGGATTTTTAAAAAAACACTATTTACGTTCGAATATTATAGTTTATCTCAAATACGTATTTTAAAAATTAAAAATTATATTTTGAAGCCGTCTAGCAAAGTTATCTAATTTTTTAATTTTTTATTTTATTAAATACAAAATCAAAATTTCAGAATACCTCAACAACATTTGTTGCAAAAAAATTTGCAATTCTAAAATTTCGGGATTTACCCGCTTCAGTCAGATTTCGTATTTAAATATTGCTATGGAATTGTTGCGCACATTTAATGCTGTCTCAAATATCGACTCGAAGTTGTCTAACAGTCCTCAGACTATTCTGTTTTATCATACAAATCGCACAATTGTTATTTCCGAACTTTGGATGATGAAGTATCTACTTAAAACTCTGAACTGTGGTTACTTCAACCATTGCTTGTATCACATTATTTTGTCCCAAAATAAACAAACAAGAAATTAAACAATATACGTGTCCACAGCAACGTTTCTAATATATTCTAAATATTAAAGACTTTTTTGTAGGTAACCGAAATTCCAATTACAATAGTTTTATAAACATAATAAATAAAAACTGTAACAACAGACACGAAGAAAACGATTTATTCTGGATCCAAGATTTCCTGTGCTTCATTAAAAATAGTTTTTTTTTCCGAAATCGTCATTATAGTAACAAAAATCGGAAATAATGTAAATAAAATCGGCACTAAAGTGATTCATTATAGGACGATTTTTAAGTTAACATTTTTGCCGGTAGAGATGTGTAAAATGAATGTAAATTTTAGAATCGCGCATGCGCGACGCAAAAATTTGTCGTAAAAATGAAAACAGCTGATCTACTTTTAGTGACAATTTCGGAGAAATCTATTATCTAGCAATTTTATGGTATCGGTAGAAAATTAACACAATTTACTCACTAAAATACAAACCTCGAGTGTAATTTGGCAGGACAATTTAATGAATAAGAAAACTAGAACATGTCAACTTATTTATTTTGCATACATATAAGTATTAATTTGTATAAACTGTCAAATTGACAACTTTAAATATCAATGGAGGCCGCGATAATTGATTAAAAGTTTCTAATTGAAAAAATCACTATTGCAATTGTCGCTATAAAAGTTGCAGGTAACTTTTGCTAATGTCAAATTGACAATTACACTGCGGCATTGTCAAGGTTATAAAATATAATTTTCAAATCATTAATTTGTAATTGTAATACTAAATAAAGTCATTTTTAAATCGAACCATTAGAATTAGTAGACATTCCGTCCATATAGTGCTTGATACGTGCTTAAAAATTTAAATTTTCTTCAAAACGCCGGGAGAGGATAATTTCAGTAGGAAGCACTAACAGCGATTATAAAATTTTTGTTAGTGCTTTTAATAAAGCTTAAGGTTTGCCTGTCCTTTGGAATTTGAATTCTATTGTAGAGTTGACTTGTTGTATAAACCACTTAGAAGCACTAACAAAGCTCTAACCATTGAGTATAAAGTTTTCATTAGGCCCGCCGTTTAAAATTTGATTTTTTCTGCAAACGTTTGGGGGAGATAAAGTTTTTTAAAAAGCACTAAAAAGCACTAACGATTGACTACAATATTTTTTAGTGCTTCTCATTAAGCGTGAAGTTTGCACGTTCTTTAAAATTTGATGTTTTTTAAAACTCTTTGGGGAGACAATTCTTTTTATGAAGCACTAAAAAACGCTAACAAAGCAATAAGAATTGACTATAAAATTTTTGTTAGTGTACCTCATCAAACGTGAAGTTGGCACGCCGTTTAAAATTTTATTTTTTTTAAAGCGCTTGTAGGAGGTAATTTCTTTTATGAAGCACGAAGAAGCACTAATAAAACACTAACGACTGACTATACAATTTTTGTTAGTGCTTTCCATTAAGCGTGAAGTTGGCACGCCTTTTAAAATTTGATTTTTTTTTCAAGCGCTTGGAGGAAGCAATTTCTTTTATGAAGCACTAAAAAGCACTAACAAAGCACTAACGATTGACTATAACATTTTTGTTAGTGCTCTTTAAAATTTGATTTTTTTTAAAGCTTTTGGAGGAGGCAATTTTCTTTTATGAAGCACTAAGAAGCACTAAAGAAGCACTAACGATTGACTATAAATTTTGATTAGTGCTTTCGTAGACGTACCAACTTCACGGACCTCATCCGATATCCTCCATATTGCCGAAACAACTGCCTGTACATATCAATTTTAACGATAATTCGAAATAAATTACTATATATTTTTCCTCACTTATGTAGAGACCATTTACACTAAGAAGTACACAATGCGCAGAAACGAGTTTTCGTTGACGAGTCTATTATTAGCATTTTAGGAAGATGTGTTCAGAAGCGTTTTTTTGTAGTGTGAATTTTTTTCGTTCATTTCACTACGCCTCTGCTCAGATGATTGTATATGCGCATGGGTCAGATGTTTATGAATCATCATTTACTTTTTAAACTAGTCAAACTTTACAAGTTGGGTGTTTAAATCATAGCAATATATTGATACAAAATTTTACAGCATTAGTGGATGTTTCTATATTAAAATCCATGGTAAAAGTATGATTATTTTGAACATATTAAAATGCTCTTGGTTTTTTCCTTATATTTGTTTGTATAACAAATAAAAAAATAATAATCAATTCCCCCAGACGGGAATTCTTTTATTAGAAAACTTATTTATTTAATCGTATGGTACATCTTAAATATTGTATTGTGAGTAAGTGTTATGTATGGTGCCCCAGAAGATCAGTATAAACCTGTACAGTGTGGTGACGAAACCGTGTGCAATTGTGGATTGGTTCGTCTTGGCAAAGCATTTACTTCAAGTTTTAGGAAAACCACTAAAACCTAAACATGCCAACCCTACCCCACCCTAGTATTCACATGTAATAATATTAATTAAGTGTGTAAACATTATAGATGGTAAATAAGAACATAAAATATAACATCACAGCCATTGCATGACGACACATAATAGACCGGTCCAAGCGCCAGTCACGCACTGACGGAAAAAAAGTAGCTTAAAGAAATAGCAAAACAATCTTATCTCCACAGTATGTTTCCTAAAAGTAAAACATCGACCCTATTCCTGAAACAAATATTAGACAAGAAATCTGATTTGTCCTTACTCAACCCTCAACATCAATTTGCAGAATATAGAAAATAATATTACATTTCATATCATTTAATGAAACTAATTGAAAATGTATGTATTTTTAGTCACATTTATATAATTTAAATAAGATATTTGTAATAAATGCTATAGCGTGTATTTTACTACCTGTCATATTTTAAAAGAATTAATTATTTTAAGACAGTATGATTAATCGTGCATTAAATGACTATTAAACCAACGTATTTTATATCTGCTATCATTAATATCAAATTGTTTATAGGCAAATCTTAATGTTAATTTCAAAAAATAAAAACCATTTATTTAGAGACAATTACTAATAAATCCCTAAACTAATTTAAGCAAATCTTACAGTTCACATGGTTAGTTACGATGTTTAAGTTCATTATTTTCTAATTCATTGACAAGTTCATTATTAACTAATATTGTTTTCGATTATTATGCAACTAATCTACTTCGTTACTATTGCAGTGATGATTGATAGTATAGGAATATTTAGCAAAATTTTACTGAAATGTGGATTAGTACTTTAATTGGTGAAGGTGTTCCTTGGATAGCTTAGAACAAAATCCCAAAGTCCTAAATTATCCGAGTTGGGAAACATGTCGCCATCTTAGAAAATCAGCCGTCATCTTGGATAGTCGTTGATAAGATATAATGAAATCCTTTACGGTCTACTTGCAGAACAAAAGATTTATAACCTTTACACTTCGCTACGGGCGTTCACTCTTGTCTGTCGTTTAGAGTATAAGTACGAATTTAAGGAAATATTTGAAAATGGCAATAAACTTTCATTTCCGGATAACAATTGCCCGTTTCTCCCGCCAACTCTCCAGACTGCTTTTTATCTCATATTTCTTCCGCTTCTGTCTTCATTTACTATCAAAACGTTAGGGGCCTGAACACTACAACACAAAAATTTCTCAACGGTGTTTCCTCTATCTCTTATATCGATATTTTGAGACTTGGTTAAGCGACTCTGTCAATAATTCCGAACATTTCCCCCCTCTTTTCAACATCTTTAGATGTGACCGGTCACTTGAAGCCACATCCATGTAAAGGTGGCGGAGTTCTCATTGCGATAAAGTTTGATTTTCATGTGGAGCTTAATAATTTGTATTCAATCTCTCCTTTATTCCCGTCTATTCTCGATATCAATATTTCAACTGTACTGATAAGTACCTGTGGTGCTAGATTCTGTCTTGTCGCTGTCTACATATCCCAAATTGTGTCTTATGATCACCTGATCACACTATTTAAGGCACTTGAGCTACTTCACATTACCCATGGACCTGATCTCGATGTGTTAGATGATTTTAACTTTGCCGAATATGCCTCGTCCCTTTCTGACTCTACCTCCAAACGTGTTCAAAAATTAAATAATTTTTGCAACCAACTGTCAATTGAGCAGTTTAACTTTGTCCGCAATTTCCACAATAGGTTACTTGATTTTCTATTGTCCTCCAAACCATGTCTGGTGGACAGGAACTGCGACCCAATAGTTGACGAGGACCTCCAACATTCTACCCTTTTCATAAGTTTTTCCCGCTGCTTACCTGGCAATTACCACAAATTTGTTAAAAATAAACTTCACTCGTCCTACAACTTTAGAAATGATAACTACTCCTCCTTATATAAATATCTTTCTTTCCTATCATGGACCCCTATTTTGACAGACTTCTCCGTTGATTCCTCTTTACAGAAACTACATTCTGTTATTCATCCCTAAGTCCTCTCCAAAGTTTAGAACAAAATATCCGCCCTGGTTTTCTAATGCTATCATTTCTGATATCAAGCTGAAGTACTCTCTCTGGCAAAATCATAAATTATCTAACGACCCAACTTCTCTTCATCGGTTTAGACTGCTGCGCAGCAAGATAAAGACTGATATTCAGACTTCTCATTAATGCTTTTTGAGACGTATTGAGACCGACAATAGATCTATCCCTAATTATTTCTGGTCTTACATCAATCTAGTCTGTAATTCCTCCGGTATACCTTCTCATATGACTTATCTTGGTGCTCATAGTGACGGCCAAGATGATGTTGTCAACTTTTTTGTTTCTTATTTTAGTAGCTGCTTTAGCGGTGTACATGCCCAGCACTCTTTTGTACCTCAACATCAGGTTGTTGACGTTATCTCTCTGTCTAAACATTTCGTTGGGTCTAATCTGCTTTTTGCTATAAAAAAGATTAAGCCCACATTTACCGCAGGCACTGATCTCATCCCTGCTTTCTTCTTGCCTGACGGCATTTCTGTGCTGTCGACGAAGTTCCTTCACATATTCAATCTGATCCTTCAACAAAGACGCATTTCTATTGATTGGAAATCTGCTCGAATTGTTCCCGTTCATAAAAAAAGCGACAGATCCGATGTTCTTAATTATCGTCCTATCGCGTTTCTCTGTAACTTCTCAAAACTTTTTGAATTTTGCTTATATAACCACATCGCTTCTAGAAACTTCCAAAAGCTTCACAGCTGTCAACACGGCTTTATTAGAGGGCTTTCCACAATTACCAATTTAACTGTTATGCACCAATTTTTTGCTGAATCCTTGGATTCTGGTTTCTAGGTCGACGTTGTGTACACCGATTTTAGTAAGGCTTTCGATCGACTGAACCATACGATTCTCATTTCGAAGCTTACGCTTTTGGTTTGAGTAACAACTAAGTACAATTACTCAAGAGTTACCTATGTGATAGTACCCAATTTGTTGAGCTGCTTGGGTACCGGTCGTGTGTCTCAAGTGTCCCTGTTCTTGGCCCCCTATTATTCAATATTTTTGTCAATGACGTCGCACCTATTCTCGATTATCATTGCTTACTGTATGCGGATGACATGAAGATATTTCAGGTAATAATGCTCTTGTGCTTCAGAGAAGGCTTGATCTTTTTAATAAATGGTGTCGGTCTAACCACTTAGATCTAAACGTTTCTAAATGCCACATCGTTTCTTATACCAGAGGAAAGTCCCCAATTCTTGTTAACTATTCTTTTTCCGACGTCTCCATTACTTGCTCTAGCGCTTTTAAAGATTTGGGTGTCACTTTTGAATCGTCTCTGTCCTTTAGTTTGCACATTCGATCTATTCATTCATCTTCACATAAAACTCTTGGTTTTATTACTAGAAACTCGAGAGATTTTTTAAGCGCTGACTTACCTCTCTTGCTTTACAGAACCCTGATTTGAACTCGGCTGGAGTATGCCTTAGTAGTTTGGAACCCTACGTATCAGGTTCATATTCACGCTCTGGAGAACATTCGACGCAAATTCTTGAAATTTCTAGTTTATCACGTTGATGGGATTTACTCTCCTAAAGGTTTTCCGCAATCTGATCTTTTGGCTAGATTCAACCTTTTAGAATTTAAGTAGTCGTCGCGCCACTTCTTCTCTTCTTTTTCCATACAAACTTATTCACTACCTTGTCGATTGTCCTGAATTGTTAGCAAAATTACGTTTTTTCGTTCCTCGACCTGGGTCTCTTTTTCTTACCACTTTCTACCTACCCACTCCTCGTACGCGTGTGCTGGAGTCATCTTCAATTTTTTCTGTATGCAGCAGCAGCTGTCAGCATTTGATATTTTTCATACGTCAATAACCGAGATAAAATTATTCAGTAGCGACTCCATAGTTGGTTGATCAATTTAGCTTATCTACCTCGTTTAACGTTACTACTTTTATTTGTTTTGCATTAGATTTGTATTATAGTATTTGTACTACTTACGTCTAACTACTTTTACATTTATATTATCTGACTCGTTTTTAGTTTTGTATGTCGCTGTTCCCGCCCATAATTGGCTTTTGCTGTGGTGCGGCTGTATTTAAATAAATAAATGAATGTGTATATTAAAATGAAACGTATTAAATAAGCCGTCCCTGGACCTAACGACACAGTGACTAGTAAAGGATCTGATAATTATTGTATTAACAGAGATTTTGAAGACAGTTTCACTATATCTTGCCCTCAACTATATAAGCTATATACTGCTACCTAATCCGATTTGATTAGAATTGTTCTTTATAGTGTTAGGAACACTTTGAAAACTATTGTATGTAGAAAATTTGCTTTTAAACTTACATTAACTTAAATTGGGTTGTGTTTAAGGTCATTTCTGCATTTAAAGTAAATTTCGACAATTTGCAACGGATCGAAGAAAGTATCGAAATAATATTTGTAGAGCACATCAAAACCAATCAGAATACATAATTTTATTTTCTCTCAACTGAAAAATCCTGGAAAAAAGTATATACGTCATGTGACTCGCAAGTTTTAGTTGGACGTAAACCTCTTAATCTAGTAGTGCTAACACTTCTGATCGTCATGTGTATTATGTCGTATTTGTGACAAAAACAGGGTGTGGATGATTTGTGCTCTTCAATATTGTACTTTCTTTTGAGTGTGTGGAGGTGCAGTGTACTCGTCAAAAAAGGAGACCGTTGAGGAGCTGTTGTGTATCATTCGCAAGAGTGAGATTTGATATTTTAAATCGGTCATGGTGTTGTAAAATTTTTTATCTGTGATTCATCTTTAAAGAAATGTTTATCTCGACAGATTTCATCAAAAGTTTTCGTAGAATCCTTTGCCACTTTTTGCCATTTTGCTTTGATGACTAAATAAACCTTTGTTCGTTCCATAAAAGAGTTTGTGAATGGTGTTCTTTTTATAAGTAAATTTAATATTTTGTTGTTACAACTCAGCAGTATGATAAATTCTGAATTTGCAGATTGCATATCTTTATGAGAACTGTCAACGTCTTAATTTTGTAAGTTTTTTTGTGTATGTAGAAATTGAGAGGGAGACGCACTCCCTCACGTTGTGTTTTTATATTTTTAATTACACAAGTACCAACCTGTAGCGGGTCATAATTGTTAACAATCGCTAAATATTGAACAGTGTAGGGAAGTTATTTGCGTACGAACTATTGAAAGTGATTGTTATGCGGGTAATAAAGTAATGATATTGATAAAGTGCAAGAAACAACTCAGTTCGCGAAAATAAAAAGAACTTTTGTTTGACTACAGTCAAAATAACGCTTGCGGACTTATTGAGTTTCTTTGACATGCAAACTAATTAAAAAAATGCAATACCGTTTGAATGCATTTATCGATTAATTCGGCGTAATAAACTGTTCCCGTTAGGAAAGTAAAGTGTAACGTAAGATTTTGGGGAGTTTTGGTGTCTACTGCAAAACGTATTGTAGTCTTATCAGAATAAAAACAACTGTAAGTAATACGATTGTTTCCTCCGGGGAACTACCGTATTTAGTGTTTTGGTTCTAAGTTACGATAAACAAATTAAGTTATGACGTCCACGCGTAATTTTTTGTTTGTTTGTTGTGTTCTTCAAAATGAAACGAACTAAGAAGGGGCTAGTGAATTTCATATTTGATGGAAAATTAATTGATTTCTTTTAAATAAAGACTACAATATCACTTTGTTTTATGAATTTGTTAATAGTATTTAGGTGAACTTTTGTATAATCTTTCTTTCGTAAGTGAATGCGCGCGGTACCGCACTCTATTTACGTTTGTTTCCAAGTAAAACAAATGCGTTTAAAGTAAAAGAACACGACCGTAGGATCTTGGTGTAATCAAAGTTTCGTATAATATAACTTGCATTTCAATAGAAAATTATTCGTAATTCATGTTTTATTTTTGTTTTGTTTTGTTCCCGGATTTTTAGTAAGCATTTGTTGTAAATTTAAAAAACGGTCTGGGCGGTGCTCAATAAAATCCCGTTTCTGACTAGTGATAAGAACCATTAGTCTTCTATAAAGGTGAGAGACCTAATTCTTTTAGACCCACCACTTTCTGTTAAATTAGTTTAGTTTTTATAGTGTAACACATTATTTCTTTGAATAAGCCCTTTTTTATGATTACATTTAACATTTTTTGCACATATAACAGATTATGTTTTTGTGTAGAACCATTGCTTATAAAGTTATATAATACATCTTTTATAAGTCTAGTTTTTATATTTTACCTGCACTTAAAATTATATTTATTTTACCTATTTTTATTGCATTGAACACTTTTGAATTTTTAGCTACAAATACCTTAATTGGATTCTGCAGATCATTTACACTTGAAAAATAACTCCAGTCATTTACCATATGATTGGGTACCGCTGAAACAAGTATAAATGCAACATATTGTTCATCTTGTGCTTCTTGATTCGTTTGATTCGCTTGTTTTCTATACTAATCGTTTTTTTAGTGTCCTCTAACTTAAGGCAGTTGTGACATTTAATAACAGCAAAATGTTTCTGCCGATTTATAATGCAATTTCTAGCGTTTCCATAAATCGCAGCAGTTTCGTATGAATTACCGGAATTATTGTTGTCATTTCTTTTTACAAACTTGAATGTGAATTTTTGAGCATGTAGAGTTTTAAGTACGGTTAGTATTGTGTCGTATAATTTAGGTATTTCCACAATCAACGTATATTTTTAATGGTATGCTCTGGGCCCATAACCTGTAAAGTTTTGTGCAAGGAATAAATATAAAATCTGTATTTTAATGTATTTACACAAATAAGTACGTAGAACTGTCAACACACTTGAGATAATAATAATAATAATAATAATAATATTGTCGCGTAAATACAACAACAACGGTCTTAATGCATACAGATCTTAATATATTCAATATGGTTTGATTACATACTTCAAAATAAGTTTGTTAAAATCCAAAATTTCTCAAAAATACACATCTTTTGGCTCATCAGTGTAGTCTCAAACAACTACTAAAAAAAAGCTTAAACAAAAAAATCAAATAAAAAATTCATCATTCTGTTTAAAGAGACAAACTTCTGAAACTTTCTGCGAAAACTTTTAGAAATAGATACTCATTAGGATGGGAAAATATTTTAACAAACGTGTAACGTGAATGACCCTGTATATGTACAAAAGATACGGGAATTGCTTAACTGTTGACACTAAATTTTTTTTTGTATTCTTTTCATAACGCTAAAACCGTAAAAACAAATTCGCATTTAAAGCTTGAGTTTAATGTCTATAAGAATAATTACAAGTTGCGTTTAAAATAAAGAAAGCGTCTGTTAAATAACACGAACCCATTACTGCAAACCTCTCGAAATAGGAACTAAATTAGAGGTTCAATGCAGCCTAAGTCCAGAAAATCAACTTAACTCTCTCTTGAGTAGAAAGCTACACTAAAGTCTAAAGTTGGCGATATATAATAGATAAATATCAAGGATACTCGGGATCGGTAGGGACTTTGACGATGAGCGGTTTAGACCATGTAATACTGAACCCCTTTAATCCACACTTCATGGTATTATTGTTTCGTATCGTTCTCTTATCGAATCTACAAACGCAACCAACCCCCAGATAACTTAAAGTCGTTTCTTTTGTTATCTTCGTTTTAGACCACAAGTCACAGATCTTACAACTTAATTGGTTCGTTAAAAAACGCGATTTTATTCTCTTAAAATAAATGCGAGCCTATTTAATTGCATTAAAATATACATAATAGAATCTTGTTCTTAATTAAGTTTTGTAATCTATTTTGTAAATTTGATCGCTTTTTCATTTGATTTAAGCAATGCGATGCCAAATGGGATGCGCGTATTTTTTTATCCTTTGCCTTTGATCAGGTTTAATTATGGCGCTTTAATTTAAAAACCCTTTATAAAGAATATTTAAAGTCCAAAATTAACTACACAATTGATGATTA
Source organism: Abscondita cerata (assembly GCA_030710515.1). NCBI lineage: Eukaryota > Metazoa > Arthropoda > Insecta > Coleoptera > Lampyridae > Abscondita > Abscondita cerata. The sequence goes on along the minus strand of JALBCR010001353.1, from coordinate 61,582 downwards.
TCGTTTGTATTGTGTAGGTTGATACCCATTCTGACATAAAAACACGCACATCATGAAAAATTAAAACTCAATTGATTACTCGTTACGCTTATTTCTGAAGTACGTATCGTTTATTATTACAAACGTATTAATCAATTATGCGCAATAAAATAATTTGCAACAACAAACAAAATTAAACTTGTAGTAAAACGATGCGTACTACAAAAATAACAATAAAATAATTTGTTTTACAATTCATTCCTAGTTTTAAGAGGAAATCCCGCACGTATAATTTAGTTACATTAATTACCGAACATGTAATTGGTTTAATTTTTATCTTGGCTGTTGAATAATTGCATTAAAGGAAAATGAATGAATGAAATGCGATGTAATTAAATGTGAAATGCCGTATGAAATAAAATTATGTATTTTCCTGAATTATGAAGGCATCACAAAATATTGAAATTGCATTTTAAGTGCGCTTTTAAATGTACTACAAAATTACACTTTTTTTCGTGTTCATAATTTAACAGATTATCGTATGTTTTCTGTATTTGCATAATCTAAATTTAAATGTGAATTGAAAACGTATTAAGTATACAAAAAATCTATAATTACTCCACATCGTATAAATAATACCTAATTGTTGTAACAATATCTCCAACAATATCAATTTTTCAAAAAAATTTAAGAAAGAAAAGTTGTTGAAATTCTATTGTTTATTGCTTTTGTTTGAACTATTTTTTTCTAAAAAGCGATTATATTTTTGCTTATCATGGCGGTGTGGAGTTCTGCGGTAAACGCTTGTTATTAATTTCATAACATTATAGGTACTTGTAAAATGGTTAAATAACCACCCAATATTTTGTAAATAGAAAATATTTGTGCAAGTTTCTCAAGTTGTGGATACGAATAAATTCGAACTGTTAATTTGTTTATCAAAGATTTGCAGACAATGGTTGGACAAACGATCTTAACTTTACTTTTCGTGTCAGGTTGTAACTTTTTGTTTCTTCTTTTCTTAATCTTTTCTATTACATTGAACAAATTTAATGTGCGTATGTTATTGAAACTAAATATTTAGCATTGATTCACTTGTGATCTATAGTTATTTAATTCTGTGGCACGCCAGAGTACCTTTTGCACAACACTTTAACGTCAACACGACTTTCCACTGTTAGATTTTACGGTGAAATGTAATGCATTTGATGAATTTACCGCATATGTCTTAATTATCTTTATTTAAAGGCCTAAAAGTAATTTTGGGTCTTTCTTCCTTTCTCCGCATCATCTTTCTGCGTTCTATTGTTTGCTGATGTGCATTACCGTTATCTGTGCTCTCTAGTTGCGTTGTGGTTATTTACTCCACATTTCTCTTCTTATGCAAGTTTGTGAGAACAAAAAAATGATCAAGGAACCGTTTTAACAAATTATATTTTTCTGGAATCAAAAACAATGCTAATACGCAATATTTCAAAACGGACAACGCCATGGACGCCATCTTCGTATCTTCTTAAGTATCCAATTATTTTTATATTTGTGTGTTAAAGCTAATATATTACCGTCAAAGATTTAAATTGCCTAACATTTTTAAAAGTAAACGTAAATGCACGTAACCATTTTTTTTTATTTTTTGTATTATTTAAGATTAAATAATGTTTTAATGTATCTAAATGTGAAAATTTGGATCATAATTTAATTAATTAATATTAAAAATCATTTAGTTAATTTTATATTGATTTTTAAACTGCGATCACGTATTTACTGATTTAAAATTTATTTTACAATTCTCATATTTGAACTCCTTTTAATTATACATTAAATTTTGTTTCTTAATTTGTGTGTGTTTCCGAAATGATCTCTCTTCGTTTGGCATTGTTTAAGGTTTGTCTAAAAAATTAAAATGTAATGCCAGCCCATTAATAACATCAATTCAGATATGAACTGACGATTTCCAGATAATTTAATGACCGGACAAGTAGTGTCGTGGACCAAAACAATTTTTCTCCTTATTAAAAGCTTTCACAAGAACTGTTAATATGTTATACTCTGTAGGTGGAACACAAACAACCCGTAGAAAAACTAATTTTGAAGTTTGAAAATGTATATTATCAATACTATACAACGACTCCATCTCGGTAGGCCGGGGTATTACTAAATTTTCAAATTGTCCAAACTGCTTCAGTAGTGTCGGAAAACCTTGTTTATGGAAATCGTGGTAGATGAAGTGCCTATTGTTACATTAATATACTTTAGGAACTTACTCTCACGATCGTTTCCAATTCGTGGAAAGTATTTGTACCATTCAGCATGCGTACATTTATATCAGCATTGTCAAACAATAATTGAATAACGGGTATAAGAGGTGTGTATCTTGCATTATTGTTCAGTTTTTTAGCTTCGTGAGATATTAGCATGCCTAGGGATAAGCACAGGTTGACAAGATTCCTTCACTCAAAACATTAAGATACTGCAATCAAAGACAAAGAAAGAATTGTTTTTTCGTTTTGTGTGTATGTAACATTTGTTCGGTTTTCTAATCCTGTAGAGTTGCAAGATGCAATTTTTTCGTTGGCTTCACCTTGACACAAAATTTCTTCTGTATCATTATTCTCTTTTTAAGCTAGTCGATGTTCGGCTTTCACAAAATTTAGTTACGTGTATAATGCACGAACGGTAACAGGAATGCAATAAATTACGAGTTTGAAGTTAGTTAGCAGTGTTATTCCCCTTTTCGCAAGTGTGCAGACACTAGAATTTCTTTACACCAAAATACGTAATCTTTGAAGTTTACTGGGAATTTAAGTTAAAACTCAATTTTGGCAATAATGCGTTTTTAAAATTCTCGTACTACAAATATAATTGCCTACATAGTAAAGCGTTTATCAAAAAAAAAAAAAATGTACATGCCAGTTTTTGGCGTCTATTAAAAAGAATTATTTTGATACAACTTTTTGACTTTGTTCTAACGTCTCCCGTTCTATTCTTCGATACCGTCGTCGTCCGTTCTATCGATACGACAACCTGGGGCACCTCATCTAGCCCGAATTCACCGTAAGCCGATGATCTCCAGGTATTTATGTTGTTTTCTTATTTAAGTGAATATATAAACAATACGAAAATAAAAAAGGGCTTTGAAACTATTATGTAAATTATAAGGGGTTGCAAAGTGTAAGATTTACGTCTTTTGTTTCGCATTTTTTGAGCGTATTGCAGTTATCATACCAATAATACCGTCTTATAGTCTTACTAGTAAATACGAGGATGAAGATGTTGAAAGTTTTACAAAAATTTGAAAAAGCGATAGAAGAACCGGAATTGATCATGGACTGGTCAGAGCTCACATCTATATATAACAACTTTGTTATGTTTAATAAAAGGTTGCGTTGTGTATTTTCAGGTCTATTAATAACAAAAATTAAATTGTATTGGATACTGTCGGTTACACAGTTCCAACATTAGTCTATAATTTTTGCATTAGAAAGTTTGCCTTGAAACATTAAAAAATGGTGTTTTTGCGTTTCCTGATCACCCACGACCTCCTTGTTATTGAACAAAAATTTAAAAAATTTCTGACGTTGAGCCTGGCTAAAAATTAAATGAGGAAATATTTCACTTTCAATATTTTCTCCAAAGTATAAAGCAAATAGTCCATATACAAATAGAATTCAACAATCGCACATGCGTTAGGATAGTATTTGTAATTTAAATCAGCTAAATGTTTTAAGTAGCGAGTTGCTAAGTAGCTTACCAAGTGCCTTACGTAAGGATGTTAATTGATAAACTTTAGTAATTTTAATTTAACCTGGGATCCATGTGTATTATGCGATACATCTTTTCAATGTCACCCATCAAAGCAATATTGTGTTGCCGGAATCGTAATAGTATTGGAAATATATCATCGTGAATAACGAAACTGAACTTGGAAATATTTTAAAGTCGCTACTTTTTCAAAAAATCAATTCAAAATGTCCTCACAATATTTTTAGAGTGGTAAAAAATGTTGTATTAGGTATTTTGCCATTATGGTCGGTTTGAGGTAAGAAGACGCCTAACTAACGTTGGTTGCTTTACTAGAATATAATGACAATTAATTTAAAGTACACTATCTTTGGTAGTTACTCGCTGTCAGTGACTACAAATACGTTTATAAAATTAAACGTCGGCGTCGTGTCGTGGAGGACTGTAGCTGATCACCAAAATTACGAAAAATTTAAATAGGTAACAGTAGATCTGTTGTACTTCTTCTAAAATAGAAGCTGATTTAAAAAAATTTAGAAACTTATTAATTTAAATAAATCAAGTAGGCATCAAAGCGAACAAAATAAGCATATTTAATGGTGATTTTAAGTAATTGCATAATTTAGAATTTTTATTTCATAACCTTGTTACGATAAAAAAAAGTGTACTAGCGTGTGCTTTTCTAACGTTGGGATTTTTCTTGTGTATGAGTTATTTGGCTTATTACGGCCCTGTCTACTTTCACCGTAAGTTTAATAGGAGAAGGTCAAAGTCTATATCTAATTGCGCACGCGTTACTGTGTAGCCGTCAACGAGAACAGTCGTGTGTTGCAATAAAGGAACTGCAAAAGGAAGTTCTAAGCACAAGTGATGAATTAATCCGAAGTTGTTTTAGTCATCCGCCTTGGTAAAACGTAAATTACGCCGGATTTGTAATGAATAATAAACCGAGATGTTGTTTAAAATGAACGTTTGCAGGTGAGCGTACTGACATATATTTCAACACGTATCGAATAGTTTGCTTCATTTGTTTTCTCTAATTATTACAGTTTTTTTGTCGGTTTGTATTTTCTGGGATTACTTTACTCGATGTCTGTTGAGATTTGATTACGTTCAGAAATTGTGGGTTGTCTTTGGGAATTGTTCCGGCCTTATGCTGTCATAATTGGAAGGATTAACCTCTGGACCGTTACTTGTACTCGACGAAGTGATACGCTGAAATAAACCTACGCTATTAGAAAGTGACGAGAAAAATTCTGTCACGCAAGATAGCGGGAAGCAGCGATTTTGGGGTATCTCATCTTACCACCGGAAAGGGGATTTCCTTCAATACTGTGCCGCCGACCTAGATCGCCATCAGTGCTTTGTTTTGGAGTTATTTATCTTTAGGTAACTATTTGTTAATGTCGGAAAATTGGAGGTCGCTAGACCAATAATTTGTACCCAACGGTTTCTTATGCTGTTTGTCCGTATTACTATCAAAGTAACCTTAACCGCTTTAATGAAGTACGTTTCAAGTCAAGGTGGCGCTTATAATTAACTACTCATTAGTACATTTGAATCCACAGGCTCTGGGGGCGTAGGTAACTGGTTAAGAACGACGCTCAGGGACGATAAGAATCCGTTTCACTCAATATCCACGGCTATCAAGTGATGTCTCTTATTTGTTTGCTGTGTCGCTAACTACTTTATAATTGTATGTGTGAATATCACCGAGAGAGCACGATATACTGTATTGTTACCGATATATTTTGTGTATGACGTATTATGTGTGTAACCGATTAAACAGCATTTAAACCGTTGCATCTTTTATTTGGTGATTGCCCATTAGCTAAGATAATGTAACAACCTCAAAAGCACTCTAAATTTTATTCTTGTTTACACTAATTTCTTACGTTATATTTTAATGTTTTAAGGACAATGAATAATTTAATTTAAATATTCATGTTTCATTTAAAATTATTAGTTTCTTACAAAATTTTGTTTTTTCAGGTTTTACTTGAATTTCAACATGGCTACAAAGAAATCTGTTCATTCTGAAGCAAGAAACATTAAAATTGTCATCGAGATCTTCAATTAACAGAAAGCAGGAGGTGTAAGGTCATTTCCTTTAGAAAAGGCAACAGAATTAGTTGCAGCTGCAACTGGAAAATCGATCAGTTTTATAAAGCAAATAAGGAAAATTTGTGATACGTAACAGCTGATTTTGTAAATAATTAATGTTATTATGACTGCTTGAATTAGTTTTTAACAATAACTTTAACATAATTTTGGATCTCCAGTTATGCAGTGCCCCATTAATTAATTGTTTATCATCCACTTATATCTTTATATATATTTCGGTTAATACTAGAGAATGTACAGTAGAAAATAGTAATCAATATTTTTAAAACTTCAGAAAAAGGTGATCATTGTATTATTAATCAACATGTATCTACTAAAAATTGGGTTGATTTGTAAGAAAAGAATGATCCTAATAAATCATTAAACACTTTTTACAATGTTATCAACAGCTGCATTACTAAATATGTACCCAAGACTAAACCAGTCAATAATAATAATAAGAATTCATTTATTGATTACCAATGTTTACAAAATAAGGTCTAGCCAAATGGAAAACAAATTCAGTGAACTGGTTTTCATTGTTTTCGATTTATTGTTCACATTGTAATTTACGTATAATACGAGGATGTACTGATATCTAGTTAGCCTAGACCAGTTCCTTGCATAAACAAAATATTGCGTTACCATAGCAACGAACAATAACTTATTAGAAGTGCCAGAGGAAAGTTTGACGTCAAAAAAGTAAACCAGAGTCACGCAATAAATTAAATGAAAAAAGATGTCGAAAAATTGGAGTATCGAGCCATCATCAAGTACCTGTATTTAAAAGGGTTAAGAGGTAAGCAGATTTACGAAGATTGCTTAATACCCTTGGTGATCAATGTCCTTCGTATGCGACCGTCAAAAATTGGAATGCAAGTTCAAAAGAGGTAAATTTTCCATTGAAGATGATGACCGATCAGGGAAGGGCCAGTTTCTGTGTCAGTCCCCGAAAATATCGATGCAGTTCATGCATGATTTTATCAGTACCGTCGAATTAGGCTAAAACGGATATCTGAAGCACTGCATATTTCATACGAACGCGTTCATCATATGGTTCACGTCAATTTGGACATGAGAAAAATTGCTGCAAAATGGATCCCCAAATGTTTGAATGTTGACCAAAAGCGTGCAAGGGTAGAAGCATCGCGTTCGATCTGTGCTCGATTTGAAAACGATGTAGACTTCTTAAACCGAATTGTTACTATGGATGAGACTTGGGTACATTTCTACGATCCAGAAACAAAGCAACAATCGATGGAATGGCGACCCTCTGGTTCTCCAAGACCTAAGAAGTTTCGTGTCCAAAAATCTGCTGGAAAAGTTCTTGCTTCAGTTTTTGGGATTGCCATGGAGTAATCATGATTGATTTTTGGATAAGGGTAGAGCAATAACTGGAGATTACTATTCGACATTACTGACCACTCTACGGGAAAATATTAAAGAAAAAAGACGCGGAAAGCTATCCAAAGGTGTTTTGTTTTTGCAGGACAACGCCCTTGCACACAAATCTCATGTTGCCATGCAAAAATTCGTGATTTAGGGTTTGAATTACTAGAACACCCCTCTTTATTCACCCGATTTGGCTCCGTCCGACTATCACCTCTTTCCTCAACTAAAAAAAGTTTAAAAGGTCGTACATTTTCTTCCAACAAGGAGGTAATAGAAGCTGTGGAGGTCTGGTTTGCAGAACAGAAAACTTTTTGAAAGGTCTAGAGACGTTGCAGGTTCGCTGTAATAAATGTATCCAATTAAGAGGAGAATATGTTGAGTAATAAAATATTTTGACATTGAAATTTTGTTTGGTTCTATAGTAGGCTAAGAATTTTTCAATATATCCTCGTATTATTTTTAAATCTAGATAAATTACTTAAAGTAAAGTATTTACAATAGATGTTATACAACATAGCTGATTGATACGAGCACTTGAATTTCTCCGTATTGTGTTTGGGAATCCTCAGTACGTTTTTTCTCTTGACTTTTTCCTGTAGTTATAAAATTCAAGAGTTCATATAAATATAATGGTTTCTTGAACGAGATTATTTTATAAAAAAACATAGAAACAGGAAATTATATCTAGAGTTAAATTTTAATATATTATGTGCGAACGTTTTGGAACATAATACGCATCTGTTTTGAAGAACTTGTATTTTATTGCTAAACGCATTAGTTAAATATTTACAGTATACAACAATATCGTACTCTGTTATGCTAAGGACCAAAGATCTAGTAATATTATATTTTTACGTCAGGAGGTAACACATTTTAAATTGATAACAAAAGTTTTAGCCTACTATAACACAAACAACATCTAGAGGTAATATATTTTTTAAACTTTTGTCTAGATTAACACCCATTGTCTAGACCAAATCATGAAATTCAACATTATAATTATTTATATTTACATTGTTTTCAATATTTGCAATACATTTCGTTATGTTCATTTTTTTGCCTATACAAACTCCCATAGTTCATTATCAAACCATTGTCAATTGTTAAATTCTGTATAATTATAAGGTTCTCATTCATGCCAATGATAGCTTCTTGTATTTTATTGGGTAAGGAAGAGATATACAGTTGTGTATCATCAGCATACATGCTTTTCTCACAGTGTTTACTAATATGTCTTACAAAATCAGCTGTGAAAATTGTAAAACAAAGAGGCCCAACTATGCTTCCTGCGGTACACCATAATACACTGTCGCTTTACTTAGCTTTAATTTAACAAGTTGTTTCCTGTGTTTAGGTATGACGTGAACCAAGTAATAACTGCATCAGAAAAGCCGTAATAGGGTAATTTATCTAATAATAATTTTCTATTTAAAAATCGAATGCTTTCGAGTTATCTAAGGCAATAAATATTGTGACATGATCTTTATCCCAAATATCTACCAGATCATTTGTAATTTTGAAAAGTAATGTAATAGTGCTGTGTTTACTGAATCCGACTGGCGTACACTTAATAATTTCTTTCACAATGAATAAATAAATTTGTGAATGTATCCATTTTCAAGTATTTTACTCATAAAGGAAGAATAGAGATTGGTCTAAGCTCATTCATCTTACAAGCATTAGTAACTTCGGCAACAAGCGTTATTTAAAGCAGTTTTCCATTGAAAAGAAAAGGTATTAGTTTCGATCCAATAGTTTAAAATGTGAGTGATAACTTCGGGACATACTCTAGAGATCAGATTCATCATTGTAACACTGATGTTGTCGAAGCCAACAGCATTTGTCTTAAAAGATTTTATAATATTTAGCACTTCTTCAGTTGTAATATGATTTGGTGTAAGTTTGGAATCAAATTTTTTCTGGGTGTTACTATTAAAAATTCAACAATATCAGCTATATCTTTAATTGGTAAAGAATTAATAAAATGTTTATTAATTTCATTGGCGTTTGATATTATTGGCGAGATTCTATTTTGGAAGGGTCTCTGCACAACAGTACTTTTAAGAAAAGACCATAGTTGTTTATATATATACTTATATACTTATATAATTTATAATTTCATTCACGATTTTTTTTCGTCTTCTAAAAATGACTATATCAAAATATTTAAAACTTCTTATTGTAATTTGTGATGTAGTTGGTTGCGGGATTGAATATAGTTGGAAAGTTACAGAAGTGAGAAGGTAAGGTCTTTAGAACATGCTGTCGAGTGCTTAGCCGAGCGGGATGGGGCGGGGAAGAAGAGCTATTGTGTACCTTCGGATTCTTACCTATGGCCAATTCTATTCACACTGTCCTGGAACTCAAATCAAATGTTTCTTAGTTTTGTCTTTGCAGTCAACAGTGAAACTGCTATTGATTTGTTCTTAACCAAATATTCTACTGTGCGAGTGTCTTAATTTTGCAATGAGTGATAAAAAGGGAGAAAAATTTGTTCACGGTCATGCTGAACAAAGAAAGAAGAGAAAATTCCATGGAAATCGGCACTCATTGTAAAATGATGTCGATTATACGTCGTCATCGGCAAAGAAACTGCTGATTAACATAAACTTGAAAGTGCCTCTCGTTTTGAACTTTGCATATTCTATTTTAGAATTTGCATCTGTGTTTTGGCTATTTTAGCAAATATGATATGCAAACAGTGTAAAAATAAAGTAACCTTTACCCAGCCGTCATTACGAGGCTTGGGATTTAAGATTATTTTGTCTTGTAAGTGCAGTACAATACAAACGGTAAACTCGTGCCCTATGCTCCATATCATCATTTGTGCAATGCGGTTGTTAGGTGTTGGCCACGAAGGAGAAAATCTTTTCTGCAGTTTCATGGATATTTGTCAAGGTATAGAAAAGTCGACATATACCGCACTTCTAAAAAATATTCACACAGCCGCATCTGCAGTGTATGAGTCTGTTTTATCGTTTGTTCCAGTACAAGAAAAATATATGAATTAAAAAACTGGGAAGCCACGAGATGAATTAACAGATATTGCAAATTTTTTCGCAGTTATTATCTTCAATAAAAGCTTTCAAAAAGTAATCAAGGTAATGTGCGCAATGGGCTGTCCGATTGGCTAAGCAGCACATGCTTATGTACAGTGCTGCGACGAAACCCGGATCACCTGTTCCGAGCGGCGCATGAGCGACGCGGCAAGAACGGCCAAAATTTCAGCCAAGGAGGACCAAACAGCCTTGAGAAGTTTTCAAGAAGCAGAGAAAGGGGTACTTTATGGACCAGGAATAGCAGACTAACGGTAAGCAAAAATTTCATGCTGTAACTTACACCCGAATTTTCAAAGTGTTTTTTTCGGAACTACATTTTTTAAACTGGGGCCCACGATTTCTCAAAAAAGGTTCCATCGATTGCTTTAAAGTTTTAATGGTAGATTCGGTATACTTGTGGCTATCGCCCGAACTAGGATTTTTGAAAAATAATGAACCGGTTTTTTTTTCATAAAAAAGTATTTGCAAAAAATTGTGAAATTTTGGGTCTTGAAGTTTAAAAGCATTTAAAAAATTTAATTTTTAAGATTTGTAAAAGATCCTAGTTTTGGCAATAGCCATCCACCTACATATTAACATCCAATTTGTTTTTTTGATTTTAGGTTAGTCAGTCTGCCGGAATCATGGACGCAGTCTGTCTAGTACTTTCTCCATGGGTGCCATTTGAGCAATAAAACTCGCGATCAACAATATATTTTTGTTTAAAAAAATTCAAAGTTACAGTTAAAGGCTTAATAAATATATAATAAAAATTTGGAGCTCTGTGTTTTTTCATTTCACTATAAAAAATTTTGAAAAAACCTTAAAAAAAACGGCCGTCACACGGGATAACCCCCTTAAGTTTCTATGTTACTCATTTGGTGTTAACTACACGAACTATATACTAGTTTGTACTCACTTTAAATTTAGACCATTTTTATTAATTAGAATTAAAAATGACATCTTAATTTAATATTTCTTCTCATAATACTCGTACCTACTCGCTGTTCTCGCTACCTCTGACAAGAACAAATATATATCAATAATTGCCAATCCCTCCCTTTGTTCAATTTATAATCAAAATGTATCAACTGAAATTGATTATGTATCACTTAGAAAAAAAAATTTGAATATTGTGTTAAATGTGTAGTTTTTTTTAAAAATTGAAAATATTAAAACAAATAAAATGAGAAATGAAACTCGAAAAGCTGAAAGTCGAATACTAAATTCTACATCGAATTAGAAAACAAATGGTAAATTAATAATAAAGTTAACTATAACGGTAATCCAGATACTCTTCCAAAAAACATCGTGACAAATGGGGTTTAAATACAAAAATATCACGACAAATGAAAATTGTTAATGAAACTCAAAGATATTGTAAATAATGAAGAAGCCAGTTATAATCTTAGATGAAAGTTGCATTCATTTTTATTATGGAGTTACCAAGTACTGGCAATCCGAAGACAAACCTGGTGTGTATCGCACAGACAGATCCGGACAGATGTACATTATTGTTCATGCATGTGATCATACGGATTTGTGAAGAATGGACTATTGGTTTTCGAATCTAAAACAAAATCTGGAAACTACCATGACGATATGAACCATAACAACTTTATGCAGTGGATCCAGAAGCAACTAATTCCAAATTTGTCTACCAACGGTATTGTTGTTATGGATAACGCACCATATGGTAGCGTTCAAATAAAAAATCACCAAATCAAGCAAAAAAAACATAGAAATTAGGGACTGGTTAGAAAGTAATGGCATGTCAACTACGAATTAGATGCTAAAAGGCATAGTTAATTGAATTAGTCAAACAATTTAATTACATAAAGACTTATGTTGTTGATGACCTACTGAAGAATCATAAACACAGTAGACTATGTTTGCCACCTTATCATTGCGATTTAAATCATATTAAGTATACAGGTTGATTGTAAATTCAAGGTCACTTAATTTACTCTTTAATTATCCATGATAGATAGTATATTATTAATAACAAGTAAGCAAGATGAGTATTTTTTAAACTTATCACAAGTTGGCTGACTTTAGGTTTAAGCGGAAATAACATCAATTTTAATAGATCATGTAGTATTTTTTAGGCTAAAGTGAATTCTGTTTAAAAAACTATAACACAAGTATACCGCTTAAGTTACAACTAAATTAGTTATTTTTATTCAAAATCTAAAGAAATGCTTTCAATTGGTACAATTAATCTTAGGAGATTGTAAAAACTAATGTGCACAACGGTCAGAACACAATGAAATAACACCCAAAATATATACAAATAAAGGGGAGGCAGTGTGAACATAGATAATAAAAGAGTAAATCAAGTGGCCCTGAATTTACAATCAACCTGTATATCGAGTTTCGTAAAATATAAAGTTGCTATGAATAATGTATCACAAAGCTCTGCAGAAATCGTGGAATTTGTGAGAAAGGAATTAGCAGATGGAATATGAAAACGAGATGGTCTATTAGATAAAATGTAGTCTATTCCAAGCTGTTTGTCCGGTAAAGGATTAACCTCTCTTTACTTTTGGGCGCACACCGCGGTTGAAATTATTGTGAAATATACAGCCTTCAATTCATTAGCTTTAGGAGAGACAAGATTCGTTATATTGTAGTATGAAATGGATTAAGAAAGGATAGAAACATTTAGAAATCGCATGCATTTAAGTTGAAACAATATACGCCCTTAAAGTATTCTTTAACACAGGTAATAAGGCGAAAATTCTGAAAATGAGTTTTCTACGCTGGTTTTCGGCAATTGTCATTTAATTCAGAAGTACTCAAACAAATGTTACAAATTATTGGACAACGATTATTCTTAATAATTATTTGTTTTAAAGTTCAAATAGTTTGTAGAATATACAAAAGACGAATATAATTAACAATTGCTGGAATTTGCGTTTGACATTCTTTAAAGAGCTAATGAGATATTAATGTAATTTTCGTCATTGAATACATAATATCTTTTTACTAATGAAGTAACACAATTTTTTAAAAAATAAACAGTCTTCTAATTTTCTTGCATTGGGGCAGTGCTGTATTTCTTAAGTTTAATCAACATGCCGAAAAAGTATAGTATAAGTGAGAGACAGATGGTATTGAATACTTATGATTATTTCGTGAAGACAAAAGAAAATTGGAGACCACTAGCGTCCTTCCTTGCTGTGCAACAAAGAACAGCTGACGCACACCAAATATCAGTAAAGACAGAATCAAGAATACTTCATCTGAAAGAAAGTGGTAATTTGGAGTCTGTGAAGAGAGTGTTTTGTAAAAAACGTTTGGTCGACGTACCGGAGAACAGCAAACAAACCATTCGTGAACTTATTTATGAACTTTATACAGCAAAAGAGTATCTAACTTTAGATTCACTCATGAGATTGATTAATAATAGGCACGTTTATGACATAAAAAAAAACATGCTTTCAAGGGATTAGACTGGGAAAACAGGGGTATAAACATAGACGGTCTGTTTTGCGGATGATATTGTCCTAACAACCAACAACCAGAGAGAAGCAAAAGAAATGCTGAATGAACTGAGAGAGGCGTGTTCCGGCGTTGGACTGAAGATAAACTTCTCGAAGACAAAGATCATGACAAACCTTGTAATGAGCGAGAAAATAAAGATCGATCATACTGACATCGAACTGGTGGAAAAATATATGTATCTAGGTCATGAAATACGAATATCCAGAGATAATCAAACATGCGAATTACAAAGAAGGATCAACCTTGGATGGGCAGCCTATGGTAGACTGAAACATATATTTAAGAGCGACCTTCCCATATGTCAGAAAAGGAAAGTATTTGACCAATGCGTCCTGCCGGTACTCACATATGGAGCAGAGACCCTAACTTTAACAACAACATCCGCCAGAAAGCTGAAGGTGACCTAACGCAAAATGGAGAGATCAATGCTTGGATTGAGTTTACGAGACCATGTTACAAATCAGGATCTTCGCCGAAGAACGGCGGTAACAGACATCATAGAGAGTAACGTCATTGAAGTGGAAGTGGGCTGGACACGTGGCAAGAATGGGGGCTGACAGGTGGACAAAAGGCTCCTGGAATGGAGACCGCGCGCCGATAAACGGAGTAGAGGAAGACCACCAACGCGTTGGACCGATGACCTGAAGAGAGTGGCAAGCAACTGGATCCAGCAAGGACAGGACAGACAAAAGTGGAGGGCCATGAGGAGGCCTATGTCCAGCAGTGGACGTTGAAGGCTGATTAATGATGATGATGATGATGTTATTTATTTTATTTGTGTAGTAGATCACATTACAAATTTTACTTCTTACGTATTATATACCATTATTTTTGTATCTTGGTATAATACCCACATCTACGGCTATGATTCTCGTTTCGTCAGTACCTGGGCTAATGGGAACATGTTTTCACAGATTAACCTATTGTTCTCAGACCCTAGATGGGTCGATATGCTGCAAGAGCGGCACAATGATCGTATTTTGATTAGAATTTATTGGTTTTTACTTAACCGTAGAAGTACCGCTTTCACAAGAAAATAAAGAATTATTTCAAACAATTATGATTTATTACTCCGCGCCAATAGTATACATACTATACACCCGTTGAATTGTGTATTTCTAGACGAAACTTAGGTTTTTAGTAGAGGGACGTCAAAACGTAGTTGGCAAGATAATCATGTCAAAACAGTACAACAGCCTAGTAAAGCAAGTAATGGTAAACGGTACATTATCCTACATGATGGGAGATAAAAATGGATTTATCGACGGATGTAGCATAACTTTTGGCACAAGGAATAAATCATTGGACTACCATGATATCATAAATGCGAATTTATTCGAAAAGTGGTTTCAAGATTCACTGATGCCAGCACTACATGAACCGTCATTGATCATCTTGGATAATGCATCGTATCATTCCCGAAAATAGATAATTATCCCGCAGCTTCTTGGACCAAAACTCAAATTTTGGAATGGTTGTTGACTAATAATGTTCCTTGTGATAATAGTATATGTTAAAGGCAGAATTGTTAGAGTTTGTAAAACAAAACAAAGCAGGGAAGGAACACCATCAATATGTAGTCGATCAATTAGCATTATCACTTGGGCATCAAGTTCTCCGCCTACCTCCTTATCACTGTCACCATAACGCGATAGAATTAATTTGGGGAATAGCTAAAAACTATTATGATAAAAATATTACTTCTACATGTGGAAAAGAAGAGGACGTGTTACAAGTTTGGCAAAATAGTTTAATTCAAGTTACCTCTGACATTTGGAATAGAACCATTACTCATACGGAAAAAATAATTAAAGAAACCTTTGACCGGGAACATATAATAGACGAAGTGCGACCTCATATTATTTCCGTAAATACAACAGATAGCGATGACAAACATATTTTTAATTTGGATGATTCTGATAATCAGTACAATAATTAGTTTGAATACAAGACAAAGTGTTTGCAACTAAACTAAAATCGTATTAGTATGTCATTAGCTCTTTAAAGAATGTCAAACGCAAATTCCAACAATTGTTAATAATATTTGCCTTCTGTATTATTCTATAAAATATTTGAATTTAAAAACAAATAATTATTAAAAATAATTGATTGTCCAATAATTTGTAACATTTGTTTGAGTACTTCTGAATTAAATGACGATTGCCGAAAACCAGCGTAGAAAACTTATTTTTAGAATTTTCGCTTTAATACCACTGTTAAGGAATACTTTAAGGGCGTATATTGTTTCAACTTAAATGCATGCGTTTTATAAATGTTACTATCCTTTATTAACCTATTTAATACTACAATATAACGAATCTTGTCTCCCCTAAAGCTAATGATTTCAAGGCTGTACATTTCACAATAGTTTAAACCACGGTGTGCGCCCAAAAGTAAAGAGGGGTTAATACTTTATCCGACACATAGCTTGGAATAGACTATAGTAGAAATTTTGGCATGAAGAAATAAGTGACGAAGATGACAGTTAGAAATAATTGTGAATTGATTTTGTCTACACGCTTATGTTATTTTTATAAAAGGATTATTTTATTGTTCTATTCTGAAAATGTTCATCTCTTTCAATTATACTTCTTGTAATTTGCATGCAATTCACTTTACTGTGAAGAAACTTAGAAGGAGGAATTACTCAGCAGCATAAACATTGCTGAACGAAATCGCTTTTAATTGAAATGTACGAATAATCATACAGATTTAAGCGATAATGTGTTTGATCTCAAAACCGTGTTATTGTAAACTGTTTTCGTGTTTGATAGTTTACTAGTTTAGTTCTTATATTATCGATTTGGTGATTAATATTTCATGTTCTAATAATTAAAATTACTTTCCTGCTAGAATTTCCCTATTGCAACAGTAAAGGCAGATCAGAATATTGTGATGTAAAATAATGTAATAACCTAACCTAAAATTATTTACTTTGATAACAAAAAAACTTGTATCTGATTGTACCGACAAAACTAAAGCGACGCTAGTCACGCCTCTCCAGGTCTTTGGTTTGCCAATAATAATTTCTAAGTTTAAATGAAAAAAAAATTCTTAGGGTACCACAAAGATCGAATTTATAGTGTTTTGTAGTTTAGATGTTTCCCAAAACAATTAACACAAACAATACCAAAACTTTTTCAAAAACCAATTAAAAATTCAAGTTAAATCCTTATGCAAACGTAAAAAGATTCAGTTTTTATTAACATTTATCTCATAACTTCCAAGGATTGAAGAAGTGTAAGTACAATTTCGTAAATAAAATTTAAATCGCTTTTTTACGCGTCTAATCTTAGAAAAACAAATAAACGATGTGAAATTATCCGTTTGAACGTCCTTTCCTTGAAATTAATTTAAACTTTCTTTTAAAAGGTGGAGAAATCGTTTAATTCCGTTACAAATCATTTTGTTCAATTTATTAAAGAAGTAATTGCTATTGGATAAGACTTGACGAATTGAATCGTGGAAGTTTCAAAGGTATGCAACCTAAGAACTTCCTTTTAACAGAAATAATTAAGATATACGTACGTAGTGCTTGCAACTAATCTCCTAGTGTCACGGAACGGCTTCCAACTACTATAAAACTACTTATTTTATTACCAGGTAAACTTTCAAATTTTATTTTGCAAAGTTTAAATGGGTTAGAACTTACCGAGAATGATACAAGACACAATTTTAATAAATGCTTACGTGTGCAACTGCAAAATTTTGTGACAAGCATTAATTTTATTTATTGATTGTCTTGTTTTTTAGTTTTTTTTAAATCAATACTACATACATACATAAATTATGCGTTATATTTAAATTTTAAAAATCAATTAAGGAAATTTTGTACTATCTATCTGAATACTTTTATAAGTATTTTATTCAAATATATTGACTTTGTTTTTGATATTGTTGTGTTGAATAAAACTAATAATAAAATTACAAATGCTCTGGTTTAAGGATATAGCTTCTGATTCATCTATTTCACTGTCAACAATGAACTTATACGTACAGTCGATTCAGTATTAGTATAAACATCAAAGTGCCCTCACTTAAAACTTAAACGCAAATAAAAAATGACTGGGCTATACATCACGTCGACAAAATCATGATGAAAGTTTTTACATATCGTGTTTTATTAATTTTTTTTATTTTTCGTATCCAAAAGCTTCTTTAAAATAAATATATGCTCTAAATGTCTGACAATAAAGCACTGAATATCCACAATAAATAACACAACTAGAACGTGAATAAATCAATTGTCTACAAAACCATATTGATGAACTTCTAAATTTCTTATTAAATTTACTAAACATAAAGATATTTCTCGTTAAACTAATTTTTTTAGTATGATTTCGTTTAATTGCAATAATAGTAGGATCCATTAGAATAAATGTTCATTGATAGTGGATACGATTACAGGCAATAACGTTAATACTAAATATGTTAACGCTAAGTAAAAGCAAACAATGTCCTAATTATTCCCTGGTTATTATTAGAAAATGGTGTTTGTGTAAACGTCATAAAATATAGTCATTTTTACGGTCGCTTATATGGACACGCCCAATACGATATAAATTACATTAACCACAAAAAAAACATGTATTCAATATTAAGGTATATTTACTACAATAACTGCATTTCGTTGTAAGGAAATTCCATCTATTTCTTCCACCTTTGTTTGTTACTCAATTTCAGCTAACCTTAATAACGGCGTCATGCTTGACAGGATATGCTTTGTTACAATGACAGAGTATATTGATGACCGTTCATTATAGGGACTTTCCTTGAGGTGACATCCAGTAATTGTGTTTGCCTAACAATGACCGAAAGCACGAGAAAGTAACTTTTCGAGGGAAGTATGTAAATTAACGCAAAGTATTTTGTGATTCTGTAGAATTGGTTTCGAACGTTCAAACTCTGCTCCAATTAAAACTTTTTCCTGACGCTATTGTATTGTATTACTTTATTTAAATAATGGAGTTTTTAATTAACACATTTCAAAATCTTGTTAACACTTATTTCAGTTACCTCAAAAGAATATAATTTAACAATTCTAATTCATTTTAGTCTGGCAGTTAACGAAATGAACCAAAATGAACAATTAAACAAGCATAATTTTTTCATTTGCGCATTTGTCGCAAAATTATGTAATTCCTTGCAAATATTGGGTTATAATAAACTGAAAACTATGTGTCGACATGCAATTCAATTAGGAACATTTAGTTTAGTTTACATTACTTCCAATTTATCTGTGGTAAAAAAAAATAGTTTCCGTAAGCGAAATAGAAAATCTGATTGGAAAAGGAAAAAGAGGTCATACTTAGTTGTGTTTCATTAAAATTTTCATTGTGACTTCCAAAATTAGAACTCTCTGCACAAGAGATGATTAACTTACTCTCTCCAAATTTAAAGTACAAAAAAGGTTACAGTGTGTTTCAAAAATGAAGAGTTTTCGCATATGTTTCCAAAAGTTCGATGTTAGTCAAGTCTTTCTACTCAATGCTAATGAATGAAATAATTTCAAAGTACAAAATGTTCAAAATTCTAAAGAAACTAAAGTTGTAAGGTTCACATACCTAATAAAAAAGAAGATAGGTAACATTTTGTTATTAAATGTAAAACGCCAACAGAGCTAACGACTAGTCCGAATAGTCTGCGGAGATTTTAACGCCAAAGTAGCAAAGGAACCGCACATGGGACAATTAACAATGGCTATTCTAAAAACAAAAATAATTGATTAAAAAAAATAGGAAAAGCAAAATTCCAACAAATTCAACACTCAAGGAGTGGACAAACGAAAAGTCTAAACAGTAAGAAAAAATCGAAGTAAAACCGACGATATTGCCTTCATACTAATTCTTGACTCAAATTAGTGTGAATCCTTTTCAGCCCCACTTTTGGTATTCAAAAACAATGAACATAAGTGACTAAATTAAGTGACACTTGAGTATGTAACCAATCAAAAATGTTTTCGAGCAATGATTGGTAACAAAATTTATTCCAAGTAACTAAAACGTCTATTTCAACCTACTCAAATTGGATAATATAAATGTAAAAGTAGTTAGACGTAGGTAGTACAAATACTATGATACAGATATAATGCAAAACAGATAAAAGTACTAACGTTAAACGAGGTAGATAAGGTAAATCGATCAACCAACTATGGAGTCGCTACTGAATCATTTTATCTTAGCCAAAAGATCAGATTGCAGGAAACCTCTAAAAGGGTAAATCCCATCAACGTGATAAACTAGAAATTTCAAGAATTTGCGCGATAAATGTTTTCCAGAGCGTGGATATGAACCTGATACGTAGGGTCCCAAACTACCAAAGCATACTCCACCCGAGTTCGAATGACAGTTCTGTACAGCATGAAAGGTAAATCAGCGCTTAAAAAATTACTAGAGTTTCTGATAATAAAACCAAGAGTTTTACTCACACAAGTTATATTCGTAAACCGTTTATTGTAAATAATTGTTGTGTATTATTGGCATCTAATTTTCTTAGTGTGCACAATATATGTCGTTTGAAAGTTTTGTACGTTAACTTTTTTTTACAGCAACCAGAACCCGTTATTACGCAAAACATTGAACTACAGAGATACCGCTCTTGCAACCGTTCACCGCTGAGAACTCTAGTGGTTTACATGGCACCCCGAGCAGGGACCTGCTAACGTTCTCCGTTGAGCACCCCGGTGGTGGGTTTACAATGAAACAATAGATCGAAGATGCGAACTAAAGAAAAGAGACATTCAAAAGTGACACCCAGATCTTTAAAAGCGCTAGAGCGAGTAATGGAGACGTTGGAAAAAGAATAGTTAAAAAGAATTGGGGACTTTGCTCTGGTATAAGAAACGATGTGACATTTAGAAACGTTTAGATCTAAGTGATTAAACCGACACCATTTATCAAAAAGATCAAGTCTTCTCTGAAGCAAAAGAGCATCAGACATGACACGTATTACCTGAAACATCTTCATGTCATCCGCATACAGTAGGCAATAATAATCGAGAGTAGGTGCGACGTTATTGACAAAGATATTGAATAATAGAAGACCAAGAACAAAGCCTTGGGGTACACCCGAAGGGACACTTGAGACACGCGACCGGAAGCCAAGCAGCTCAACAAATTGGGTTCTATCACATAAGTAACTCATGAGTAATTGTACTAAGTTGTTACTCAAACCAAATGCGTGAAGCTTCAAAATGAGAATCTCATGGTTTAACCGATCGAAAGCCTTACTAAAATCGCTGTGCACAACGTCGACCTGAAAACCAAAATCCAAGGATTCAGTATGAAACTGGTGCATAACAGTTAAATTGGTAATCGTGAAACGCCTTCTAATAAAGCCGTATTGACAGCTGTGAAGCTTTTGGGAGATTCTAGAAGCGATGTGGTTATATAAGCAAAATTCAAAAAGTATTGAGAAGTTACAGAGAAGCGCGATGGGACGATAGTTAAGATTGGATAACAATAGAAGATTAAGTAACCTATTGTGGAAATTGCGGACAAAGTTGAACTGCTCAAAAGACAGTAAGTTGCAAAAATTATTTAGTTTTTGAACACGTTCGGAGGTACAGCCAGAAAGGGACGAGGCATATTTGGCAAAGTTAAAATCACCCAACAAGGATCAGGTCCATGGATAATGTGAAGTAGCTCAAGTGCCTCAAACAGTGTGATTACGTGATTATAAGACACAATTTGGAATATGTAGACAGCGACAAGACAGAATCTAGCACCAGAGGTACTTATATCAATACAGCAGAAATATTGATATCGAGAATAGACTAAAATAAAGGAGACATTGAATACAAATCTGTATGCTGCGCATGAAAGTTAAGCAATGAGAACTCCGCCACCTCTAAATCTGGATGTGGCTTTGAGTGACCGGTCATATCTAAAGATGTTGAAAAGAAGAGGGGAAAGTTCGGAATTATTGACAAAGTCGCTTAACCAAGTTTCAGTGATGACAAAAATATCGATATAAGAGATAGAAGAAACACCGTTGAGAAATTTTTGTGTTTTAGTGTTAAGGCCCGTAACGTTTTGATAATAAATGTAGACAGAAGCAGAAGAAATATGAGATGAAAAACAGTCTGGAGTGTTGGCGGGAGAAGCGGGTAATTGCTATCCGGGACCTACCAAATCTGCTTTTAAAGCAGTAAGCTTTTCGACATAAACAGAACAGTTTCTATCCCAAGCAACGTAATCAGGTTTAATGTTGGGCAGAATTTTGCTGACTACAGCAATTACAACACTTAAAAAAATAAGATTTACAGTCACCAAATAGAATGTTGTTCAGCACACTTAAGGCATACCAACGACTTACGGCAGTGGCGAGACGAATGGTGGAATCCGCAACAATTCAAACAACAAATAACTTCTAATGCATTAAACACAGGGCAAGAATTGTACCCAATAAATGTATGTCCAGCCAAAAAAGCAGATATGTAGGCAGCAGCGTTAACCTGTAAGACAGCTTGAAATGAGCTTCTGTTCTTCCTAAGAGGGATGACCGAGATCCATTTGATACTAGAGGAACCGAATAAATCAGGATTTTGTACACCAGCAAACTGGACAGTGGTCTCCAGGCTGTGCAACTCAGTTATCCCAGTGACTCTTATGCGGGGATGGAGCTTGGTGGGTTCAATCACTTGATAGTTTTCTGAAAGGTGGTCGCCATCTGTTTCAATTTCCCGGCGCTGTCACTACAGGAGCAACTAACGAGAATATCACCACCAGCAGTATACTTCACACCGACGACACCTAAGCCAGACGATATGGAGTCTACAGTACGTAAAATCTGGAGCTTTTAGATAGTACCGGCGTAGAATTTAGACTGCAGAGAATTCAATGCTTTGGATTTCAAGACTCGATTGCGAGATTTTTATGGTACAATTTACGCATATAATACGTCTACCATTTGTGTATTAATTATCTTTATTGAAAGGCCCAACAGCAATTTTGGTAAGCACATTTTGTTAATATTTATTTATGTAATAGTGTTCGTTTTAATTTAGGGTCTTTTAATTTCTCTTTTTTCATTCTTTTTCTTATTTTACCCAGTCATCTTACTGCTTTCATTTTTCGCCGATGTGCAGATGCCTTTCCGGTTTTCTCTCGCTACCGTATGACGCATCATTCTATATATCTCTTATGCAAATTCTTGAGGATACAAAAAAATCAAGGAACCCTTCTAATTATCTATCTTTTCCTGGAATAAAAAACAATGGAGTTTCAAAACAATACTGATCAGCGACATTGCAAAAGAGGGCAATGCCCGAACGCCATTTTCGTATCATATCTGGTTAAGTATTACGTGAAAATACATAATCCTTTTTTAATTAACGATCATTTAAAATGTAAATAATGTTTAATGTACATATCTGTAAAAAATCCGGATCCGAATTACAATCGCTTTATTAATGTTTAAAATATTGAGTTATTTTCAATTGATTCACGTATTTACTGTTTTTACGATTTTCATATATAAACTCATTTCTTTCATTTTTTACTGTGTCTTTAATTTTCTGCTATATATTGATACCTTTATGTAAAAACTTCGTAACTACAATGTTTGACAATTTTGAGATTTTAACACTATCTGTTAAGTAAAAACTTACGCTTCCTACTGTGTAAAGCTCATATCTCCACGAGGTTCCTGTAATTTAATATTAAAAAGAAAGGAAACAACTTAACTCCATAGCTTCTTTCATCACGTGGAAAATCTCGTAACTCCTATTAGTTCAGCAGTCGTGTTTACATGCAACGCCACTTTTGAGTGTTTAAATAGTAACCGTTAATTTTGGTTAATTTAAGATCTGCGTGTACTAGTTTTTGATGCAAAATAAAAAAAAACAACATTGGAAAACTTGCACTACAACAATAATTATTATGAAATTTTCAAACACCGATCTGACTTTTATGTGAAATCTGATTAAAATGAGTTTTCCCTTACTGAAGCGCATTTTTTAAGCGCGTTTTGCTTCCTGCTAGCGCGTCTGTTTGTTTTGGTATTTTCAAGTAAAACAAATTAAATTATTATTTTTTGCTTAGAGGATGTCATCTCGAGCTAAAAAAATTTTGGAGATGGCTTTGGTTAAGGACATTTTATTTCAATTTTCGCCAAAATCCAACATAAATATTACTTCAGTGACAGTTTGCAATGAAGAAGTTAATGAAGATCCTCAGACTACTGAAGTAGTGGCGCAAGAATTAACTAATGTTCAGACTACTGATGATAATTTGAAAAATAAAATAAGTGAAAATGAAGACAAAAGTGATAAAAATTCCGATTATATACCCACTGCAATCGAGCAACAAGAACATCAGCAACAGGAAGAAGAATTTACTGCAGAGTTCACACGCAGGCAGAAACGAAGACTTGTTGATTGAAACAAATGGAAAGTTAATATTAATAAACAAACACGGGAAAAAAGGAAACAATACCATGGAAGAAAAAAAATTGATAGCGGTTGGGTATATGATATTTCAAAAAATTCGAGAAGGATCTAAGAAATGTGTAGATGCAAACAGATTGAAAATAAAAATTCTAAAGTAAATTGTGTACTGTTATCTGAAACAAGCAGAGAAAACTGTTTCAAGACTTTTGGAAAATGGACAGCAAAAAAAGAAAATTTATGTTAAAATGTTGATAACTAGAAATGAAATTAAAAGGCCCGAGATAGAAAAGAGAAAGATAGTTCCAAACGCAAGTACAGTTACTTTTATCACTTCATGAAAAGACAAGAAAAGATTCGTGTTTGTAAGAAAATATTTCTCAACACATTGAGCATAGGGGAGTGGAGTGTGTTGGCTTGGAAAAATGAGGAAAATCACAGTAATAATCGAACAGAATATAGTGTTTCTCGACTTGCTGCCAAAAATAGAGTCTCACTATTGTCGGGCTCAAAGTACCAAAAAATATCTTGAACCTGTGTGGACTTCCAAGTCAGACATCTACAAATTTTATGTTAATAACTGGTGCAAAGAAATAAATGTTGAGTCGTTTTGCCTATCATTGTTTATGCATGAATTCGATGACATGAACCTTTTTTTTTCTCAAAGAAAGACGAGTGCAGTATTTGCGTAGCACGAAAAACAGGAAATTTGGACGAAATGGAATATCAGCTTCATCAAGCAAAAAACTAAAGGATAGAGAAGAAAAATATAGTGAGAAGAATAAAATGTATTTCATTATTATAAGCAAAAACTAGTAATCCATAATTTTATCATCTTTAATATAAAATCCAAGGAACTCGAAAGTATTCATCGAACATCGTCCAGGTTTTGCACTATTAAAGAACATGTTAATACCCACTTAAATCCAGAAGAGCAGCGCTACAAATTAAAAATTAAAAAAAGTTGTGAATTTTTTAAATATCGTCATTTTTTTTTTTTTTTGGATTTTCTCGGAATTTATTCATCCGATCGGAACGTTCGAGTTAGCATTTTATTTGTCTTTTAATTCTCTACAAATCGTCTGTTGACAGTTTTGCGATCGGATGGATAGATTAAAAGTTATGCGCAAAAAACGTGAAAAATGGCATTTTTTCCCAAAGAATCGTTAATTACAAAAATATGAAGTAAAAAGTGGAGTATCAAACTATGCACCCACTATCAGCTACCGTTTCCAGACATAATGACAGTGGTCCTATGCTGCTATTAATTTTGTCAAGCTAAAATGCTCTGTTGCTTGGCCTACTAGGATAAAAAACAAAATTGATACTGATATTCTCAAACTGTACAAAGAAAGAGCTCACTTAATGTTTTTACTTCTCTTGTTTGATCATAAATATTTTTTTAAAAATATTTTTGTGTTTTCTTTAACAATTGGGGGATTTTTCGATACAATATTTATTTTGCTAATTCTTAATTCAGAAAAGGATTGCAAATAAATTAATACATTATTTTAGCAACAAAATTGTTTTATAATAATTTGTCTGTGATAAAATCTATTAAAAATATGACAAATTTTGTATTTTACATTGAAATGCTTTTGTCAATGCTTAAAACCTCCTGCGAAAAGTATGTAACTCCATTGTCGATATTGAAAAATCTAGGAATAACTCGTAACTCCTTATTTTACTTAAAAAGGTATTTTATTCAGAATATATATGTATATTCAATCAATAATCTCATATTCTCAAAAGCATTCTATGAAAAAAGCAGTTTTTCATGCCTCCTGTAAAACTGTGAAATTTGGAGTTACGAGGTTTTCGTGTGTGTTTCCGAATTATTATCTTTATTGTTTGGCATTTTTTACATTTTGGCAAAAGAAATTAAAATGTTGTAACAGTCGAGTTCGTACACTTCTTAGAGAAGAGTCTCAAATTTTTTTTTAAATGAGACTTACCGAAATGAGATGTAAAACAATCGGACAAATTCTTACTCAATAATTAATCGACTTACATTTCGCATAGATGTTGTTTGGGATATATATTTTAATTTCTTAGCCAGAATGTGAAAAGTGCCAACGATAAATAAATAATTTGAAACACATATAATTAAGGAAACAAAATTTATTACACAAACAAAAGTTAACGGGTTCAATTATAAATGCGTAGTAAATAGTTTCTTAAAGTTTTAAATAATCCCTCAAGCATAAAATTTAAATAGAGATTGGATCCATTTTCTTCACAATATAAGTACAAGTTAAATTTTAATGTAATTCTTTTTATAGTTAACTTAATGGTTACACCCATTCGCTTCACTTAAGGAAAATTTTAGGTAGATTTAGTTAAATCAATTTAGGTAAAATAAGGTAGGTACTTACAATTTTAACATTTAACGTAAAAAAAAGGAATGTTATATTTCCGGGAATTGATGATACAGGGCAGCGTCATTCGGTTGGTGCGTTGATTATCTTGAGATAAGGTGATTACGTCAATCAATTTATTTCAACGGTAGTAGGTAAAACGATAGTTTTTCCATAAAAAAAAATCTTGGTTTGTATCCTCAAAATTCCTGCAAGAGTGATACCGGATAAGTAGCCGTAGTTTCAATCTCTCTTACAATGAACGAGTTGGGATCTAGTTAATTTGCAAAAAGTAAGATAATGACCCAAGGTAAGGTAACGATAAAAATAATCAGAGATTCAAAGAAAAGAAAAACGAAAAACCCTAAAGCAAAATAACACAATTAAACAAAGATAATATTAACAAAAGTAAGCTTACCTGATTAATTTATGGGCCTTTTAAGAAAGATATTTGCACAAACAGTGCGTCACGTACACCGTAAGAATGGCGTTTTTAGGATTCTCAAGTAGTCCTTGCGACTTGCATTCGCGCAACTCGACTATGGGCTCCATAGAAATAAATAAATGCAGAAAACATATACGGGGTAAATCAAAGATAAATATATACACTTTCTACTACAAAATATGTATATTAAATCCACTTAATGTATTAGAGAAAATTAATAAAAGATAAAATAACAGTTACAACGTAACAATGTAATGACATCTCTTTAATAACGTCAATTCAAAGAAAAGTACTGACCAAAGTTAAGATAAAAATTTGACCTCTCATTATATAAAAAATTTGGAGACCCCTATCTCAGAAGTAAACGACACGATCGTTGCAAGCTGCAAGGAAGATAAACAGAATCAGAAGTGGGAGCTCCTTCAAACCTCCGGTTAATAATAAAAATGCAGTAGTCAATGTCATTTTCAGTTAAGTCGATATATAACTGAAAAACAATATCGACGGTTTCAATATCGTAATAGTAAGTGAAGTGACCACAAGTTAATGCTTCAGCAGGAGAAGACCTTATGCATATCACAAATGTAGATAATACAACATTTTCATGCATTTTTTTTTTAATTATATTTCAGTTGATTCAGATTTGCCTATTGTGGAGGTACTCCCACAAAAATTACGTTCAGAGAGGTTTGCAATCGAGAATGAGCTTGAGATCCAAATTGCTCGTACAAAAAAGCCATAACAAAACCTATTAAAACTAGAAGAAGAAACAATTAAAATAAAATATTTGCTTTCCCCATAGCCAGGGTGCAAACTTATCCCCAACTGGTAAAATTAACTATACCAAGTCAAATAAAACGGTAGAGACGTCAAGAAGGTGTTATATTAATAGAGCAGGTTTTCAAACTTTAAGAAAACAAAACAATCATTAAGTACCTGGTAAACAAATACTCAAAAAATCGTCGTGGTTCGACAGATAGTATTAGTAGATCAATCAAAACCAAATAATTATTAGTGCACTACTAAATTGTATATGAAACGTAAGTTCGGAGTTCTAAGGAGAAATTCACTGAAAACACAATCATAAAAAACAATACTAAATATAACTAGACTGGTAAATAGTAAAAGTGAGAAAATATTACAATTACTGATGTTATTCATGAGGTCGTAATATTTAAGGGTAGAACCTCAAATAACAAGAGTATCTTACACTAATTGGTATAGAGAATCTATGAGCTTTTGTGATAAACTTTATAAGGGACTATCCATAAAGTTGCTACTAAATTCACATGGATGTAGGCTTTACCAGGTGCATTACTTTCTGCAGTAACCAGGCTGCACTTTAACTTCATCTCACAGTTTTGATATACTTGAGAATGTGTAGCCGCTACCTAGCACATGCTTTACAGCAATTTTAAAATGGCTTAGCGCTCAGTTTATCATATTTTGTTGCCGGATCAAACCTCAAATAGTCACGCACGATTGTTTTGCCGGTTAGGCAGTAAAAGGATGTGAGTTTAAAAAATTTTCTTACACTTATCGTCTATTTGAGAGGGTAGAAGTTTATCCGGGAATCAAAATCAAATTTCCGTTTTAGGCACTACTTCCTTTGCCAACGTGCCTACAAAAGAGGGACAGATAGAGCACTCAAAAATTGATTTTCAATCAAAACCAAGCAAGTCCAAAAACAAAAATTTTAGAAATATCTACAATACACAATATACTACAAAGTTTCGACAAATTTGTAACTATTATATTTTTCCTCACTTTAAATTTGTCTAAAGCAACTATCGTCTTAAGTCTTTTGTTATTGAAAACCCAATATTCAAACACAACGCAATGTGGAAGATTCTCAATTAGACAGCTTCACTTAATTTCCCATTCGTTAAAATAGTTCGCAACTTTACTAAATCAAAGATTCGTAATACGTAAAATTGTTTATACTTTTGTTTAAAGCCTCCGCATTCCTGATATTTTCAAACTTTAGTACATTATAATCCTTACATTTATAATTATGTACTATTACATAATACGCCGCGTACATTAGTTCTTAATGCGAATCTTTTTTGTTTTCAATTGAACTTGTCGCAACAATCTTTTGTACGGTACTGACTCTAAGTTTCAAAATGTTTGTCACCTTCTTAATTTTTTGGACATAGAATAATGCAATTTTGACAATGCGACTTCAACCAAAAAATGTGTGGGTTTAAATCCTGACAAACAGACATTTGAAGAAACAACAACGTAACAACTTGTCCATTAACCACAAACGGCATGCAAGATAACTCTAGGTTATAAAAGTAATTCTTTGAATACGAACAAAATCTCTGACTTATTATACAAACACCAATAGTTATTTATTTACCGAGGACGTAAAGTTGCGCAGCATTTAATTTTTTGTAAACACCTGGAAGTTGGAAGTTACTGCGATATATTTTTACCCGTTAATATGGTAACCGGAATCGACGGATTAACGTACCCTCCGAGGTATGGTGGAAACAGACCTTCTAAATTGGCTCGAGAAAATCTCTTGCCGTCACTGGAATCGAACTAGCGCGCCGGCGGTGACCAGTTTACGAAACTGACGCTTTTGCCGCTAGGTTATGCTCCCACACCAATCGATTATATTACTAATTATTATTATTAGACGTGTTACGATAGCACGAGGTTATGGTACTAGATGTTGCATCAAACTTATTTTTACATACTGTTCTATTTATGCAGGTTTTGAGATTATTGGCACAGATGTCAGTGATTCAATTTTTCCCTGTTCATTGCATGTATTTTACTTTACTTAAAACTCTGAAGTAGATACATGTTATTTGCTAATCAGTAGGAAACTAGTGAGAAAAGAAGGATATTAAATTTTGCATTTTCACAAGTTTTATTATAAATTGTAAGAAGTTAAGTAAACTAATAATACTTTATTGGACTATTTAGTAGTGATAAGTACATAAATAAAATTATTGCCGTACATTTTCTTTGTTGCTTATTTTAATTCGTCAATTTTGCTTTAAATTTTAAGGTCATTTGACATTCTTTTATTAAACCGGTCTATTAGGCGTAGTAAAACTTTTTTCTTAAAAATTTTCGTTTCTTACAAAACTTCTAAATAAATTATATTTCGCTAAAACCCTTATAATTAATATTCAACAAAGTATTTAAAAAGTAAGTAAAATTACCTGTTAATTAGAACACTCCTAGAACATATATTACTTTCTTTTAAATATTAGTTGTAGAACACTAATACTATTATATTGTTCTTTCAAAAATTTCTATTAGCCTACTTCGATTTTGCACAACCATTACAACAACTCTATCTTTTTTGAAATGCTTTCCTTGAAGATCTATCGAATATTCAACAAATCCTATTAATACTTGACATTCAAACGTATACGAAATTTAAATTATGTTGAAAATTTTATATTTTTGTCGATAATGTAGTTTTTCAAGTTTTATATACTTCAAGTATCATTTAAAAACCTTCATCAAGCTTACGTTTCCTTATTTACTTATGTATTATGATCTGAAAATCTTAAACAGGACGTAATTGAACGTATACAGTTTTTTTATTCTGTTTTGTAATTTACAAAGATAGTTTTTCTATACTAAATTCGCATTTAAAGTTATTGATTAGAATTGGAAATTTATAGTATAGCAGGGCACGTAAAATTTTTAATAAAATATCATCCGTATTAATAGTCGTTTTAGAAAATGCATCAGTTGTGTTGTCTTCTGCGTATACAGGTATTATGTAGAATCTTCTCATTGAATTTAGATTTTGTTTATTGACATTGATGTTACGATTTTGCACTCAAATAACAAAATTCAAAGTTCCATAAGCTTATTTTTATCTACGTCTAACCCTATAACCAACGCATCAATTAATCAAAAATGTGTGTAAACTGCAATGTAAATTAAATACTTAAACTTTTATTATTAGACCATATTTGTTGACAGGAACCAATAAAACCTGCCTGTGATCGTGTTTTAAAGTTTGCACGCGTACATAAATACGTTATATCATACACTTTTATCATAAATAATAATGTTTGGTCGTAATACTGATAAAAATTTTAAAATGTTAATAGATATGGTATTGATTTTAAATTGAATTTTTTTTTTAGTAAGAACAACAAATAATGTAATTCAAAAATTAGCTGAAAGAAATTGGGGAGCAAATGCAAAGACACTTCTTACAGCTTAATTGACATTAGTTTATTTTACAGCAGAATATTGTGCTCTGGTCTGGTTGAATAGTTATCATACAAATAAATAGATATAAAGTTGAATTGCACTATGCGCACAATTAGAGGAACCATTAAATCTACACTTCTTGATTGGTTTCCTGTTCTTTGTAATATTACTCCATCAAACATTCAACAACAAGCTGAGTTAAAACGGAATGGAATAAATGTCAACTTAAGAAAAACTTACCAATTTGGGATGATATTGAAAACCCTTCAGCTAAAAAACTTAAATCTCGAAGTCCTGTATGGTTGCAAGACTACTTAACTACGGCTTTTTCTGAAGTTGAAGAGTGGAAGAAATTATGATCTAAAGTTGATGTTGTCAATAAACATCTCATTGATGATTCAACAATAGAAGTCCCGGGCTTTGATCAATAAAGAAAAAATGAATCAAAAGTAAATCGCATAAGAACAGGCCATTCAAAATGCAACTTCATGTCGTTTAAATGGAGTGCTATTTCTAATCCAAATTGTGACTGTAGAAATGAACCAGAGACAGTTACACATATTGTGGAAGATTGTCAATTAACAAAGTTTAAAGTAGGGTTTTGTAAACATTCATAATTTAACGGACGAAGCTCTATTGTGGCTTACTAATCTGAAGGACATCAGAAGTTAAGCAATATTTTGTATTTTCTGTTTTTTCAATATCTTGTTTGCTATATTTCTTTACCCTACTCATTTTTTTGTCATTGTAGTGACTGGCGTTTGATTTTCCATTTTGACTTCCAACTACATCAGCTGAAGATGAAAAAAGGCTATTAAAGTATTGATGATTTTCCGTATTGCAAAAAAAATGTAATAGACATAAACATTAGTAAAATGAATAGAGTACCGACAACTGCAAAGCAAGTGCAAAATTTCTTAGAACTGACATACTGACAAAGTCAAAAAGAATTTGAAGTTATGCAAAGGTCAGAAGATCTAGCGGTCATAGAAGCCTTTAAGTGTATTTACAGACTGATGCATTTCGGAAGACCATAATAAAGAAATATTTAAGCGTCAGAGAGGAGCATTTGATTCTTTTATTAGAAAAGCACAATTTTAAAGTGTACCATCGTTCGGAAAGTAAGATGTTCCGCGCAGACACTTTAAACCGATTCCCAACCGTGAGAATTATAGAAAACGCTACATTAAAGTAGGAGACGGCTTATGAATAAAACTTTCAAAGTTTTGAAAGAAAAAAACTACACTTTCTAGAAATAAGATAGATTACTTTGTACTAGACGTCTGGAGTTAGAAATAGTTAAACAAACTCATGAAAAAGGGCACAATTTTAAGAAAATAAAAACAAAGAAAGTATTAATTAAACGTGATTACGGTACTTACAAGATAGACAAAAAAAGTAATTTCAAGTTAGGTTTCCTGCATTTTTAACAATTTCCAAGTTTGGGAAAAGCTAAAAATGATCGGCCCAAACTTGCCATGTTGATTATTTAAAACCACTACAAACAACAAATAAGAATTATGAACATATCTTCTGCAATGAACTGTACATTTACCAATAATTCAAGATCTTAGATTCATAAACAGTATTCCTTCAGTCGATAAAATATTAGTCATTCATTTAAAAAGCTTAAGCATGAGTTAAATAAATAAAATAGTAGAGGAACATTAAGCAGTGGGGTACATTCATCACCGGTTCATAATTTGAAAAACGATTTCAAATTTTCCGCCAAAAAAATGTAGAGTATTTTGTTTTGTGTCAATTTACTGTCTGCAACTTTTAATAAATCGGTGAAATTTTATTGTATTTCGAGGTAAGTTTTTCACAATGTTACATTTAAAAACACATAAAATAGCTTTATTGCACCAAGACTCATTAATTTCTGATGTTTATATCGAACATTAAGTAATTAATCTAACCTAAAATTTACATACATTCAATTTCGTAATGAAGAAACCTGTGGGATAATTTCGTCACCTTGTGCCGAGGTAGTTTTGTCACTGTCAACATTTATTTTTACATTATCATTTTTAATATATCTACATATAAATTTTGTGGATGCCTTGAGGGTATGTAAGAAAAACGAACGGAGTAGACATAGACGAAAATGTAATGAAACTGGCGATTAAAAACTGTTTGAAGAAAACATTGAAAGTAAAAGATACAGCTAGGGCATATGGCATTAAGAGAACGACCCACCAATCCAAAATTAAAACAATATTGACAATAAAAGATCTACATGAATTAATAAAAGGTGATGATACCGGAAATAAAACCAAAATTGAGGGACCAAAAGATAATAGCAAATATACAGCAAAACAAGTATTTACAATTGATAAAAAGCTTCAGCTTAAACATTACATTTAAAAATGCCCTGACTTACACTATGGCCTATCATACAGGAGGATAAGAACAATTACTTATCCAGTATGCACAATCAATTCATGCCCATCACATTAACTAGAGTTGGAAGAAAAGCAAAATAGGAGGAACTTGTACAGCTTTTTGAAGCGACATCTGAATTGCTCGGTTGGATTTAATAAACTAGCCATCGAAGAATTCTTCCAGAAATATGCTTCTGTTCCAAAAATATATAAATCCAAACCTAACACATGTGCAATTTAGACGAAACAGAGATCGGTGCAGTTGCTAAACCATTCAAGGTTTTCCTACAAAAAAAAGAAGCATGTTGGTCAAGTGGCTTTTGGCCACTTTGCGGGAATTGTCGATGTTTTGGGTGGTATTATCCCTCTGCTATTTGTTTTTCCAAGAATGTGTAATCCCTCCCAGTACTTATCTGATGGTTCATCGCCAAGATCAATAGCAATTGGTAACAAATCCGGTTGGATGACCGTTGAATTATTCCCTAAAGTTTTAAAACATATTGTTATACTAAACATCTAATTCTTTTATTGCTGACAATCACGAGAGTCATATCTCAGTAGAAAATATTCGCTACGGTAAAACTAATGGTATTGTTTTGTTGTCTTTTCCGCCACAGACTACACATAAATTGCAACCATTAGATGTCTGCGTATATAATCCATTTAAAACTTGCTTGACTACAACTTTTGACGATTTGTTGTTATGATTAATGAGCTAATATTTGATGATGCATACTATGCGCTAAGCACTCTAAGTGAAAATCCACCACCACCAAACGAGACATCTAACAAAAAAAAACAGAAGTGAAAAAACAACATTGAAGGAGGTGAAAATCCAATTTTAGAAGAAATTCCAACAGAAAGTTTGGATGTTACTAGTCGGGGTTTTCAACTACAACAATAACCACTGCAAGAACTAGAAGCTCTAATTTCTAACCCTAAAGCTAAAGGTAATGCAAAGAAAAATAATAGAAGAAAACATACCAGAATTAGATAATAAGGACATCATAGAGCTTAAAAAAATTCGTAAAAAGGAAGTTAAAATTATAAGATCTGTTAAAATTATTATATATTATAAAAGAAGAGGGAAGTTCATTGTGAAGTTCAAGTGACTGTGATATTCCAATGAATTATGCATCAAATACTAATGATGAAGATAATGAGTGTGACAAAAAATTTTGATAAAATTCGGTCATTCAATAAAGAAATACAAGTCGGAGACTGTTTTGGTCAAATTTTTTACAGAAAAGGCAACAAAAATTCATTATGTCGGAGTTACGAAAAATAGAAAATAAAATTTCTAAGAAGAAAGGGTTACAGTATTAAGTTTTATTATCCAAATGTTGATGATATATTTGACGTGAATAGTGACGATATTGTTGCTAAATTAGATTAAACTTCTTTCGCAATCATTTCATCATCAAGTTCTTGTTTAAATTTTTCCTACAATTTGGAAACTAGTTACGAAAAGTACATGGTTTCAAAACCTACATTGATTATGAAAATGTCACTTTATATGTCAAAATTAGAAAAAATGGTTTTTTAACTTTAATATATTTTTTTCTATTCTAACGAATCAACCCCATCATCTTGGCGAAACTACCCCAGCCTAAGAGTACTTATGGCATTATACTTCCACAAACTGTTTAAAATTGTTCCCAACTGCAGTCAATCATTTTGGAATTATGTTGGTCCACGTGACCCGAGATCCTTAATTCAGGTACACCCAATTAGAAATAAACAATATTTTATATAAAAAAGGGTTTTTAACTATACTGATGAATACGGTTTTAGTTCCAATCAACTAAGTTCTTCCAATCAATAATAATTTTTACATAAATAAAAGTTTGATGTACACCAGGAAAAAACCATTTACAGGAAAATTAACATGTACAGGTATGTTGCTACAGTTAAGTTTTTCCGAAAAATATGTATAGTACTTTTATAGTACTGATGAGGTAAACGTTTATACAATACATCGAAATAATTGTTTTTTTGTATTCAATCCTACCCGGAAATTACTACTTTATTTTACATTTTAGTCGTTCTATTTTATATGTAATTTGTAGTTAATATACACGAGGTTTCAAAACAGGCGACCCCGTCTCTAGGATAGGTAAAAAATGATTAAAAAGAAACACTTACCTAATTAAATTTTATTCTATGTTCTTAGTCTTTATTTAAATATTCTTCTTGTGATTTTTTGTTTAATTAATAACTTTATTTAATAATAATAATAATTTACAAACAAAAGTACAGTGTTAGAAAAAAGAAAACAATATTTATAATAAACAAAAAAAATATTATTTTTAAATTTGGTGAGATGGTCTTCCTTTTTATGTTATTATTTATTGTGTTCGCCGCAGTTTTCTACGGACCCTTTCTCATAGGAAGGAAATTTGAAAGAAACTCTACTTCAGTTTTTTTTGCGACGTTTCGCATTGATAGTCAAATTGAAGTAGAGTTTCTTTTCAAATGTCCATCCTATGAGAAAGGGTCCGTAAAAACTGTGGTGAACAAAATAAATAATTATATTTAAATTTAAATACTTAAGAATAAAATAAAAAAAAAATTAGATCAAAAATTTAACTATAATCTTACACATACATTTTATAAACCTTTTAACATTAAGTAACTTTAGTAAAAAATAATTAATGATATTTATTGAAGTTTAGATCCATGGAATTTGATATACAACACGTATTAAAACTATTTAAATCTTTTTTGATTTAATACTTTTAAAAATTTCTACATCTTCAGCAAACAATAATAATTTGCTATGTAATATTAAAAATAATAACGAAGCAAGGTGAGCACCTTGAGGAACGCCAGAATGAACTGATATGAGTTACTTTATACCAACATCGGTTGTTACTTCATAATTTTCAAATCAAAATATTTCGAAAACGGCACGCAGTTTTATCAAAAGTACCTTTTCGGTGTAAAATTAAATGATGTTAAAGTTCAATTCAAATTTCGATTAATAAATCTAATCTTAAAAAAGTTGTGTTCAATACTGCTTGGTACAAACTGTGTAATTAGTGCCCTCTATGAGAGTTAGATATAAAAATAAATTCATTGGATGCTTACAAAACATATTCGTATAAAATTTCATTACAATGTTGCCAGTAGTTTCGGCAAAATCGTAAAAAAACATACATTTTTTTTCCTCAACGCCCTTTATCATGAATGCGGATAGCGTTACGAAAATTTTTTACTAAACAAATCCCAATTATTTTTCATTTTTCTAGCTATCCTAGAGACGGGGTCACCTTTTTTTAAAACACCCTATATGTGGTGATTAAATTTGTCATGTATCCGGATTGTTTACAGTTATTTATAGTGATATTTACTAATATTTTGAACGTATTTTTTGTTTTTTACTTATAGATTTTTCAACAATTTCTTTACATCGGGTTTTCACTATTTTAAGCATATTGCTTAATAAACATCTTTAACCAGTATAAAAGCGTCACAAGAAAAAAACAGCCATTTACAAGAAATATATTTTTTTAAAACGTTTGCGAAATGTTTTAAAATATATATATATATATATATATATTTTAAATGGCTATTTTTTTGTGACGCCTTTATATTTACAAATCATAAACAGCGTAAAATTGCTTAAATTATCCTTAACCAGATTAATTGCGGTACGAGAGATGGTTTCTTTGTCACCAATTTTTTAATTTCTTAAATACGCTATATGAGTGTAGCTGTTTTCTTTGCAATTTTTTTTAATAAGGAGTTATTGAAAACCAAACACCCATTCGATTTGCTGAATAGGTAATAAGACTAAGAGAAGCTAAAATAGAGATGTTCGTTAGCCCTTATTTTAAAAAAATAGTTATGTTTAGTTGTTTACTGTTGTAATGATTTCTGTCTTAATTTATTACGGTATTACAACTTTCTCCACCAATTTTTCAATTTGTTTATTTCTTCTTAATTTTTAGTTATTTCGAAATACGAAGATAATGTGAATAGTACTCAACCTGACACAGTGAGATCCTGCAATAACAAGTTTCAACTTTTCGGTCAAGTAGTTTGTATAGTATAGTTTCAGTAGACATCTTGCGTGTTTTTTTAATAAAACTGAGAAACTTGAATATTGTGCGGTTATAAAATTCTTCGGTTTAGATGAATTAACTCCTAAGGAAATTTATCCAAAGTTGACAAGCTGAATTTAAACGTGATCACACATCCCTCAAAGTTTAGTTACCTGAAAGACTCTCAAAAACCGCAACTACACCGGAAACCATCAAAATAGTGCATGATATTGTGTTAGACAATAGGCGAGTGAAGGTGAGGGAGTTAGCTCAAGCTGTGAAGATATCGAAAAAAAACATTTTGTACGAAGAATTAGAGATGCAAAAGCTCTGCGCAAGATGGGATAGTGCATTTGCTGAATATGGACAGATTCAACAAAAATTCAACCGATTTTGTGCGGCGATTGGTTACTATAATGCATGGGTACACAACTTCATCTAAACAGTGGGTGTAAACCTGTGGTTTAGCGCCAATGGTTGCGAAAGTATTTCGTTAATTGATTATATTGCAAAATACAGAACAATTGCAGGTTAGTACTACTACAACCTTCTTGACCAGTTGGATGCCAAAATTTGCTAGAAGAGACCTGGCTTGAACAAGAAAAGATTACCTTTTACCAAAACACGCACCTGCACATAAGAGTGTGTTGCCGATAAAAAACTTCGTGATTTGGGATATGATTTTCTCGGCCATCTTCCCTATTCTCCTGATTTGGCACTCTCAGACTTTTATGTGTTCCCAAACTTAAAGAAATTTCTTAATGGGAAGCGTTTCGCATACAATGAAGAAATTGAAAGGATCTTAGATGAATATTTTCACAACCTTCCAGACTCTTACTTTCGGGATGGAATACTGATATTAGAGAGACGCTGGAAAAAGTGTGTTGAAGTCAAGGGAAGATTATGTAAAAAAATAAAATTATTTTTTAGCTGAAAATTGCAGTTTTTCATTGTCAGACCAAAAACATATCACCTTACCCTCGTATGCATTAGATCAAACTTAATCTTTGGTTGTCGTGTGTTCAAAATATGACTTTTTTATAAGAATACAAGAACATAAAAACCGATTTAAAACAAACGTTTAATGATAAACATTAATTTAATAGAATTATGTTTATTTATTATTATACAGGGTGGTGCTTTTGAAAACTGGTCATAGGTTAATGGTTTTGGTATCAAAATGAAGCTAAAATTAGTCCGTATAACTGTTGCTATTAGGAGTCAACTGAGTTTCACGTTGTTTTTAAAAATTTGTCAATAAAAATAAAAGTAAGTTTTGATAA
This sequence comes from Abscondita cerata, assembly GCA_030710515.1. NCBI lineage: Eukaryota > Metazoa > Arthropoda > Insecta > Coleoptera > Lampyridae > Abscondita > Abscondita cerata. Next base: position 22,723 of record JALBCR010001353.1, on the reverse strand, counting down.
TGAAAGAAAATTAGTATTGGGTTGCCCAAACAATCAACATTCCTACGTTTTGACAATAAAGCTGAAAGGAAAGTCATTAATAAGCAAATAAAAAGCTTTATTCCCAAGTTTCGGTTTCGAATGATATTAGAACTAGATTAAATAGGAAGCTTACAATAAATAAACATTAAAAATTACTAATTTTCAAAAAAGTCCATGTAATTCAGCTGGTTTCTGATAGCGAGCGCTATCCGCAATAACTTTAGCTGCATTTTGATACCAAAACAACTTTTGTCACTTAAAAGAGCTAGCAGGAATTCGAAAAAAAAACGTTTCACAATGCTAAATCCAGTGACCCGTTTTCAAAAGCACCACCGTGTATACTAAAAACACGAGCCAATAAATACTAATCGGAAACACTTTCCCCGATATTTTAATATTCAGATTAATTTGTTTTATTTGACAAGAATATTGCAATATAAAATTAATAGTAGGTATCACCATCTTTATTATCGACGCATTTTTGCATAGATGTTGACGATGCTAAATTTTGAATAGTTGACTTTGTCGTGGTTGTGGTAGAATTTAGATTTTGTATTTATTTCTATTAAAATTGTAGTGTTAATTATATGCTATAAAATGTACAAATTCAAACATAAAAAAACAAAAAGTAAGCATTTTGGAAAAAAAGCAATACTACGGCGACAAAGTCCAAGTTTTGCCTATCATAAAACAGTACGTTTTGTTTTAAAAATTTATCTGTTTTATTGCTATCTTAATTTAGTTACTTATTACATATTCAGCAAATCGAATGTGTGTTTGGTTTTATACAATAACTCATCATTCTAAATAAACTTAAAAAATTGCTTCTTTTTGATTGCATTCGAAAACATCTACATTTGTATTGCATATTAAAAAAATTCTAAAAATGTTAAAAAACAAAACCCTATGGTTAATTAAATAGATATTTATTACGCAACAGGATCAAATTAATGATCTCAACTCAAAGCAAAAGTTTACCTAAACTGTTGATCCTATTCTTTGTTAAATTGTAAATAATGTAGGAATGGATGAGTTAATAATCTTTAAGGTAGATATTCTTATTTAACTTGTAGAACCAAAGTGTCTCATATTTTGTTTTCTCAGCTGTACTTTTTTGATTGGGTGTATCCTATTAGTAACGTAACTGAAAAACCAATTTTAAAATCATCCCTTGTTGGGTTTTATTCATAGGTGTTGATCACATCAGAAGTAGAACAAATACAAAATAATGATATCTTTTGAATTACTTTATTCAACTCAGTGTAATTAGTAATCGAAATAGTAGTTTATGGATAGATTTTTTGAAAATATAGCAGAAATTTTATAAATTTAACAATACTATGATATACATAACATAACGTAACCTATAAGAAACGTAGTCATCACACGTAGTTGCTGATGTATGCAAGTGATGTATTCAAACGTAACAAATACGTTTCGTGTTTGGTTAGATACAGATTGTCTTTCACCTCCATTTACCAATTACTTCGAACCGACACGTTTCTTGTAAATCAAGTAAAATATCGATAAATACCTAATGGTACGGGGTTACAAGAATTACTTGTTCCTAAAGTACGCAAAACAAATTTATTAGATCTAATTTACACTTAAACTGGCCATGCATGAGCTTTATGTTATAATAAAATGCTAATTACATAAACCAGTAAATATATTCAAATGACGAAAAGATTACACGAAAGCGAAATGAATTTAGCATTTACAACTTAGTTTTTATGGTGCGTCGAAATGTTTATCAGAAAATGCAACACTTCGGTGATAATTTTTTAACCTTTAATTAAATTAGTTATAAAAAAATTATTACTTAAATAAAAGTGTTGAAAGAAGTTTTATTTCCCATCGTTTATTACGGTTTTCGTCAGTTCTCGTTTAAGTACTTTGATAAATAAGAACATATTATATTGATGAATCAGTCTTGAATTTTTTGCCCTATAATGAAGGGAACCGAAAGTGCGTAAAAGTGTTAAAAAGTTGTTAATAATAAACGCATCTCGGAACGAGCACAATTTACTACAAACTCTACCTCATCAATTTATATAACAAACAGAATTCTTTTTGCTACATAAATTAATTACATTTGTAATTGAGGTATTTGTAAACGTAAGAAAGAGTAAGATTTAATATTTAAATAAAATATAAATGGTACGGTAAAGTTTGCATATTTCAAAGAAATCAATGACATAAATTATGTTTGTACTTTTGTCACAAATGTACAATTCTTCCCATATTTTCAATAAATTCACGCAGTTTTCATATAAATCAAAGCTTTGTCGACTTCCTCTAGGCCTTTGAGCAGTTTGTATAATGGCACATAAAAGTCAGTGCAAAACAAAGACTCGGCAAAAATCTAAAATTTCCCGTGCAGAAGCGCACCACATTGTGAACTTGATTCATAACTCCCTTTGTTGTAACCGTTATTGTAAAGCACATACTGCGGTTACCCTGCGACAATTTCACATTTTAATGCCGTACCTGTTGGTTAATTCTCATTTCTTATAATATTTTTTAATCAAATAACCGAGAATTGTAATTTGGGAAAATTAGGCGTGAAACAAGTGTATATTTTGTTGAAAAATTTATCCATCGCGATTCTGACGACGGCGAATTTATTGCTTACATTAGTTTCATTCTTGTACAAGCTTTTGGGCCACGACAAACGTTAAGATTACTAGAACAGATAAGAAAAGCTGTATAATTTTAAATCATAGCACAAGTCACACGACAGCTTATCGTATATCAAATTTCATTTTTATTCATTTTTAAGTGTAGGCGGAAGCAAAATGTAAAACTATTCGTATATAAATTGCAGTTTCAAAAACATTCAATAAAACTTGCAGCGTTCATGTGAACATTTTACTCCCTAACAAGAATATAATTATTAGTTAGCCCGCACTATATGGGATTAGGATAATCCTCAACGTAATAAAGAAGGTACACAACCCATAACTTACACAACAAGTTTTGTTATCTATTTACACACTACGTAAGATATAATAACGGTACTATTACTAACATAGCACCATAATATATAAACCGAAACGTAAAATTTTGTTCAAGCACAAAACTACTTAGAAAACCGCAAATTTCTATTTTAGGTATTCAAACTTAGCATCGCATTATTTATTAAAACCACAACTAGGAAAAATAACTCAGAGCTGCTTAATCGTTAACATGTAAGCCAAATTACGTAGATATCGTGTCCTTATCGCATTAAAACTTATATGTAACTCATTACACTACCGTTTCGCTTATAAATTATATTCTGCTAGTATATTTTAAATCTAATATTAATAAATAAATAGATATATAAAATAATCATAAGTGTAGCAAATTTTTTAAAAGAACACGCAACCGCCATGGGTTTAAGTGAAAATTATTCTTAAATTGACATCGTTGGTAATTTAGTTTGTGTTTTTTATTCAATTACATCATAAGAGTCTAAGAAAAAGGTTATTAAAACTTGGCGCACAACGTGGGGCTTGGCATAAAGGGACAATAAATTTAAGTCTGACGTTATTATTTTGCAAAAACATAGAAAATGTTTCCTATCAACAATAATAAAATTTGTTGTAGCATACAATAGTTGCAACAGAAACTAATTTAAATTGAAACAAATAACAAGATCAGAATTTTCCTATTAATTTATTTTAATGTTGAAAACAGTATAACAATGAATAGCAACTCATTACTTTGTAAATAAACTTTAACTTTTGTTTATACTTATTTAACAACATGCTTGTTTGAAAACTAGCTACTACAAATTATAATTTAACTAACGTGACTAATATTAATTTAAAACTTTCATTTAATATTAATAGTTACAGTTTTGCACCTTAATTCGCGATTTGTTTTTTCTCGAGGGAATCTTTGTAGTTTGACCATCATCAAGCTAAGAAACGTATGTACTGCCTGCAATAGAATTTGAACTTAGGACATTCTTCTGCTTAGGCTTTGTAGCCATTACAACTTGAGTTTAATGAAATGTTTTTGTAAGATCTGCTTGATGAGCCCTGTAGATATTACATTTTAATCTTATCCGTTTTATACATTTAATTACTTGAACTTAAACTTTTTTATAACGTCATAACATAAAATTCAATTGCCTTCTATGCACCATAAAAGTATGTTTTGTTTTACCGCCTATTTCAGAAATAACAAAACAAGGCGTAAAAAAAGCGAGCGTTTGTAATCGCCGACACAAGGTTAGATACAGTACTAAGAGTAAAGTAGTGCTGTACATACTGTTTGCACTACTATGAAATATAGTTTATACAAAATGATGTTTCAATTATCAGTATAAACTTTCAAAATAAACTATAACTTTTGTCAAACCAATACTAAAAATATTTTATTTAATAAATTGACTATAGTTTCGACTTGATTACTTGCAAGTCAGCATCAGAATTAACTATTTATAATACAGAATGACAAATTATATTTTTAATATTCGTTTGACCAAAGTTATAATTTATTATTAAAAACACCAATACATAAATGGATCCATCACTAATTAATTTTATTATAAACTTTACGATTTATTTTTCATAACATATAACAACTAATTGCATTCACTTTCAAGACGAATCGGAGTTCAACAAATGCATGCAAAGTTCACGTGAACAGGTTAGCCAAAGCCGTACTTTGGTTTCGTTGGAAATAAATATCGTGAAAACCCAAATAACAATTAAAAATTTTATGCAACAGAAGCATGAAGTAACTATATTGTAATTGTAAAAACTTAGAAAGAGATATTCAGTCTGAAAATTAGGAACGGCTTTCATTTGAATTTATATTTATTATTACAACTTTGTCGACACATGTGTTAGAAGTTACATAAGTAGTTCCTTTGATCATTATAGCCAACAAAGTGTTGGCATAAATAATAATCTCGAATCGCCTGCTGTAAGTTTACAAGAAATTGTACAATAGTAAACAAACAACGAGAATCAGTCGCCAGATGTTTCGTCCTTTTGGGGCTCTTTAGGAGTAAGAGAACTCGAGTGTAAGTTTACAATGGTACAAATGCGCGCTGTCTACCATATTTCTTACAGGATCAACCAGTAAGTGTTGCGACATCCAGTGTCGTTTCGTGTTAACGTAATACGCCCAAAAATGCAATGCATTTGCATTAAAGCAACTTTTTTGACAGATGTGTTTGCAGATACACAACTCGATCCTTCGATTATCATAGTCAACTAAGTGTTAACTATGATAATGATAGTCTTGAATCGCCTGCAGTACTCAGAGATATTATTGAGGGCGATTAAGGTTTGTAAATGCCACTGTTATACTATCTTTACATCTACTTGATATGTCTCGGGCGCTACGGTTGTTAACCTAAGCAGATTATTAAAACTAATTATGTAAATAAATACTTTATTTAAACATACATAACTGTAGATGTTTATACCACTAATTAATAACACTTTTAAATTATTTTGAAATAATTTTGTTAGAGGACTTAGTTTTATAATTCGCTCAGGTTAACAATCATGGCTCTCGACTCGTTTCAAGTAATACAAATAGTATACTATATCAAAATTGAGAATTACTTTTTTGTATAAGGGGACCCACGATATAAGTGATTCAACACATATTAACAATATGTATTATATCTGTCGACAAAGTTGCTTTAATGCAAATGCATTTTTGGACATGTTACGATGACACAAGATGACACTAGATGTCGCAATACTTATTGGTCGTATATGATGTGCCCTCCTGTAGAAAATGTAGTCGACAGCAACCACGTGTGCAATAGTAATCTTACACTCGAGTTCTCTCACTCCTAATAAGTCCCAAAAGAACAAAACTGTCGAGTAATTTTCTGTGTTTATTTGCTATTGTACAATCCCTTACCATGAGTTTTGCAAACCTTTTCTCATCAATTACACGTTGCAGGAGCGAATAAAATATTTTAAATTTCAATAGAGCATCTCTGATCACGTACAGAATTTGTTAAAGTTAAAAGTTAGTCATTGATACAGTGGAAACTCTCAAACAGTCAAGTAATCGAACTCCTCTTCATTTATTGCGTGTACGCTGTTAATTTTAATTTTTAATAAGTGGACTGTGGTTGAATTATTTTATTTTTATTTAATATAAATGAGTTACTTCTTACATCTTACCCAACGGGTGGGTTTTTGGCAACTACCTGCTACGCTTTCACTTCTACGACCTGAACCCGCTTGTCGTCGCCATCCCCTTTAGCATTATGAGTTTAAACTATTCAATTCTTATAATACAAAAGTTTAGGGTTAACAACCCTACAAATAATATTAGACACACGCATTTCAACTAACTGATTCGCTAAACTAATATATATAACTGTAGTAAAACTTACAAGGTCAACAAAACGTGATAGCTAAGTATACAAAGAATATAAATCACCATGGCAACAAATGTAAAATAATACATACCTTGTGTGATGTAAAGCACTATTTTCGTGAAGTCTATCTAATACTCAAATTATTTTTTTTTTTTAAAATAAGAAATTGATTTCTTACAAATTAAATTTAAATAAATAAACATTAACGTTTCCCTACCCAGTCCCATTAATTTTTTTTATAAGTGAAATGTGAGTATAACGACATCTCGTGTAAAACAGGAACACGTATGAATAGTAACAAACTAAGCAATACCAACAGATAACTGTAACGAAGGTGAATATACTTGGCTCTATCGATTTGAGTGTTTGTTCATTCTCCATTCTCTCCCAGTAATGTCGCCCTTCCTCTATCTTCCATTTTTACTTAACTACATCCGTCTAACCAATGTTATATGCTTTGCCAGTCTTTCCCACACGTTCTACACATTCTCTTTTCTTCCGTCCTCAATATTTATTTACATTTTTTAATCTAAACCTGGCTATCCTTTTCTTTTCATCCATGTTTCCCTTCTGTTAAATACATTGGGATTCCGTCAATTATTAAATTGTTGTATTTGTTGTTATATCTTTGTCTAATCCTTGTTCTTTTCTCCTGTATCTGGTTATCTTTGTGTCTTATTACTGTCTCTTCTTCCATTTTTATTCCTTCACTTCTTAGCCTTTATATTTCCTTTCTTGCGTATTCTCCTCACTGATAGTGTGCTTTTCTATCTTTTTCGCTGTATTTTACTTGTTGCCTCTCTACCTCTTTCCAACACTTGTACAGAATTTTATTCTTTTTTCTGTTTTCCATCTTTTCCTCCAGTTTCAATGCTCTTCTTCCTGTTTGAATTCTAATCTTTTCAAGTTTTAGTTTTTCTTCTTCTATTAGGCATCCTGGAGTTTCCTTATCTAATTCCTTCTACTCCCATATATCGGCACCGTACATTATCACGTTTTTTACAAGTTATTCAAGCAACCACTTTCTTTTAACAATGTTTTTAACAAATATCCTATCTCTTAATCCTCTTACTTATCCTAATATTGTGTTTCCTTTGCGTTGTAGTTCTATAGTTTGAGCCATATTTTTATTAATGTATTTGATGGTGTATCCGAGAAACCTAAATTTATCTATTTTCTCTATTTGTTCTTCTTCCACCACAATTTATCTCTTTCCCTCTTCTCTTTTCTTCTTGAATTCTATAATTTTTGTTTTTCCAACATTTGCCTCTAGCTTTTTTTTTAAATACTATTTAAAACTGTTATTACCTTTTTCATCTCTTCTTTGCAAAAATTACAATATTGTCCGCTTATGCCAACATTACTATTTTTATCATTCCTATCTTTCACCGTCGAATCTGTTTTTTTCTGTAGTTCTTCTTCCAAGTCTCTGTATATATTGAGAACAGAGTTGGGTTTAAAGGACATCCTTGACTCAGTCTCTTTCTCGTCCAAAACTTTTTCCCTAACGTTACCCTTACCTTTGTTCTACATTTTGTTTCTCTGTAGATCTCCTCCTTCGCTCCTATTATTTCCCATAACTTTTTTTTTCTACACTATCGAAAGCTGCTCTGAGAATATTACATTCATCTTTTTTCCCTTTTACTTTCTATTTGCTTGTTTATTATGTGTTCTAAATAATATTTATTGTCTATCGCTCCGGAATTTTATTTGCCATTATTCTCTAAATCTTTCTCTAGTCTTACTCTCAATATTTCGGAGTAAATTTAATATCTCGCTTATTCCTCAATATTTCATTACTTTTCTCTTATCTCCTTCTTTATATACAAGACATATTGTGGCTTCTTTTCAAAAATCCTTCCCCATTCCAAATTTTTTCGAAAACTTTTCCGATTTTTTTCTTCATCTTTCTTTTGTACTTCTTTTTATTTGAAGGCCCTCAAATACTGATCAGCCAATAGCGAAATAGATCTAGAACTTCGTAGGTAGGTGATTGTTACTATAGCTGCCGAATTCTGCTGATCATGGAGAAATCTATTAGGATTCAATTTTTGGAGTGTGCACTGCATTAAATCAAGCGGAAGTTGATTAATTGAATAATCGAGGAACACTTTAGTCGTGGTCTTGTCATTAAATTCTTGGAAATTTGTTACATTTATTTTCTTTTTTAGACAGCAACAATGTATTAGAATGACAAGTTGCATTACTGCTGGGTGAGATGGTCAAAAGAACCTGGATATCAATATAACTACTCAACAAAAATGGTCATGGACAGACGTACCATGATATTGTCTAAAAATAAAGACGCGTGGTTCTGCGAAAACGTGCCTAAATTGTTTATATACAATCAATAAGTGTAACAACATGGAGTAGTTTGTCGTATATAGCAAGACAATAATGTAAAAAGTGTTTAAAGTAAAGGAAAACGGTTAATTAAAACTAAAATTCTCTTACAAATTTAATTTTAGATGCACTGTATGACACAGGTTTAAACAATGGTATTATTCGTAGAGTATAGTTAATCTTTTCGACCAACACAAAAGTTCGGATTACCACAGAGAGATAAACCAAACAATTTTTTTAAAACAGTGAAAGCGTCAATTATTAAAAAATCTAAAAAATCGTTGATGCAATGTTATCACAGTTTGGTAGATAAAAGTACTAAACATGGAAGAAATCATAAAGTGATTTGCAAATAATAAGATTAATTGAATTTATTAAAATCTCAATTACTTGCATTAGAGCAACAGTGAATTAAATTTAATTATGTTTTTATTTAAAATAAGATTCAATAGAGAAAATTTTCCATCAATAATAACATTTGTGTAGTTTTGTTTCATTTCCACAAAGTTTTTTTTGTTGACTTTGCTAACTATACAAAACACTTCAGATTTGTTCAACTTCAATTTTGACGTTTTAGGGAGCCACTTTAAAGATTGACAATTTGTCTGAATATTTCTTAGAAATTTCAATTTGGCACCTTGTTTTGGATCCACAATGGCCGACCTTCGCGGTACTCTAGCCTATACAGGGTCCGGCACATCGAGCGTGCATTAAAGTATATGGAGAACAAATTCGATTCATTTTCTGAAAACAGTGCTGCGCCTATTTTCGACATGGAGCATGTTATTTTTTATTTTATATTCAGATTTTACGTAAAATTTAAAGTGTAGTTTAATTACTATACCATACCCAATGAATGACTGGTTTTTTAGTTATATTGATTTTTTTTTAAATTCAAATCATGCTGAATTGTTATCGTTTATATCTCAAGATGATATCAATATTTTAGTTCCTAATTTGTTGTGGCAATTGTCAATACGTTACAGTAACTCACATATAAATGCAAACTCTAATTGCATGTACAGGGTGATAAAAATTCTCGTGCCAATATGAACAACTTTCGACCTCAAAAACTTGCTTAATTCAAATGGGACACCCTGTGTTTTTAATTATCAATTGATGTTGTTTGTTGTCCTCTTTCGATACATTCTAACATGTCCTATGCTCAAATTGATGAGACACCCTGTGTTTGTAATCATCAATTTAAGCATAGGACATGTTAGTATGTATCGAAGGAGAACAACAAAATACATCGATTGATAATTAAAAACATAGAGTGTCCAATTTGAATTAAACCTATTCAGGGTGTACAAAATAAATTATTAGACTTAGAAATATTTTTTGGATAGTTTTGACTCTGTCGATGTTATATGTATTACGAAACATTGGTTAAATGATTCAGAATATGAAAGTGTTAATTTGCCAGGATCCAAGTTAGCAAATTGTTACTGTAGGAAAAAATATTTACGAGGCGGTGCGCTTATTTTTGTTAAGGATAATTTAAACTTTACTGCTATTGATGCAGATCAAGATATATGTATAGATTTGATATTTGAGTATTGTGTAATACGAATAGATGTTTGTAGTATACTGATCATTTGCACGTATCGGGTTCCACGCGGTGATTTCAAAACGTTTATGGATAACCTCGAAATACTTATAGATCGCTATAAACTATGTTCCAATACAATTATTTATAGCGATTTTAATTTAAATCTATTAGAAAAGTCGAAAAAAGTTGAATCATACTTGTCATTACTTCAGTCTTTTAATATTTATCCAACTTTAATTTATAGCCCCTTAGGATTACGTCCAGTACTACCACTTGCATAGACAATATCTTAACGAATATGTACTCAACAAACTCAATGCAAACTTTAAACATAGAAATTGATTTCTCCGACCATAATGCTCAATTTTTGACTATTTCTGGTCTAATACAAAATTCAAAAATACTGAAAACTACACATTAATCAGAAAATATAACACAACAAATAATATCACTTTTGCAAATATTTTAAGTTGCGTAAACTGGGACTTTATTCACAATATTAAGGTTCCAGTAGATTCTATAATGGAAATTTTCTACGGCTATTTAAAAGACGCTTTTTACACAGCTTATCCACTAACTCGAATAAATACAAAAAAATGTAAAAGTTGGATTACTCAAGGTATCAAAAACTCATCAAAAACTAAAAGAGATTTATATATGTGTTTAAAGAATTATCCTGATCCCATATTGCGACAGTATTACATAAAATACAGTAAATTATTGAGACGTGTATGTGAAACGGCTAAGAAAATGCAGATGCACTGTTCTTTACTTAAATCAAACAATGTCATAAAAACAACTTGGCAAATAATTAATAAAGAAATAAATAAATGCAAAAACAATCAGTTAAATATCAAATTAAATATAAATGGCAGTACCATAGACGAACCAATAAGTGTAGCAAATACCTTTAACGAGTATTTTACAAATTTACCAGCAACGCTACTTCATAATTTAGTGAGTGACGACACTGCAATGGACAAACTTTAAAAACTCAGTATTAAGAATAATAATTCCATGTACTTTACCCTCACAACGCCCAGTGAAATAGAAGCTATAATTTCTAAAATAAAGAACACAAATGCAGTTGGAGTCGACGAAATTCCAATAATAATCATAAAAGTAAATGCAAAGTTACTATGTCGTCCTCTATCGGATTTAATCAACACCTGCTTCACAAATGGCTATTTTCCAAAAGAATTTAAATTTACTAAAGTAATACCAGTGCACAAAAAGAGTCTTAAAACTTCTGTTATAAATTTTAGACCTATAGCTGTATTACCAGCTCTTTCAAAAATATTTGAACACGTTCTAAAAGACAGACTCATAAATTTTTTTGACAAACATAGCTATTTTTGTAAAACCAACATGGTTTCCGTAACAACAAGTCCACATATACAGCAATCAATAATGTTTTAGGTACAATATTAGAAAGTATTAATAAGAAAAATTTAGTAGTTAGTTTAAGTTGCGATTTGTCTAAGGCATTTGACTTAGTAGATCACACCATATTAATAAATAAACTTGAATACTATGGAATTAGAGGAAATATGTTAAACTTATTAAAAGGTTACATTACTGGACGACAACAAATAGTCGAAATTAGACACAATAATACGATGCAGACGCGATATTATTTCTCTGAACCAAAATGCGTTTATTACGGTGTGCCTCAAGGGTCAATTCTAGGACCTCTTCTTTTTAATATTTACTTAAACGATCTTCCATTCAATATACCTTTTCCAATTTCTATGTATGCTGATGATACAAATGTAACAATAAGTAGTCATTCGATAAAAGAACTCGCCTTAAACTCAGCACTTGCTCTACAGTCATTAGAAAGCTGGTTAAAAGCAAATCGATTAATCATTAATCTTGAAAAAACTTCTTTATTACCCTTTCTAACTCCTAAAAACTGCGAAAATTTTATCAACACAATTAGACTGCATAATGTCAATCTACAAACTACTACATCAGAAAAAATGTTGGGCGTAATAATAGATAACAAATTTAACTGGTCAGAGCACATCCAAAGTATAACACCTAAACTAAATAAAACTATATTTTGCCTGCGTAAGTTAACAAAAATATGTTCCGTAGCTTCTCTAAAAATTGTTTACCACGCATGCTTTGAATCAATATTGAGGTATGGAATAGTGTTTTGGGGTAATTGTAGTGATTTAAAATACATATTAAAGTTACAAAAAAAAGCAATTCGAGTAATATTTGGATTAAAGATGAGAGATAGCTGCAGACAGATATTTGTTGATCATAATATAATGACAGTTATAAATTTATACATATACGAAAGTTGCTTATATGTTCTTAATAATAAATCACAAATCAAAATAAATGCAGATATTCACAATTATCCTACCAGAAATAATCTGATGCGACCACAAAAACCTCAACATTATACATTTTATCAATGTTTTCTTTATTATTCTATACAACTTTATAATAATCTTTCACATGAAATTAGAAACATTGATAATAGTAGGAAATTTAAAGTAGTTTTAAAAAATATTTTAGTAGTTGCTCTTTTTATACAATCGACGAATTTATGTATAGATAATAAGTTTTATTTTTATATTTATTATATACACATATATGTTATTTGTATTGTTATATAATTTGTATTGTATATTGTAATTGTCCTAATATTTATTTTATATTTTATATTCAACACTACTGGCACCCCCGGTACGAAGATACATTGAAAAATTCTTAGCCTACTATAGAACCAAACAAAATTTTAATGTCAAAATATTTTATTACTCAACATATTCTCCTCTTCAATTGGATACATTTATTACAGCAGACCTGCAACGTCTCTAGACCTTTAAAAAAAATGTTTCTTCTTGCTCTGCAAACCAGACCTCCACAGCTTCTATTACCTCTTTGTTTGGAAGAAAATGTACGACCTTTTAAACTTTTTTCCAGGTTGAGGAAAGAGGTGATAGTCGGACGGAGCCAAATCGGGAGAATAAGGGGGTGTTCTAGTAATTCAAACCCTAAATCACCAATTTTTGCATGGCAACATGAGATTTGTGTGCAGGGGCGTTGTCCTGCAAAAACAAAACCCCTTTGGATAGCTTTCCGCGTCTTTTCTCTTTAATATTTTCCCGTAGAGTGGTCAGTAATGTCGAATAGTAATCTCCAGTTATTGTTCTACCCTTATCCAAAAATCAATCATGATTACTCCATGGCAATCCCAAAAACTGAAGCAAGAACTTTTCCAGCAGATTTTGGACACGAAACTTCTTAGGTGTTGGAGGGCCAGAGTGTCGCCATTCCATCGGTTGTTGCTTTGTTTCTGGATCGTAGAAATGTACCCAAGTCTCATCCATAGTAACAATTCGGTTTAAGAGTCTACATCGTTTTCAAATCGAGCACAGATCGAACGCGATGCTTCTACCCTTGCACGCTTTTGGTCAGCATTCAAACATTTGGGGATCCATTTTGCGGCAATTTTTCTCATGTCCAAATTGACGTGAACCATATGATGAACGCGTTCGTATGAAATATTCAGTGCTTCAGATATCCGTTTTAGCCCAATTCGACGGTCTGATAAAATCATGTCGCGAACTGCATCGATATTTTTTTGACTGACACAGAAACTGGCCTTCCCGGTCGGTCATCATCTTCAATGGAAAATTTACCTCTTTTGAAGCTTGCATTCCAATTTTGACGGTTGCATACGAAGGACATTAATCACCAAGGGCATTAAGCATATCTTCGTAAATCTGTTTATAACTTAACCCTTTTAAATACAGGTACTTGATGATGGCTCGATACTCCAATTTTCGATTTTCACAATTTCGGTGGACATCTTTTTCATTTAATTTATTGCGTGACTCTGGTTTACTTTTTGACGTCAAACTTTACACTGGCACTTCTAATAAGTTATTGTTCGTTGCTATGGTAACCATGTTTTGTTTATGCAAGGAACTGGTCTAGGCTAACTAGATATCAATACATCCTCGTGGCAACCGGCCCCACCACGGGGGACCGGCCCCCCAACCCACCCTTTTCAAATTTTATTATTTTACATTGGAACGTATGTTTATTAGAAGAATCTGGCGACAGTAAGGCTTGCACGTGTTTTTAGTGTTTCCGATCGAATAATTCTGCAAGATTGTAGTTTTAATATCTCAAAATTTTGTATATAGTTTGTTGGTTGACTCCTGAATTGCGCTTTCCCTCTACTAGGAATTAAGTAATTTCCTCTCTCGCCCATCTCTTAAAATTAACTTTTCTTAATTAATTATGACCTTACATTTACTGGTTACAATTAAAGTTATCACGTCGGAATGATATTAAATTGTATATTGAGTTTGAGTGCATTTGTAGTTGTATGTTTAAATTTTTTTAGATAGTCGGCTACAGACCAATCGTATTCAACGCAATTTGAGGTTTTGTCAATACGTTTGAATAAATCAAAATATTGATGGCTAGAAAGTGTTATTTTCTTCACGTTAAACTTTTTATTTACCATTGTAAAACTCTAGAACATATATTTAATTAAATAAGAATAAATCTGAATATCTGAACCACTTCAAACATTACTTTATTACAAATAGAATACCGTTCAAATCAAATGACAAAGCGATTTGCTCAAATTGAATATTGTTAACAAAGCAAGAATTTGCTTTTAAAATTGAAAACTTATTTTGTCAGATAGAAATGTGATTTTATACACACTTTCAGAGGAAAAAATGAGGTGATAATTGCATATTGAACTGGATAGGCACATAATTTTCATCGCGTTTGGCAACAAGTCAACATTAATGTTATTGAGCTCAGTTTGAATAATTTTATGACAAAAAAAAGAAGGGCAAAACGAGTTTAAATGGCATGCAATCAGTTACTGCTTTGTATTCCTCTGCTGCATAATTGAAACCATTCGCTCAAATCACTTTTATTGCACATTTTAACACCTATGAAGAAATTAATCAATTTGTGATTATTTTTATCACAGTCTGGAATTCACGATCCGCAATAAAACTACCATTTTATTTACTTCTAATTTCAATAATCCAGTAAACGTATTATCTACTACAATTGATCTCGTACAGAGGTGTAACACACGAAGATAGAATTTTCCAAGAGTTTGAAGTTACACCGGTTTGTACTGGAAGTAAGAACACATCTTGTTTATTTTAAATAAAAACTAATGTCTTATATTATTAACATTTCAAAATTCTACGGTAGAATTTTAGATGGAATTACTTTTCTACAATATGGTATACCTAAATTAATGATTGTTGAAATATTTTTATAATATTTTTATTTATACACATTTCTTAAGAAATTACGATATTTCTATTATTAACGAAGTTACTGACTGTAACCAGTAGAGAACCAAGCCTTGCAAATTAATCTTTGACGTTAACTTAATCGATAATTTTTACAGGGTGTTTTAAACTCAAGACCCTAACATGCCTAATTAAAATCAATTATAAGTTGTTTATTTTTTAAATACAATAGAAAAATTTAGAATTTGTGTAATTTTGTTTTGAAAACAATAATTTCTACAAATACTAAATATTTCAAAACAGGTAAATTTAAGTATATGAAATGTAGGTACCAAACAAATTTGCATAAAAAAAAACTCTTCAGATTGTCATAAAATACTGAGTGTTCACATTTAAGATAAGCAACTTTTAATTGATTTTAGTTAGGCGTGTAGGCATCTGAGTTTAAAACACCGTGTGATGTGTGTTACGTCAACGATTAGGATTTTAATATCTGTTGATTAACTGGTTATAGTTTTAAACTCAGTAGCTTTATTAATAATGGAAATATCGTTTTTTAAGAAGTAGGTAGAGTATGAACTTTGTTTGTTAATTCTTCTTTCTTAATGTACTGGCGACGGTAAACAACAATTCAAAGACGTAGTTCAAAAATTTTCTTTGTTGACCACGATTCTACTATTAAAAGAAATATTTATTAATGTTTCGTAAAAAATATAACATTATAATACAATTTTAATACAAGATTATGAAAAACAAATAAAAAAAAAATTATCCCTTGAAAATGCATAATGGGGCGAATAGTCACAACACGTGGTGTTGTTTGTCAATAAAGATAAATTGTGACTGTGTGTAATTTTTAATAGAACAGTATTAAGATTATTCGTATTTAATACGAAACTAAGTATGCCCTCCAATAAGAGGGAATATAGTCGACACCGTGCATTTGTACTATAGTGAACTTACACTCGAGTTCTCCACACAACTGAAGAGTTCTAAAGGACGAAGCAACTGTCGAGTGTTTAACTGCAATGTACAACCTATTGCGAACTTACAGCAGGTGATCCGAGATTGTTATTACATTATGGGGTTGCCGTCTCAACCCCATCGCAAATCGAGACTATCACTCTTACTTCCGCATGTTGCAGCTTGATTGGAACGCGGAATTCAATCTTTACAATTAACACAAAAAATTATTTCAAAGATGGCGATTATGCCCCAATCTTAAAAAGACAGAGGTTTCTTGTTTTCAATTAAGTAATAGATAAAGGTAGAAAACTTAATGTGTTATCTTTGTAATAATACAAAGTTAAACCATAATTTTAACCCAGTTTATCTGGGAGTAACTTCAATAAGTTTTCATTTACTATTAGCTGGAACAACTTGAGGATGGAGATGCAAGACACTTCATACAGCTGCGTTGGCATTAGTTTATTCTACAGCAGAATATTGCGTCCTGTCTGGTTGAATAGTTATCATACAAAAAAAATAGATGCCCAGTTGGATTGCACTATGCGTATAATTAGTGGAACCATTAAATCTGACTCCTCTCGATTGGTTTCCTGTTCGTTGTAATATTACTCTATCGAACATTTGACGAAAAGCTGCGTTAAAACTAGAATGGGATAAATGCCAACTTAACAAAAGTTACCAATTTGGAATGACATTGATAACCTCCCTACTAAAAGACTCGAAGTCCTATTTAAAAAATTATGGTCTGGAGTTGATGTTTCAATAAGCATCTCATTGATGATCCAACATAGAGTCCCGGGCTTTGATAAAAAAAATTTGAATCAAAAGTAAATCACTTGCATAAGAACAGGCCGTTTCAAATGCAACTCTATGTTGTTCAAGGGGTGCGATTTCAAAATCAAAAATTGTGACTAATGAAATAAACCAAGACCGTTACACATATTGTGAAAGGATTGTCAATTAACGAAGTTTAAAGAAGGGTTTCCAAACATTCATAATTTAACGGATGAAGCAATATTATGGCCAAAATCTGAAGGACATCTGAAGTTCAGCAATATTTTGTATTCTCGTCTTGATTATCTGTTTTCTGATTATTTTGTTTGCTTATTTCTTTAACCTACTATTTTTTTCGTCATTGTCGTGACTGGGGCTTGGACCGGTCCATTATATGTAGTCATGCAATGGCTGTGCTATTATATTTTATGTTCTCATTATCCTATAATGTTTACACATTTAATTAATATTATTACCTGTGAATACTTGGGTGGGTAAGGGTTGGCATGTTTAGGTTTTAGTGGTTTCTACAAAACCTTGAAGTAAAAATGCTTTGCCAAGACAAACCAATCCACTATTATTACACGGTTTTTTCACCACACTATACAGGTTTATATTGATCTTCTGGGGCACCATACATAACACTTACACATCACAATACAATATTTGTATAATAACCATACAATTTATTTTATTTTATTTAATGTATAGTACATTTTAAATGTGTAAATCATAATAATAAAATGTCCGGAGTAGGTTCAAAACGAAATCAGTTAAGTTTAGTTTAGTATGGTTCAAGTATAGTTCGATTCGACGACTTAACTAGCATCTACCAGTTCAGTAACGCTGACTAGCGGTCAGCATGAGCGCGTCCTAGCACCTTTTAAATCGGACGACGAGTTTACGTCCCGTACATGTGATACCACGATGTCAAGATTATCACACACGCAGCACAAGTAAGAGAACTTACTATGTTTTACAACCTACGCAACTTCCATTCCTTTATGTAGAACAAAAAGTGCATCTCGATTACTGAAATGTAAAATAATAAACGCATTCAAACTCGAAACAAAACCCAGTTCTTTCTCCTAGTTCGATCCGGCGTCTGGAAGCTAACCGCACTTCCTAAACCGCACACGCCTCGTCGACTATAACAGTATGAAGAATCGATTTATGTAACTATTTACATCTGTTGACAAAAGATTGCCTTACAATTAATTTATTTATAATATTATATAGTTTCAACTCAAGAAATAATGAGTAATCTTCAGAATTAAAAAAATATTTTTGACATATAAAACTTTAGAAACTAGTTTATATTCTAAACAAATTAAATAAATGTTATGTGAATTGTTTAAGTTTATTGTGAATAAATAAATAATATTAAATTTTTTGTTTCAGTTTCGCCATTTTTTTTTGTGTTTATATGACATACCGCGCGTTAATTAATAAATGACATTCCCTTTTATGAGGTCCTTGATTTAGAAAGGATGTAATAAAACAGACTCGTTTACTTCGACACCAACGATATACTTTAAATGCCTATTTAATCAAGATTTAAATTAATGTTAGTTTTGATCAACTACATGTGAAACTTTTAGTATTGAATATTGTTCTTCATTTAAACTTGAATTTAAATTCCAAAGTTTTAAAGTTTATCAAGGCCCAGTAAAAAAATCTTCTATTTAGTTGGGAGTTATCTGCGTACTTTTTAATATACGTTTTTGGTATTTCTTTGAAGTTTGTTTGCTCAGATTTACCCGACTGGTGTCTCATAAAGGATTATATATTTTAATTTACTTTTTTAATTGAGTCTTTATGTTGCATGGTTGTGTATATTTTTTGTACATATTTATAACTACCAATAATGATAAAATAAAATTTAACGCAACACATTATAATCCTAAAATGGCAAACTAATGTAATTATTACAACAAATAAATAAAGGTTTGGATATGGATATTATGAAAAACATACATTCATTGTAGTGATGAAAATTCGTGGAACTTAATCGTAACAATAATTTTTGTTTCTAAAGTTGTTTGTAAAACAAAATTTAAAAAAATTAATATGTGTTTTTTAGGCTTTCTGTGAAACGCAACATGTAATTTTAAGAAATAATAAAAATGCGATTCTTGGAATTAATTTAAATTTAATATACACTCAGGTATTAAACATTTTAGCAGCTATTAACACATATAAATTATAACCTTATAGTATTTTTGAGACCTACTACTAGTTCACAAACCTAGTAGCTACCTGCCTTTCCGACGCCTGAATATTCAAAAAAACAGAAAACTCAACTCATAAAATGGCACTCTTGCCTTTTTAAAAAGTAGTAAGTACTCAGACAATTTTAAAACTTTTTTGTATGCATTAGTTGCAGTTTAAAGATTGAAAAAAAAACCTATGATGAACTTTTGATCAAAGCATTAATCGTTTCTGCTTTTATCATTAATGAAATATTCACCACATCAATTTGTCCTTTGACGACTTATTTTAATTAATTAGTGCGCTAGCGTCCAAAATTGCCAACAATGTTGCTTTAAGAAAACGAACAGAGTCTCCCTATGTTCTTAATGTAGTTTTTTGTAAAAGTCTTGTAACTACTAAACTGCTTGTTCTAATGGGATCAATCAAATTAGAGACATTAAGAAACAATCAGGATCATTGTAATCAAGGGCTGCAAGTTTCAAAATCGGCTAATGTCAACTCCGCATGTAGCTTTAGAAAATAAGGGATATCGACACAATTCTCTGTGTTAAGTTTTCCATCAGAAAAGCTCAACAACCAATTCACTTTAATTTGGTTTATTACTGTGTTTAATCTGCAAACAAGAAAATACAGTACTAAAATCATTACATATACACTTCGATAAATTTCTTATATTGCAGTAATAAGCAGAGAAACATTAATCTTTTTTTAATGCATAAATTTATTTTATTAAGACCACTGAGAAGAAGTTTGATGCCTTACAGTTATCACATTTTTAGTCTACGCGTTTTCAACAATAATTTCTTAATAACAAACATCTACAATCTGGTAATTTAAAGTGAAACTGTTATTTAAAAAAGAAAACACGTTTATTTTCAAAATTCATGTAATAGAATTAATATGTGAAACGCTAAATAATCATTTAAAAAAACATTCTTAAATTTCTTTATATTTATCTTTGAATATCTGGCGTAACATAAACAATACGTTTTTTGACGTACTGTTTACTAATCTTCTGTACACGCAAAATGTGTAGCTGTCACTTTGTACTTACAGTAATTTATCATTCTCAAAAAAACGTACCTTGCTATCACTTGAGCATAAAATATGATGCCATTTATATTCATAACTGTCACTATCGAGTAAAGTAAATTCAAATTGCGTTCTAAACAGAAAATTTAGATTTTGCTGACTGTAAAATATAAAAGTTATTCGACTGACTTTGATGTGTTAGTAACACGTTGCAACGACAGTTTGAGTTAAATATTTTCCATCCGAACATTACTTGCAGCATTTATTGACAAACGACAATTTTCTTGCTTTGTTATAATAATCAAAATACGTCATAACGGTTTTTCTTCCAGTAGCATTAATATGTTTGTTTACTAATTAAGCTTTAAAATTACTGTTACTTGCAGTAAACAAGTAAATAGTATAAGTATGGAATAAATACAACTGTTATACTGTAAAGTTGATAAATTAAAGTACTTTATTTCAGAAACGTCCTGATAAATCGAGAATCTATAAATAAAGTGTAAAACTGTAACTATAGTGTATATAGAGGCCAACCGTTATATTTAAACATATGGATCCCAGTATATGATATTAAACCTAACTAAGAAAGTGGACATTAAGGGCAATTAGATCCGTATGAATTTGAAAATTTTTAAAAACAAAAAACCTTGTAGTTTTGAATTAAAGATATCTGGACCATTACTTTATTCTACAATTACTATGAAACTTATATAGGAATCAAAAGATTTGTGCATACAAATGCTATATAATTTTACTTTTTATCTATCACATTCTTACGCTAGGACATCTGTAGATGTTATTTCATTGGGACAAGAAAATGTTGGAGTGGTTATTCAGATTCAGGTATAAAGGGCGGGTTTGGAATTCTTTTAACGAAAGTAGTCAGCTATTTTAGAGTTAAAGAAATGCGAAGTTGCTGGCAACCCAGAACATACAGAAATAACGAAAGAAAAGCTCTGAGGTCAACCGTCTGAAATCCGACCCTCAAAAATATTCTGAACAGCACCTTACGAAAATCCATTTGACCGGCGCGGTAAACTACAATTAAAAAAATTTTAAAACTCTGGCTCAAATTTCTTACCACCATGCTGGATTCACTGTAATATAAAATTTTCCGAGCAAAAGTACCTCCAATTTCCAGTACACTAAATAGAACATCGAAAGATCAATGCGGCCCGAAGAGCAAAAGCACCCCGAAACCCGAGTCGATTTTTACCGCCCGCAGTCCTACCATATATATCAAAGTCACAGATCACATAGTACGATTTCTAATGACCATAACGAAACTATCTTCAAACCAACCAGAAAGTTGAGCAGATCATTCGATTATCAAGGACGAAACTCTCTCTCAGCAGCCAGAGTTTATCAAAATACACCTGTGTTCCTTGTCACAAAGTGTACATAAATTATTAACGTCTTCTATAGTGAAAAAGACCTTTAATAGAGTGGAAAAACAAAAAACAACAGGTCTTTTTTAGCCAACGTTTTTAACTTACTTTTTGTGTGACCTATTTCCTATGTGAGAATTATTTTTATTATTTTATTAATTAATTTTGTGTAAATAAAGCTTATATATATATATATATATATATATATATATATATATACATCACAAGCACGAATATTTTTTATAATTTAGTTCTATGTCTAAAATTGTAGAGTTATTAAATTAAAAGTTATGTCTTCTTTGACATGATGTGATGACAATCCAGTTTCCTCATATTTTTATTGAAATCTTTACTATTCGAAAGAAATGGATCAAAAAGCAAACTCTCCGTCCTGTTAAAAGGCAACGTGTGTTCCATCCTCATGCCATCAGTGTTTTACTTTTGCAATATAAGTTTAAATCTGATCTCCACTGCGGCAGCAAAACGTTTGCTTTTAACAGGACCCTGAGAGTTTGTTTGATCCCATTCTTCGAATAGTAAGGGTTTAGACGTGCCTTCACTATTTGGACATCTTAAATAATTTAAACTAGTGGAAGGATACCATCAACGCATTATTATGAAGAAAGATGTGTAACTTCAGCAACATGGAAAACCAAGAAAAATTCTTAGAAGCTTCAGCACTTGATTTTGCATGTCTGCTTTGCTGCAAATCTATTTTAAGTTTTTCAAATATCGGCTAGACAATAGAACTGCAAACATATAACAAACCGTGTTCCTAACTCCACGTAGAGACAAATTTTTTCTATTAGCAATACGTAACACC
>JALBCR010001352.1:0-74127 GCA_030710515.1 Abscondita cerata | reverse complement strand
TCATTGTTGCTTCGTTCGGTTACGTATTGCTATTTGTTCACCATCTCTACACCTCTTCAAACCACCATGCTCCGCCTTTCTGTTTCAAGACGCCATCTTGTTTTCCCTCCCCGGTTAAAACTTCCAGAATTCTAAGAACACTAGAACCCTCGGTTGGGTGCTATGTTCCGTTCAAGAACACAAGTTGTTGTTCTTCAGGAACATAGATAAACCACATGTATAATTTTATTCAGCATTGGAAAGGTCTGTATTTAAATTGAAACGTATATTTTTATTGAAACTCGCTTTTATACACGGTGTTATACACTGTTAACTAAAACTCTTTAGTTTTAATTGAAATGCATGGTATAAATGAGCTCAATGGCAGAATGGAAGACACATACTAATTGTTTCATCCAATGAACGTTTATTAATTTGAATCATTTTTTGTTTATGCTTAAGTGTTTGTTTAATTGTTGGGTTAAACCTGTGGTTTCTCTACAATTCTTTACTTAGGCAACCTAAGCAGAAAGATCTCTTTTGGTTTTAAAAATTACATAACTTTGTCAAAATTTACTTTTTTATTTAATAGTTATTTAAGGTCAGTTAGAACTAGCGCGTATTTGGGATAGAGCATCTCCAAGGGTGCATTTTACAATTATTAATGTTTGTGCTGCCATATATCCGAAACCAATGAAAGCGATGCTGGTTACATGCACAATAAGTTTGGTGCCTGTTTTGACGCACTTGTAATTTTATTTATATTAGAGTGTCCGCACCTTTGTGGTGGTAGGAGGCGCGAATGATTGCGCGAACTGTCGCCGACCATTATTATTGTTTCAAGAGACTAATACAGAGTCGCTTCAGAAGTATATGCTTCTAGTATTCAATACAAACTTATTATAAGTTTGTTGTAAATTACTTAGCAAATAAACGTGCGACGGAAAAGTACAGCCCTATTTAATTTGATCTACAGTCCACAACTACAATTACTACTAACTCTCATTCCAGTGCCCCTGCAGCAACTCATACGTGTTTTACAAGCAAACAAAGTACGACGTGGTTTTGCGACCTCGAAGAGGTTACGAAAATTGGAGACCCAGTGTATTATAGGCTAGTTCTAATATTTTATCAAAAAAAAAATGATAAAGCGTATTTTTTAGAAATTGTAAAACATGGTACGAACATACATCCGGAAAAGTAACAGAGGAAACAACTAATCCAAGTAAACGTTAGCAATAGCTATCAGAGAAGTTTTAGCGGGTAGACCTTGGAAAAGCAAGCAAACAATATAAGATACCGAAAAGTACTTTAAAAGATCATGTAAGGGGTCGAAGAGGATTTAAAACCCAAGGTTATGGTAGGACGCCTGATATACAAAAAGCAATTGAACACAGATTGGCAGAAGGTCTTCGTGTGATGGGCAAATGGGGCTTCGGGCTTTCGCGTTCCGAAGTACTAGACCAGGTGCAAGGTTTTCTTAAAGCAATTCACTTTCAAACACAATTTAAAAGTCGTCGTCCTGGACCAGACTGGTTTATTATTTTTCGAAATCGTCACAGACTTTTATTAAAAAAGCCACAAGCAGTGGAAGTGGCAAGAAAAAATCAGCTGGACCCATTTCGTAATAAAAACTATTTTAGTTTATTAAAGGAAACCTTTACGACTAAATCTAAATTTAGATGAGAGTGATTTCGCGTCAGATCCCTTTAAAACAAAAGTAGTTGGCGCCATTGGTGTACCAAGCTGCAGAACGACAAGTAGACCTAGAACGCAACGGTACTTTTGGCATGTAGTGCATCGGACTAAAGACTCCTCCTTTAACAATATTTTAAAGTTGCCCAAAAGAAATTAATCCTATTAATATATGATGGGCTAAAACACATGTAACTGTGGACGTTGTTGAAGTAGCACTTCGGAATCAAATTATGTATCATGTGATAAAGCTTCCGCTATTGCCTGACACACCTCCTCCAACCCGGGATTTGGCCGTATTCAAACCTTTAAAGGATAGACGGGTTTTCATACTGGTTGAAATATATGGATAAACCTGCGCCCTGAGTTATAAAGAACGGGTATAAGAAGAACTTTTAAAAACTTTCCTTTGACAGTAGCAATTGTCAACCGACGCTCTTAAAAGATGGAAAGACCTTTTAAACCGTCAACTCAAAACCAACCAGCGGATAAACAGCCCAATCCACAACAGCAAATAGCATATAGAACCCTCAACGAGCCAAGCTAACTTAATTCATCACAAACAAATGTGTCATTGGAACACATTTTAATGGAAACTTGCGAACTGCATCTAAAGACAACTAGCAACAGATAAATCAATAAGATGGCATTTTTCTTAGTTTATACTATTCATACGTGTACAATGTTTTACACTTGAAGTCGTAGGACACACATTTTTACTTATGTTTCTAAAAAATTGCACTCCACGAGGAGTTTGAAAAGACCAACCGCCGTCTTGTACAGTTGTGTACCGCACTTAAGTATACACCTCCTGATGAACTACAATGATAGGAAATGCTGCATCAGGTGTTCTTTGTTGGTGCGTTAGCTTCTGTACGCCAAGTTTTACTTGGCCTTATCGACACACGGGTGTTTCGGGCATTAAAGCTATCGCTTAGATAGCGCCTCATGCACTTTAAACGCACACATGTCGTTACAATTAATTGCTGTTAATGTTGTATAGTTAGTCAACAGACGCTTCTATTATTTTCTTATTTTAAGGTGTCGCTCATCGAAGATTTTGTTATCTTTCTTCTAGCATCGGCATATACTTCAGTTTCATCGAATACTTCAAATACAATACGTCCTTTTAAATTTTAATAAGTATGTCAAATTGAAACTGGCGAATTAAAAAACTCGTTTTTGGCAAGATTTGTAACACAAAAGTTCGACTTAAAGAAGTCATCATAACCTGGAACACCAATTTTACTACACCCCGTACTAAAAAAATAAATCTAAAATAACTTATTATTCATAGTTACTGCAATACTGTTTAAAAGAAATAAAGATGATTTAGCGGGAAAGTCCGAAAAATTTTAAGCCTGTAATGACATATAGGAGTAGGGTCGGGATCCATGTCCAAGTAGCGTCCAACGCGTTATCCGAATTAGGAGGGATTAATCTTAAGTAGTTATTATATTAGAGAGGCCAAATTGAAGAATAGTAATTGTAGTAGGACTTAAAAGGTTTATACCGACAATTCGTATCCTCGGAATCAGCGTGGTCCACTGATTGTCAAAATACATGTTGTCGCTTTTTAAAATGGTGGAATGTATATCTATGACGACACCAAGATGGCGCCTCTTAGTTTTAGATTTTGTCAATTATTGCGGTAACCATTTACTAGGTATAAAAAGACAGCTAAGTAAATTCCTAACAAAACGTGCAAAGCAACTTTTATTGTAAGTATTATATTTAAAAAAGTATTTAAAAAATTAGGTTTTTAAGTGTTTTTTTTTTCTAAACACAATATATTTGATGTGTAATGTACCCAATTAATATATAAATTAGACCAAAACTTGGGCAGTAAATAATTAGGTACATTGTTATAATGTATTTCAAACTTTGAATTTTTAAAATTTCTACAAAAATAACGAAATTATGACTAATTACACAAGCTCTCGTTCGCCCGAGGTCGATTGACTTATACTCTAGTTCCAGTTGTGATTATACTGTTGAAGTGAATGCGTTTGTCTCTTCGTTGTCTATTTTAACAGCAAGTCATGGATTTAAGTAGTGATATTAGTTTACCATTACGTCAAAGAAATAAAACAATTGATTGGAATTCTTGTATAATATGTCAGTGTAAAAAAAAGCGGGAATTTACATAAAGCGTCAGAAAAAAGTTTTAGTCGTTTTAAGGAATCATTATAGCTACACGTAAAAAGTATCAAGATTTATCAGCGCGGGATTTATTCAATCTATTAGATGGTAAGCAAAATTAATTTCTCTTTCAATGCACGGTTCATTTCACGTTGCCACTAGGATGTACATAGGTTAATATCACTTCACTCTTCACTTTATTATTCCAGATAAAAACGTACAAACTCAAATCAAATGGCACAGAAATTGTTATGCCTCATTTACTATTACTAGCAATACAAATATTAAACGTGTAAAAAATTGATTCCAACAACAAGTTAAGTGTTTAAAGAGTTCATTGTAAATAAAATGACTACTAGAAGAACTGCCAGCCAAAGGTCAAATAGTGAAGTCGATATTATAGCAGATAAAGTAGTTGAAAAACTATTAAATAACAGTGGTTTTAAAGATATGCTTGTGACTATGTTGCGTGACACGATACGCGAAGAAGTGAATGCACTGATATCAGAGTTGGAACAAAAAGTAGCGTCAATCGAAAAAGAAACTAAACAACGCATATCGATAATTGAAGAACAATACAGTTACAACTAACAGTACGACTAAAAAACTTAATGCCTGATGATTGTATTTTTAGATCTTAGAACAAGCAGAACTTTTATAAAGAATAACTTTTTTTCATAAAATTAATAATACAAAAGTTTCCCACATGTTGCCAACTTAAATAGATACGATGTATCTACTGTAGGAGGCATATGATCTATTAGTAATGTGTAGCATTCCTTGAATTTGATGGAAATACATATGAGATGAAAGCAATATATCTTATCATTTTGTGTTTCATGTGGTGTTGAGTTCCTGTAGTTAGATGGATATTTAATTGCTATGACTACAACGTCACCAACAAAACAGTCAGGAGATGCTCCTAAAAATCCACTCTCGTATAACCACAATCCTGTGGATGTCACTGTTTTATTTTGCATCTTCTCGAACTCCTTAATTGCAATCACTTCATGGACTTTAACCCCGTGAATTGACTTAACCTCGTCTAAATTGGCTTTTACAAGTAATCTAGAGTACACAGATGGTGGATATCTGTAAAATTTATAGTCCATGTTTTGTAATAAAGTGTTTTTAAGTACATGTTTCTTGCAGAAGCATGGATAACAACTCCAAAATTACTTGCAGTTAATCTACCTAACTTGGTACCATAAAGCATTGTCTGCCTGTCCTGTAGATTTAGCAATGTTCAGCACTTCTTCGATAGTACATTTAAAATGTTCAAATTTTTTTCTTTTTTCTTACGCATCCACTTTTATTTTTTGATGAGTTTAAAATATAATAAATGGTTTCGTCCCATCTTTTAAGGTTTAGTACTTCAGGAGATAAAATCAAGTAAAACCCAGAAAATCTTCATCAAATATATGCAAGTAATAAGACTGACAATAAAATATATTCACTTATGCAACGCCTTTAATTCACTATAAAAAATTTTTTTTGTCATTATTATCTACATCTTTTTTGTTGCTCGAAAAGCTGCTTTTGAGTATAATTCGTCAACTGTCATTGTTTGCTTCGATGTGGAAGGTGTTCATGGTGCTTTCCATTGGCACATCACATCAGTTTTATTAACAAACTGCTTCAATGTGGTGGCATTTAAATTGGCCCGTGGGACACTCACATGTAAAAGATGTTTCTGTGAAATTGTGTTATACATTTTTTCCTTATTGTCCAGGAGGGTTTTGATGACCAGGTCCGGAAACCAAAGTGGTGCTTCTTGGAAACAACATGTTTTGCTTGTTGGTCATGGAGTACTGTAAAATACTGATCACTTTCCATATTTTATATATGTACTAGCTGACCCCAAGCCCCTAGGAGCCTCACGAACGAAGTAATTAGGGCAATTTATTTAAGCAAAATCATGAACTGTAACTGTCACAATGCAAAAAGTGTAAACGAAAACTGACCCAATACTAGGTATGCTTGTTCCCCTATCCTAGCAACGTGAACAGAGAACCGAGGTAATAAGAAAAATATAAGCTAAGATTAAAAGCCTAAACACACACACACAAAAAGACATATATTGAAGTACATAACGTTTTGACATTATACTTGTTCGGTCTAACCAAATCTACAAATAAATGCTAGGTAATCTAACCACTACAAACTAATTGCGCATTGTTTACAAAAAAAAAGACAAATAGATGGCTTCCTTATGCTAGCAAGGACTTTTGCTTTTATTGCTCCTAAAGTTGCATCATAATTAATACCTAGCGTACTATTGCTTTCTGGGCAGTTTTCTCCCTTTTTTAACAGGCTAAGTTTATCGGAAAACATTTCCGCAATTGTTGGTAAATTTATTAAAGCTATTATTACTATAAAACACCGCAAACTAAACAACGCCACAACACAAGTATACCTATACAAAGCAATGTGTTGCAATGTTTTTACCCATCAGCTCTTTGAAAGCCATACCTAAGAATAATGATGTACATGTAGAAGGTTTAGATAAAAAGTGAACGTCGCCACATAAGAGAAATCAGTAATTATATTGATGGAAGTGCGTTTCTAATTGAGTAGCATTTCTTATTTCATAGCTACTGTTTGTTAGTATGGCATAGTACTAAGGCACAGAACATCAAAGCCAGTACAAATAAGAAATACTTATTTACATTAGAGTGTGGAAAGTAGGATTTTTACGGTGCAACAGCTTGTTTGACGGGCTCAAAGTAAAAAAAAGTAAAAAATAAAATTATTTCTATTGATTTTAAGTGAGCCTGGTTGTTTAACCATTTTGACATACACAACCTAATATGTGTCAGTTCATTTGTTTATAAGTAAAATGTGTGTCTTGCGACATCTCGTGTAAACATTGACACGTGTGAATAGTATAAACTAAGAAAATGCCAACAGTTAACTGTTGTTGTTGTTTAACTGACGTATAGATGGCGCCATCAATATCATCATCAATAAAAAAATTAAATGCCGCCTTATTCTATACATTATTGTGTCAAGTATGGTGTAAAGTCAATTGTTTAAAATCAACTTATCGGCCAAAAAACAATTTATCGGCCAAAAAGCTATTGCGCTCTTATAAGAACCAATGTTCTTTTATTTATTTATTTGTATGGTACATTTTCATACACTGTTCTAAAAGTTACGTTGACCTCTTCCGAAAATATTCAATTATCACTTCTACTTCCTGTATCATCTTCCACTCACTATTGCATGTAAAAGCAAACATACACTTATTTTGTAATCTACTATGAATTTAAAGAGTTATTAGAGCAAGCATGCTCATTAATTGCTACTACGACATTCTATTTTAAACTGCTCATTTTGTAGTGTCTATTTTGTCACATTTTTGGATTTCTAATGTTTATATTGTGCATTCTTGTTTACACAGTGTTTTGATATTTTATATTGTTTTTATTAATTCTCTGACTTTTTATATTTACTTGTAGAAAGTTTGAGGAACGCTTAAGAATGAACAATTAGAAAAGGTCAATTGAACTAGATTATGTCTGTACATTTTGTATAGATGAATTATCACTTGTACTAACTGTATAATCAAATGAAAATTGTGCCATTAATGACATTTTGTTTAAAGGTAGGTCAAAGTACCGTAACGTAACTGCAAACATACTACAAGATACGGTACGTTGCAAAAGAATTTTGATTTTTTAGTCAATCGTAACAGAACGGAGTTACGATACAACATTGCAATTTTTAATCTCACTAGGCCCTGAGTTTTTTTGGCACGTCGGCGTCGTACACTTGCTTCTTGTTATTTTGATTTCTATCGATTAAAATCTTCTGAACAAACGTTCCGAGACGGTCAACGTTATAAACAGTAAATCGAAATTAACGTTGCGTTAAGAACAATAAAGTTCAGTCACATCTACGTTGTCTTTAGAGCTTTTTCATGTATTATTTAATGTGATGAATACATACATACCTATACATAAATAGATAAAGTAACAATAATGTTCACGTTTGATGTTTAAACATAAATTAAAATAACGAAATGTCAACATACTGTCACTGCACATTGTTGTTCCAATTAAACAAAAACATTAGTAATTATAATGGGTTTCCTGAAATAGCAAATAATTTTCCCAGTGGTTTAAAAAATTAGTAGTTTTGTATAGCTGTTTGACAATGTTATAATTTTTGTTCTGCTTCAAATATTTTTAACTTCACGGTAAAATAAATAGTATAAGTGTTTATAAAATTTACATATTATGTTTCCAGTTTTACTTAATTCTGATAAATAACATGAAACTTAACTATACGTCAAAATGATAAACGTGCGCTTGATAATAGTTAAAAAAATATATTTTTTTTTATTAAAAAAAATTACGTGGGAAGCTAATAGATAAGGTAACTTGTTAATTCGTCAATGATCAGAAAATCTATACCGTCGCTTACGTCAAGCGCCGGCGTAAAGACGTTGCCTCAAACGTTTCAATACTCGCACTGGATGTGTTTGTGTAACATAATGTTAGTGCGAAAAGCTATGGGTACAAGAGTGTTGGTGGTATTGTCCATTTACGTTGTCGCATCTCAACAATTTCAATTTAAACATCACAACAATGACGAAATATTGCAAATATTGGAAAACGTAAATGCCGAATGCCCTAACATTACAAGAATTTACACCTTAGTGAAACTTCTGTACTTGGAGTACCTCTTTATTTGATTGAGTTTTCTACAGAACCTGGACACCATGAAATAAGTAAGAATTTTGTTATTTTTAAAAGTATTTAGAATGCAGCAGGTTTGTTTTTTATATAACAATTATTTTAACTAAAGTTTCCGCTAAACTGTTAGTTGATAATTTAGTGGTTTGATAAAAATTCTATTCATTAACCTTATATCTTGGATATACATAAGTGTTTTTTAATATACTCTGTATACTTTTACATTTTTGATACATTAAATTTAAAACAATCAATAAATTGGACATAATATAAACATTGCAACTTTTTTAGAATTATTTTGTACTTTTAGGATTCAATTGCCTTAAATTTAAAATCGTAGTATACAGAGTGATAAAAACTCTAGAATTTTTCTCTTGCGGTTATTAATAAAATTCTTGCTAAAGTAAATAAACAGATATAAACTAATTTCATTTTAATTCATGAAAAAATTTTTAAATCAATTCCAGATTAAAATTAATTCATTTGAAAGTTGAAACTTGAAACTTTGATTAAAAAGTATTGGAAATATTTGAAATGGAAAGGTTCATTTTTTAATTTAATTTAGATATAACTTGATTGTGTTTTCCTATTTCAATTATGTCTCTACAACAAAAATAAAATTTGTAATATATTCAATTTTCTTTATTCAAAAGTATACATTTTCATATAAAATTTTCTGAAGAACTTGAATCTGAAATAAAAGTTAGGGGTCGACATTTAAACTAACAAAGAAAATTAACAGTAAGAACTATGTAACAACCTAAACTTTTTAAAATCATAGGGTCTGATAATTTATTTTTAGCAATAATTTTTTAAAATTTTATTAGCTAACTGCAAAAAGTTTTTTGACAATAAGTTAAAAAATATTATCCACAGATAAGGTTATGTTGGCTATATTTCTGAACATCCTGTACAACTAAAATATTCCAGTAAAACCATTGATTTTGCTAAGTGTGTTGCAATAGAATTCGAATTTGCTTGATACATTTTGTATTAGAATATCGTTAGAATAATCGAGATGATGTGTCATCTTCTAGGGGTCTCAATGCAACAGAAGGATAAAAAATCAACCAACTCTACGCCTCCTTTACTATTACTAGAAACCCCTTATCTTTATATTATGTCATTTGACCAGCTCGTCTCATTTGAGTGCTTATCAAAGTACATTACTGGTAAACGTTTTCGATTTGTTTGCTTTATAGCAGGCAGATCATCTTGCACCACGCTGCATAGAATATCTAGTGTTTTTTACTTCTTCTTCAACATTTTTTGGTTTGTATATTAGGGGACAGCAGCGAAGGGCAAACCGATTGCATCGGACTCGTCACGTACTAAAGTTTTGGAGAGAAAATAAATTAATGTTTAATGTATAATAATGTGTACGAAGAGAACTAGAAAAGGCATAGACACTAAGATAATAAAGAACTAATTAACCAGGCAACTAAAAAATTATTAAAATAGTAACTGATCAAGTAAATAACGAAGTTTAGCTGTAACGTAAAGTAACGCAAAACGAGTATCGGTCGACGTATATGGTTTTACGCGAATAAATAAAAGACCTAATCGCACATAAACAGAACCATAAATTGAACAAAACAATTACATACATAAGGAGTAGACAATTAATTTAAAGATATCAATAATTACTATTTACAATTCTGCTTCTAAGCAAAAACGAAACAGTAATAATTATCAAGTACTTAGGGAAATTGATTGCAGAAATTCGTTCAAAGGTCTGGTTACTTATACAAATTGAGAGGGTGACAGAAGATTGGTAATTTGACGGACAGCGCAGAAAGTAAATAATTAACCGAAAGCTCTGAGAAGTGTAAGCTCTCTGAGGAGGTGATTTGGGGAAAGCTTAACGCTGAGTATACGGGTTGATAAAATTACAAAATTCAGTGCCACAGTAAGGATAGCTGCAATACGGTTCAATATTGGCAAGCGCATTTGAATGGAGTGTACTTGACAAGTGGTATTTCATTTTAATTGTCCAATGAGCAGTGGGGAAGGAGATTACTCAACAAACGATAACAAAAGGAAAATAGGTTTTGAAAAGAGAAAGTACATAAAAAACCTAGAAAATCAATGTTCAGAACTCCAACAAAACAGGATGAAGAGGACAAACTGGATAAAATATTTAATGTGATACAAAACTCAACGGTAGAGTTCAAAGATTTTAAGAAAATTTAAGACATCATGGAGAAAGAAATTAACGAAAAAATTAGAATAGAAAATGGAGAAATTAAGAAAGAAAATGAAACAATCAAAAATGAAAATAAGGAAATTAGGAAGGAACTCAACCAAGCAAAAAATCGATTCGAATTTTTAGATAAAGAAAAACGTAGTAACAACATTGTGATAACAGGCTTGAAAGGCCAAGAAACCTCAAATAAGGACAAACAAAAAAACACCAAAATCTCTTAAAGGAATGCCTAAAATTAATATCAGTAAAAACATGTAAGGTACATTAGTACTTCAACATTCTTGGTTGAAATGAATAATTATGAGGATAAACAAAAATAATGGAAAACAAAAATCTTAAGGGTATGAGTAAAGAAGCTATTTTCATAAACAATAATATGACAGTAACTAAAAGAAAAATACAATATATAATTTAAAAAAAAGCAAACGAAGAAAAGAGAATAGGTAATTCGGTAAAAGTAGGATATCATAAAGTTGTCATCGTCGAACAAAATTATTGAAGTGGAACTACGAAACAGGTCCTCTAGAAATAGCAAATGATCAAACATTTACTGCAAGCCAGCCATAAAAAAACTAACAATAAACAATCGCATGACAAACATGATTAAGACCTTTGCTACAAAAACGGATGGAAGAATGGAAAACAGAAAATACAAGAATAAAATTAAAAAACACACTAAGATGGAAAATTGCAACTTGGAATATCAAAGGGTTAAATGGGAAAGAAAAGAGTTTGAACAAAACAATTTAAGCTTTTTAGCTCTGACAGAAGCCAAAATTAAAGAAAAATTACTAAAGAAGTCCAGAACAATCACTTACTTTTCCTCAGCGGTGTTTCTAAAGATAAAAGAGCTCAAGCAGGATTGGGTTGTATTATCAGGAAGGAAGAATCAAATTATTTAAAGAAATGGGAATTGGTTACTAAATTTTATTATTATTATTAGGAATGGGGTGAGTGTCATGGAAAGAACCTCGTGCACTACGACCAGATTAGATCTTTGTGCCCCCCCCTCTAATTGGACTTAGTCGGGAGTTTTAGTAAATCTTCCAAAATGAAGATGAGTTGTAAGTGTTTGTATCTCTTTAGGCACAGGGCCGGGCACCTCATAATTATGTGGTCCATGCGCTCCAACTCTTCACAGTACCTGAATGTATCATCTTCCACCACTCCCATCTTAAATAGAAAACCAGGTTCAATGTACCGCCCAAATGATGATAAAGGAAAGAAAGATACATTTTGGGAAGAATATTTGATTTTTGTACACAAAATAATCTGTTAGTCATGAACTCATTCTTTAAACACAGAGATATTCACAAATATACGAGAATAGTAGCTAGCCGTAACGAAAAATCAATTATAGCTTATGTAATTATCCGCAAAGACCATAGAGCAGAAATTGAGAATGTGAGAGTTATGAAGGTCCCGAAATAAATAGTGACCATTATTTAGTACTGGCAAAAATAAAATTTTAATCGGTAACAGTAAATGAAATAATTAAAAATCTTAAACTAAGATCAAAAGCAAGAATAAAACCACATAAACTGGCAAACGACGAAACAGCTAATAAATTTAAAATTTTAGTTGATGAATTTCTAAATGAACGATTCAATACCTAACCAGATATAGAAAGAGCCAATGGGATTCATTCATAACAAGTGTCTTAAAAGTAGCGACAATAAGTTGTGAAACAAAAACAGTGTCAAATAAGAAGAAACAGACACATTGGTGGAACCATGAAATTAAAGTAAATGTGGAAATGAAAAAAACCAGCATGGAAAAATACATTTCGATGACGACAACATAAAATTACAATAAATATAAAATACAAAGGGAGAAAGTGAAAAAGTTGGTCAAAGAAGAAAAAACAAAATCGTTTGAGAAGTTTAGTTTTTTTTTTTGTTGTTGTTAAGTAATGGTGATGACATTATTAAGAGGTGGAAACAATACCTTCAACAATTACTAGTAAACGAAGTTTCAGAGTACAATAAATTAAAACGTGCAGATAACAGCAGCGTCGGGTCTTTAGAAATAGTTATAATAGAAAAAATGGAAATCATAGAAGCAATAAAAAAATTAAAAAATGGTAAATCAGGAGGACACGACCAAATTACAGGAGAGATGCTTAAGTGTCTGCGTGGCAATAGTGTAATTTTGAAAAAACTCATAAACAAAATCTATAATGAAGACAATATTCCCAGCGATTGAAAACAAGGAATTATCTTACCTTTGTTCAAGGAAGGTGATAAAAGTATTTGTGATGAAATAATAAAAGAAACAAAGAAGCAAAACAAAAAAGTTCATATAGGTTATTATAAGCTGGAACCTGTTTATATTAGTGAATGTGCCTTTGCAGATGACTGGTTACATTTGGGAAAGACGAAAATTAAATTAGAAACAATTTCGCAAATTTGGATGAAAGCATTGAAAATAAAAAAACATGAAAGTCAACATCGAGAAAACAAAAATAATGGCAATAAGGAAAAAAATGAAAATATTACTTTAACTGTAGATATACTTATACATATTTCTAGAAGTAACAATTAGCAATAACGTGGTACAAGATCAAGAAATTCAAAACTCCGATGATAAACAATAAAGCAGTGTCAAGAAAATTGAAACTTGCTATGGAGATGAAATTTTTACGAGGAATGTTAGGAATAACAAGAAAAGATAGAATAATGATGTAAGAAACGAACTTTCAACCACCGCAGTGTGTGATATAATAATCCAAAAGCAGTTGTGATGGTTTGGGCATTTAACAAGGATAAACAACAATATCCCAGTAGAAGGAATTTGGGAGTGCAGAATTAAGTGCCATAGACAAAGAGGCAGACAAACACTTAGGAAAGAAACATTGAATCGATTCTCAAAAAAAAAAAATACAAGTATAGTGGAAGCAAGAAAACTAGCAATGGATAAGAAGCGATGGAGAAGTTTTATAATTAAAATGTTAAGTTTTAAGTTTAAATCTTTAGTTGTTATTTTTTTAGTATGTAATAGAACCTAAACTCGGCACAGTTGCGAATTACAAAACCTACTATTTTATTCGCAGATGAGGAAATATTTGCAATATGCTGATGAAAGCTTAGGGTTTCATCGAAAGTTACGTCTAGGTCTTTAACAGAGGATTGCAATAGTGCTTCAGACTGTGCTACTCGCGCATTCGTAATTTTATGGCTTTCTTTGCATTAAGGTATAATTGATGGTTTTCACACAATTTTACTATCTTATCTAGACTACGTTGTAATATATTACAGTTTGTAACACTATTAATTGCTGTATATAACTTGATGTATAAAAGAAACAGTAAGGGCCTCAAGTTTGAGCCTTGAGGTGCTCCTGATTTTACAACGTATCGGTAAAATTGGTAACCGTTGTATGTAACATATTGTATTCTATTATTTAAATACGATTTAAAAAACACTAACAAATTATTGCTTATGTCAAAATTTTTGATTTTTTGCAATAATAAACTATGCGCTAGTCAATCAAACGCATTGAAATGGTCCGTATATATTACATCTACCTGTTTCCTATTGTTTAATACATCAACTACATAGGCGACAGTTGGTGTCTTACATGATTGTTGGCCCGATTACGTAACACTTATTTCAAATATTTTTGCGAAGTTATTTAGTACTGATATCGACCTGTAGTTTTCTATATGGCTTGCATGTCCGCTTTTATATATAGGAAACACGCAAGCAGTTTCCCAATCATTTTCAAAAGTTGATGTTTTGATACACAAATTAAATAAGTAGTTTATCGATTCTGCAAAAACATCTTTGCAATCACTTATAAGGTTGCTAAGTATTTGATCTTCTCCAGCAGTGCCTTATTTTTTAGTTTACTGTATCTTTTTCTAATTGTACCTCATATATATATAAATTCGAATCGCCTGCAGTGTCGGGTGATTCTCAGTGTTTGTTTGGTATTGTACAACCTCTTGCGTACTTTACTGCAGGTGATTCGAAATTTTTATACTTGTCAACTGTTATGTTGGCTATAATTATTGAAGAATCGACTATGTAACTGCTTTACATACCTGTCGGCAAAGTTGCTTACATTTACGTACGTGAACGCTTTCACGAGTCGACACTAGATGTCGAAAAACTTATCGTTTAAATATTGTGATCCCTCCAGTAGGGCATATAGTCGACAGCACGCGTTTGTACAATAGTGAACTTACACTCGAGTTCTCTCACTCCTGAAGAGTCCCAAAAGGACGAAACAGCTGTCGGGTGATTCTCAGTGTTTGTTTGCTATTGTACAACCTCTTGCGTACTTTACTGCAGGCGATTCGAAATTTTTATACTTGCCAACTGTTATGTTGGCTATAATTATTGAAGAATCGACTATGTAACTGCTTTACATAGTCCGATGAAGTTGAACCCGAATACAAATTCGAATGGCAGAGGAAGTACAACGCACCACGTGAAAGCTACTGTAAAGGCGATCAGGAAATCAGAGATCAACCGTTTGGTATTCAAGTGCGTAATGTTAGATGCATAAAATGTCACAAATGGGGCCACATCAATACAGATAAAGAATGTCCGATGTATAGTTTGTCAATGAGCGCTGCACGATCTTTAGAAGCTGCGCCTATTATGGATCAAAAATCGTTGGTGCAACAGATGCTGGATGACGGGTTGGCACTTAAGAAGCAACACTACAACATATCGGAAATAGCTAAGCACAATTTATTAACCGAAGATGATGACCAAAATGATGAAGCTGTTATTGATTTCTGAACATATATCAAGTATTCTGATACGCCTTTTTGATTTGCAATTTTGTTTGGAATTTTTGAATTTTTTATACAATTTAGCTTTTAGTTTAAGCTTACAATTACAGTTCTATTAAACCCTAAGGGTATTTCATGTTTTTCTGTTTATGTAGACGAACAAATAGGTTGAAGTTATCGTATATATGAGAAG
Source organism: Abscondita cerata (assembly GCA_030710515.1). Classification (NCBI taxonomy): domain Eukaryota; kingdom Metazoa; phylum Arthropoda; class Insecta; order Coleoptera; family Lampyridae; genus Abscondita; species Abscondita cerata. Next base: position 58,468 of record JALBCR010001352.1, on the reverse strand, counting down.
TAAAGTGTTTGAGAGCTGCGTTTCTGTGTTTGTGCAAGAACGTCCAGTTTGTCATTACTAAATGTAGAGTATAATTCCAAGATGTAACCTTTCTTGAAGTCCGAAGTCAGAGAAACTTGTCCGAATGGAATTGGACATTATATTTTAAATGTATATGAAGAGTGGGATGTTGTTCGTCCGTCTGTTAGCATTCGTTTTGGTAACACTGCAAATAAGATTAGAAAACACAAGCCCAAACTGCCTATTAAAAGAATTATAAACACTTTTATATTACTTTATGTTTAAAAAGGTACAAAAGTTTATTAGTGATAAGCTCAAGTTATCAGATGTATTTAGGAAATTTTAATTAGAAATGATGAAATCCCCTAAAATTAATAAATTTGTTGTTTTTGAATATGATTGTATAAAGTTATCAAGCAACGTTTCAAGTAGATTTAAACTAGGAGTTTTAGGAATATGTACCACACAAACAGTTATACAAAAGGTTTTTAAAATACATTTCAATTCAAAATAGGTTTAATTCCTTTTTTTAATTTAAAAAATAGTGTATGTTACTCGTACCGAAGCATGATTTTTGTAACGTATGTGATAATTGCGGGACGGACGTAGCGTGCGAAAAATGTTTATTAGGGTTACTTAAAAAATTGAAGTTCCGACCAAGTTATTTTTTCAAAAATATACATATTAGTAAGGTCAGCCCATATGTGCAAAGCAGTTTCAAAATTGCGTAATAATAATAATAAAATTAATTTAAAAAAATACTTCAATCGGAATCAAACCCTGGTTAGGAAGCGCAAAACATTACCAGGTAACGAATTAACCAATTCGTCCACGAATGCTGTTTAATAAATGAAAATCCATTCGGTTAATAACTGAAATAAAAAAAATAACTTATTTTACTAATTTTTTAGTTAAATACGCTTTGAATACTCATTATTATCACATCAGTTTGTTTTATTTTATCTGTCCAACATAATATGTTATTATATTGTGTTTGAATTGTGCCAGAAAAAAGATATACGTTAATTTTTAATTTAACAAAGTAAATGCCTATGTCAACTTTTCCGTGAGAGGATTTTGGTCGCAAAAATCTGTCGCTAGCTCTCGGACTACTAGTAAGTTCTTGTTTTTTAATCAAAGTACACAATTCCAAAATACATCTGATAACTATTTTTTAGGAATACGAAAATATTTATAAATGACACTTTAAAGTTTAAATCAGTTTTTATGCTTTTAAATTCATGTAAAAAGATACTAATAATTATCTATCTCCCCTGTTGCATAAAATTCTGTTAAACATAAATACATTTTTTATCTATCGCCGACCACATTAATGTGAAATTTAAAACCTCTCTATCAATAATTACTCATAAATTAACAATTTTTAAACACTCCTTTACATACGACTGTTTACTAATTACTTATTATCTATCATAATATCGGTTTACGACGCCATGCGTCGCCTTCCGATAACTGTCATGACCTCGTCATAAGATTTCCAAGTTTTCTTTCTTTTTTCCAAATTTGAATATCACCAGTTAATTTTAATTTTGATAAAATACGTTCAATTTTATATTTAAAAATAAAAGATTCCTTGTTTAATATAACACTGTCAACTGCATCTTTCCAGTTCGTTTTATTTGGTAAATATTCTGTTGCCACATAGACCTTTTATTTTTTATTAAACTGCCTTCAAAATTTAACAATAAATCGAAAAATGCAATTATATTTTGGGTGTATTTAAAGAAATAAATTTTCGTAAAACTTTTTGGTGATACTTGATACGCTAGCTTGGTATATTAAAAATCCAACCCACAATGTACACTGTATACCATTGAAATTTATTGATATAAAATGTGATTAAAAGTTTATATTAATACATTCAATTGCTTAGTATTTGCAGTAAACCGTTGACTATGATAAAATTTGTATCTCTAGGAAATTGCACATTTTGCTAAATTTTGTATTGATAAAAATTTGTAAATACAGTAAAGATTTGTCTAATCAATTAAATTGTTTATAATATCGTCATTGTTTAAAGTATTTGGAAATGTACTGATGTTTTTCTTTTTTACTTTTCCCTTCTTTTCAAATCCCCGTCCTTCCGCTTCTAATCGATTTATTCTTTCTTCGTGTGTTGACATTTTATTTGCTATTTCAAGTAATCTTCAGAAATATCGATTAATTTCTGTTTATTCTGAAAATAAGGTTTACTTCATACTATAAAATGTACTTCCAATTGGAATCACGTGCATAAAGGAAATTTTCTTATTATCCACTTCTGCAACTTGACACACATTTTTAGTTTACTAAGCACTTTTGAATTGCGAGCTTAAACTACTTCACACCATTTAGTATGAAAATGCAATATTGTAATATTTAGAAGTCTACTTATTCTAAATTTTAAATCAAGAGAGCAAATAGCGGTACCTAATTTCATATGAAATCACTAGGTTTCAAAACTGAAAACTGATTTTTTTTTAATTCAATAATGTGATAATAAAAAATAGCATAAATTTGTTTAGGATTTTAAGGAAATATTTTTTGGAGCAAAATCTAAAGACAAATCTCTGAGATAATAGCTAGAGCGATTGTCAGTTTCGTTGTTTTATGAATTTATTTGCATACAGACTAACATTCTACCTACTTATTCTATCATCACTTTTAATAGTTCACTTGAATGTAGTAAGATATTAAACACGACTAGAAAAGCAATTATACAGATATTAAAACATCCAGAATTTAGATCAACCAGTGTTAGAATTTTCGTTTTCATTTATATTGATATATTTATTTACAGTCACTGTTGTGAAACATCACAACAACACATCAATTTTAATTAAAAATCGACTCTATCAAAGTTTGTGAAAACTATAGAAACCAACTTGGTATAAAATGTCAAATTTAGATATGTAAATACGAAAACACGCAAAATATAAAACTTTATTTAATTTAATAAAACATTTTATTTTAATTGGTCCTTCGAGTTATTATTAAAAATCCGAAGAAAACTACGAAGCGAACGGGGAGCCTTTTATTACATCGAAGGAAGGCACCGTTTTCGCTCAGTCACCATCCCCAACTTAAATTTAGCATCTAGTATTTAATTAATTATCGATTTAGGTAAGCAAATTAATTTTCTTTACATAACACAAATTCCTCTGTAGCAGTTTTTATCACAAACAATATCCTTTTCCAAATATTTTTGTAATATTTGTCTACTTATTTTTGGAAATTAAAAAGTGTCGTTACGTGCTGAAAGCGGTTGTTGTTCACTCACTAAAAGATGAAAACCTCCATAAAGAAACAAAAATGCGGTTAAATGGATGTCAGAACGTCACTAAGAAAAGAGTGATTCTCGTATAAACCGTTTTTTATTTGGTACATTCAACGCAAGCAGAAAGTACACTTACGCAATATCGTGATCTCTAGTAATGCATCAAACTAAAACAATCTAAATTAGACAATTAAAAAAGAAGATAAATGAAAATCAAGATTTATAAACTGTATATATTTACTAATACACATAAAAAGTGCACTGCTTATGAACCCATTTGTATACTGCATACCATCGTCATCGGTGCTGCTGTTGCTCCTTAGTTGATGTTCCGTTTTAATTTTTTTTTTCACTTTTTTTGCGCTCATTGCTTCGATGTTTAGTTTCTTTCTTCTTCTAAGGTTTTCTTAAAAGAAATCTGTAGACTTTCGTATAATTACTTTATATTTAATTAAATATTCGTATTGATTTCTATTTATTATGTATAGTTATGGAAAAGAACTGTTCTCCTCCTCCTCTTTTAGGTGTGAATGTTGAAGTACAATGTATTCTTGCAACTGAGACTCACTGGAACTGCGTGAAAAGCTAACGCCAAGTCCTGAACCGAAGGAGTAGTCTGTAGGTTGACTGGTTTGGTGTTTTTTCCCCTAACTGCGTTGGTTGGTTCAATGCTTCTTCGTCTTCGGCAAATGTTACTCGTTTCGGTCCTCAATTGGTTTATATGCCGTTTAAAATACAATCATTGTCTAGTTTGTCCACGAAGTCTGTGTAGTGTAGTTTCCCGAGTTTCGCAGTGATAACACCAGGTCGCCACTGAAGTTTATTATTTGAGGAGTAGCAAGCTTGAAGGAGGAAAGGAATTGTTAGTTGTCGTGCTTGACCTGTAGGTTTCAAAGGTTGTTTGATGAGAGCATAATTCAGTGCGTCCAGTGGTATACAAATCAGAAAAAAACTTGTTGGGCGTTTTCTCATTGTTGAATGGCGTTGCTCTGTACAGGAATAAGATTTATACAGTGCGAACGTTAAGTCCGGAATAGTAGATATGTCTAAGTTTCATATCGTTTACGACAACACCCACGGACACGTCAATTTTGTTTTTTTAAAGCCCATATTTCCTGAAACTCAAATTAATTTTTTGCCTCCTTTACTATTTGCGATGACGTTATCGATAATTTTTTTTAAATAACACTACCCATTTTTTGCAGTTTTGGTAAAATTAAGCATTCTGAGTTCCGACATGTGTCACTTTTGACATTAAAAAAAAAAAAAAAAATTTTTCTCTAAGATAAAGGTAAATAAATTATCGTTACCAACTGTCAAAATGACTTAACAAAAATGTTATCACTTGTTTCAAAAATACTTGTAAAAGATATCTAATTTTAATTTTAATTTAAAAAATTGAGAACTGTCAACGTCAATATCAAAAGTGACACATGTCTGAACTCAGAATGCTTAAATCTATCTAAAGCTGCAAAAGTTTGGTGGAGCCATTTAAAAAATTATCGAAGTAAAAATTAATTTGAATTTTAAAAATATGCCCATTAATACAAAAATTGACGTGTCCAGGGTTTCTGTCGTAAACGATCTCAAACTTAGATATATCATTTATTCCAGACTAAACGTTCGCACTGTACAACTATAACCCTTTACTTAATGTTTAAAAATTCATTTTCCATAGTAGCGAGTATTTTATGTTTGTACGAAAGTTGCAATAAGTTTTAAGCCGCTGTAGAAAATTTTTTCACGGAATCGTCACTGCCTATCTAGACTTTGCATCCACCATAACCAAAAATTATGGTATTGATAAGGGACCGCATAATTAACGTCTACACTTTCCCAATTATTTTTCGATCCCATCAACAAGTGTTGATGATCTTGAAAGATATTTTAGCATTAGGGGCGAAAGCGGTTTGCGTGTAAGACCTGAATCCAATGGTTACTGATTGTAGCCAGTCGTTAATTCTTCGAAAACTGTACGTGGCAGAAATATGTATGCACATCGAGAGTTTACCTCAAATTTTATCAATTGTCCATTGATAAGAACTTCAACAAAATAACGGTCTGTATTGAGAGTGGGGTCGATGTTTCTTACTCATGCCGACAGTAAGACTAATTCCATACATATGGATTATCTTCAAATTTCGTTGGTTAAACATAGGTTGAAGTTGCAATTTCTTGGACCTGGTTGTTGAGCTTAATTTTTTTTTATTGAGTTAAGTTCTTGCACAAACTTTTGAAACACAACCGGTGTCTGCGTTTGCATTTTAATTTTGATTTGGTAGTAAAGCATGATTAGTTTCACTACACCTCAGACAACAGGCATCGATACCCAGAGCAAACTAATTTATTCGTCACCTTGACTTTGTCCTACTTTTTGAGATTTCGAAGAGTCACGTGGTGGTGAAGTGTCTGGTTGTTTTGTCTTGACCAACACTTTGCAAGTTTCTAATGCAATAGCATCAAAAAAATGTCATTGAATGCAGTTTTTTTTTATTAAATAACATTTTCACGAATAGATTCCTCCCCTAGTGCTCGTACTGAACCGTCAGGATTATGTCGAAAATGGAAACCCTGTAGGTACATAGTAAAATGAAATTACAATCCCCTATCTCGCCTTTCAAAGCAGTCACAAAATCGGAAATCGATTAATTAGCGTGTTGATACATTGATAGGAACATGAAAGGAGTTCGTTCCCTTTTGGTGAGAGATTGTTTTTGAAAAGGAAGATCCATTTTGTGTAAGTTTGATCATGGGCAACTTGGAAGAGCCCAATGCAGCGATCATGTCAAAATCATTGGATCCAATAGGGTTCAGTACGAGCACAATATGGTTTATCGGTTGCAACTTTCATCACTCGATAATTTTCAACCCCTGTTTGTAGGTTTTGAATGGTTGAATCAAATTGTTTTTGCGTATAAAAGCAGAATTGATATCTGATGTTGAAGAGTTTGAGCATTGGTTTGGGGTTGGTTGTTACAATCAACTTATCTAAATCAAATATAACAATTTCATCATAAGCTAGTCCATAAACTGTTGAAACTGATTTGTATCTATCTTGTCTGATAGTTTTACTTCGATGCCAATTTCTTGTGGCTAGTTAATCTTGAATGTTAACAAAACCCATTCGTGATCTCAATAGTATTTATTTAAAACAAGAATAATTTTTAGGTCGAAGTTGTTTTTCAAATGTGAAGCAAACCTTCCTCAGACAAATAAAGAACCTGATAGTTAATCCAACAAGGTTTTGAAGGTTATACAGGTGTCGCAAGACACACATTTTACTATGTTCATTGCTCCACGAGAGCTTAAAAGACCAACCGCCGTCTTGTACAGTCGTATACCGCACTTACGTATACACCTCTGATGAGCTCACAATAAGAGCGAAATGCTGCATCAGGTGGTCTTTTGTTGCGTGTCTGCTTCTGTACAAGTTATACTTGGCTTTATCGGCAACGTGTGTTACGAGCATCAAAGCTATCGCTTAGATAGCGCTTTGCACTTTAACACACACATGCCGTTACAGTTAACTGTTGGCATTTTTCTAAGTTTATACTATTCACACGTGTCAATGTTTACACGAGATGTCGCAAGACACATATTTTAGTCATACAGGGTGTCCCTAAAATGTGTGGACATCACTTAACCACAGATTCCTGGGCTCAAAATAAGATGATTTAACCCAACTTACCTATATCCAAAAGTGCTTCGTTTAGCCAGTATTCTGATTCAAAGTTCAAAAGAAATTTTTTTATTTTGCTTATAACAAAAAGCGGTTTTGTCGATTTTGATATTTGGTATTGCACTCCTTACAGATGTAGGTCATCTTTTAAGGTGATGTTAGTTATTATCAGTAGACCATTAGTGTACGAAACACAGGTAACCCGGCAAGAACTTTTTAATGTTAAGACCAATAACTTTTCAAAAATAATTTCAGAAAGAGACATTCAATAGTAAACTTTTTGTTACTTGTTAATTGATGAGATCTTTTAAGGTTTAGACACAAAAAATAAAATCTGAGGGACCGCGCACTGCATTTCTTAAAACAGATATTATCTAGCAGTCTGGTATTCTAAAAATAAATGACGATAAGGCATTTTGTTATGATATTTGTTAGTGACAAGTAGGTATGTACTTTACTAGATCTACAGTAAATGCTCAATGTGACCACCACCTTCCTGGATGCAAAGGTTGATTCGACGCAAAAATTGAACTGTACTCGTTGTAACATTTCTGCATCATTCTTAATGGACTGTGAAGTGTTCTGTACTCTGGCCTAAAGTTCGTCCTGTGTGTTTATAGGACGAGAATACACTTTACTCTTTAGAGCTCCCCACACAAAAGAATCGCAAATACTTAAATCTGGTGAATGAGGTGCCCATTTTGCAAGAGGATCACTTCCTCTGCCTATCCATCTGTTAGGAAACTGTACATGAAGATGATTCCGAACGTTCAATGTAAAATGTGGTGGTGCTCCATCATGTAGAAACCACATGTCGCGTCTAAGATTTAACGGCAAGTGTTCTAATAAATCGGGTAAGGTATTTACAAGAAAGTAAATAATTCTCTCCATTTAAACGATTTGGTAAAATGACAGGGCCTATGATGAAACTGCCGATTATCCCTACCCATACATTAATTCGAAACTCATGTTGAAAGTGGCGTTGCTTGATGACATGTGGATTTTCATCTGCATACACATGTTCGTTGTGCAAATTTGTCATACCCCTCCTCGTGAAACATGCCTCATCAGTAAAGAGAATTTTGCTATTAAAATTGACATCTTCAGCTCTTCTTTCTTGAATGAACCTACAAAACTCAAGACGCGCGAAGGTATCAGCTGGCAAAAGCTCCTGGACGTTTTGTACATGATAAGGATATAGCAATTGTTCTTTAAGAACTCTATGAGCAACATTCTTTGAAACGCCTGCTTGCAATGCTAAGCATCGAGCACTTACTTCTGGATTTTCTTCTACTATTTCCAGAATTTGTTCTTCTAACCTGGGTGTGCGAATTGTACGAGCACGTCCACGATCAGCTGTGATCGATGCAAGGTTTCCTGTTTCGCGAAGGCGTCTTTCAATGTTTGCAAAGTTTGACGATTGGGCACGCGACGATTTGGACATTTTTCGTTGTACACTCTAACACTTCTCCGACAATTTCCTTCGCAATATCCTAAAACCATCAACATATCCGTTTGCTCAGCATAAGTGTAGTTTACAGCCATCACTACGTAAATAACGAAGAATATTCACTGCTAAAGATCACTAGCTAACACCAACAGCAATTTGAGTCGCTTCACAATTACTAACCAATAGCTATTATCATTTATTTTTAGAATACCAGACTGCTAGATAATATCTATTTTAAGAAATGCAGTGCGCGGTCCCTCAGATTTTATTTTTTGTGTCTAAACCTTAAAAGATCTCATCAATTAACAAATAACAAAAAGATTACTATTGAATGTCTCTGTCTGAAACTATTTTTTGAAAAGTTATTGGCCTTAACATTAAAAAGTTTTTGAGTGGTTTTTGCCGGGTTACCGGTGTTTCGTACACTAATGGTTCACTGATAATAACTAATATCACTTTAAAGATGACCTACATCTGTAAGAAGTTCAATACCAAATATCATCAAAATCGACAAAACCGTTCTTTTGTTATAAGCAAAATAAAAAATTTCTTTTGAACTTTGAATCAGAATACTGGCTAAACGAAGCACTTTTGGATAGAGGTAAGTTGGGTTAAATCATCTTATTTTGAGCCCAGGAATCTGTGGTTAAGTGATGTCCACACATTTTAGGGACACCCTGTATACCGTGCGTCCTCCGAAAAGTTTCCTATATTAAATTTAAATTAATGCAAAGCAAACCTTTTTTCTGGCACAATATGAGCTTTATTAGGTAGATAAATGAGAACAAATTTATATGATAAGGTAAGTGTTTAGAGCAAATTTTAATAAAAAAAAACAATAAAATTTACGCCAAAAATACGGGTTCGATTCCGATTCGGTAATTTTTTTTAATACTAAAAATAATTAATACAATTTTTATACAATGAATTTAATTATAATATCAATAATAAAGTTAATTTAAAAAAATACTGCAATCGGATTCGAACCCTGGTTAGAGAGTGCAAAATATTACTATAATAGCATAAAATGTAGCGAAAATAGTGAAACAAGTAGGACTTAGTCCTGGTGAACACAAATTAAAACTGGAGAACGCTTTTTAACTGTTTTTAACCGGTAGTAATAATGGCACCATGATACAATAGGAACGTTTCTTGACGACATCAAAGACTGGTTTTCAAATTCGCACACAAAAAAATCTTAATGCCTTTAGTGCCACATTTGATTAAGCATAGAAATATGTCTCCAATTTATTCATTTAATTTCAGTGAAACCAGAATTTAAGTATATTGCCAACATGCATGGAAATGAGGTGTTGGGTCGTGAACTTTTGCTTAAGTTGGCTGATTATTTATGTGAAGAATACAAAAGAGGTAATGCAAGAATAAGGAAGCTAATCACAATTACACGTATACATATCATGCCCACTATGAACCCCGATGGATGGCAGCTAGCTACAGATACAGTTCGTATTATAATACGATCAATAAAATGAAAACAATGATTTTGTTTGCTTTTTAGGGTGGATTCGATTATGTGATCGGAAGACATAACAATAATTCTATAGACCTAAATAGAAATTTTCCCGACTTAGATCGAATAATGTTTGTTAATGAAGAAAATCACATAGATCACAATAATCATATCTTAGATCAATTAGATCGTTTATCGCAACCTGTAAGTATACGATAGTGCTTAAATCCTTAAAAATATTTTACTGTTTACAGTTACAACCTGAAACAAAAGCCGTAATTCGCCTAATTATGCAAATACCTTTTGTGCTTTCTGCTAATTTACATGGAGGTGATTTAGTTGCTAACTATCCGTACGATGAAAGTCGTAGTGGTGTACCGCAAGATGAGTATTCCATTGCCCCAGATGACGCCACTTTTAGGTAAAGTTATGTACTCATTATGATTTTGTTTACATAATTAATTGCTCGCTCAGACATCTGGCTTTGAGTTACTCAACTGCTCATGCTGATATGGCAAGTCCAACTCGACGCGAATGTTCCAACACAGAAAAGAGTAAATTTGCCAAGCAAGGGGGTATTACTAATGGGGCAAAATGGTATAGTCTAGAAGGAGGTTACAACCTTTTTCTATATTAATACCTAGACGTTAAGTAAAATTAATATTTTAGGAATGCAAGATTTTAATTATTTATCAAGTAACGCATTTGAAATTACACTGGAATTGGGTTGTGAAAAGTATCCTGCCTCGAATGTGTTAGAAACTGAATGGGAAAGAAATAAACATTCACTTATTAACTTCATATGGCAAGTAAGCATCCTAAAATTGATTTTTGAATTTATATTCATATTGAGTCTAATCGAAAACTTTCATAGAGTCACATTGGAATCAAAGGAATAGTTTACGACAGCCTCACTAAGCAAGGAATCGCGAATGCTATAATTCATGTAAAGAATGTTACCGAAAGTTCAGTCAAAGATATTCAACATGACATTACTTCGGGTATAATAATAAAACAAAATAATTTTAATGTTCAATGTAATCAAATTACAGCATACGGTGGAGATTACTTTAGATTACTTATACCAGGACAATACAAAATTACTGCTTACAAAAGTGGCTATTTGCCAAATACAAGACTGGTAATTGTTGCTAATGAACCTTATACCACGGCTCAACGAGTTGATTTTGCTCTAAAACCAATTACGGTAGTCATTTTCAAATAAGTTGTTTATTATTACTCTTTGCGTGTATTTCAGGTGCCATATAGAGATGTACTTTCGGAGAACTATTATGGAAACTTGAAGGACTGGTCAGACTGGAACCAAAGACGGGATCAAATGTCAGATGAATAAGTTTTTTCTTCTTAGTAAACTCGAGTTATAATGTAAATGGTTATATTTAATTTTTATTTAAATGCAGCAAATAAATATATAATTTATTCTTTATTTCGGTGAAGCAATTAACTTAAATTAGTTTTAATGTCTACAAAAGTTTGCCATTAGTTTGATCATATCAGCATTCCCATATGCAAAATTAATTCTAAACAATTTTAAGATAATGATTATTAGTAAAAAGTAAAATGTAAAATTGCAAAAAACTGTACATTAGAGTAGCAATTAAGTCCCATAAAAAATGTAACTTTAAGTTCATAATTTTATACCACCATCAAGTTTCTTTATTTACTGTATGGATGTTTCGTTTTTTGGAAAACCTTTGCATATCGGCATACATCTCGTTCTTTCAGTAACATTTACTGTAATAATACTTTAAAGCAGATCAAAAAAATGTTCTATTTGTTTAAACTTTGTTTTCTAAATAATTACACATTTAGTTTAAAATTTACTTCATTAACTACATAATTTAATTTATTACAGTTAGTAACAAGTTTCAATTTGGGGTAAATGTATTGATTATAGAATTATCATAGAGGTTGTTTATACAAACTTTAGAAATATAGCTATCATGTCAAGTTGTCATGTTTTCAAATTAATGTCATCTAGATTTGAGTCTAGACCGTCGTTTTTTGGAATTTCTTCCGAACGTTTTGTTATCATCAGTGGACAGCTTCTTTAAAGTTCCTCCATCTCCTATGTTGGATGTTGACCGATGATTTCTGCTTCGTAGCTTATATTTATACAGGTGCCGTTCGGGTGTTCTTGGGCATATCGGATTCCATATCTGGTTGAGCCTCAAGGTTTTTTCCTTTCTCTTGAAGTTTTCTCTAGGTTTATAGATCTTGATGACCATTCTAACTAATCTGTTGTGATAATCGTTAACCGTTTCTAGCAAGTTTGAGCTCTCCGAGAATACTTTGTGGTCCTAATTGCTAAGCGCATGTTCTACTACCGCTGACTTCTCAGTGTGCCCCAGTCAGCAGTTTGCTCGATGTTTTTTAAGCCTAGTTTCCATCGATATTTTAGTGATTTCTATATATAGCTTGCCACGAAGAAGTTATACGGTAAACTCCTACTGCCGAAGAAGGTCTCGTTCGTCCTTTGTTGATCTGATGATCAGCTGAATCTTCTTGGATAGTTTGAAGATAGCTTTGATGAAGGATTTTAGACCTAAAACTAAACCGAATCAAACCTGAAAACCTAAACCAATGTTTATACATTTGTAGTACCTACGTAAGATGTGTGTAATTAATTCAAAGTCAACCACTTGTGTGGAATAAGGAACTTTCGTGCACAATATACTCTTTTCTGTAAACGTTGTGGGATATAGAAGTTTAGTTACGTTTTGTCAAGCCCTCAACTAAGATAAAATTCAAAAAGTAAAATACTGCCTACTGAAATTCAAGTTCATCATAAATATTTTTTTAATATTAGGGGTACTAATATAAGGTGGAATCGACTAAGCACATACTGCCTAGGATTTGATATTTAGTCAAATAAATGATATAATACAATATTCATGGGTTTTAATAACATCTGGCAATTCTGGTCATCTATTGGAAGATGCAACCGATTTACTTTTTTAATTGCATTCTGCGTCGTCTAGGTTAGTGTGAAATTTTGTTGGTAATAATGAAATAACGGTTATTATTATTTTGAAACAATGATTTAAAAATTTTGATTAGGTTTGCAACATCATTTTCTTTCGTTTCCTAAAACATATTAATCAATTTTGTAACGTAATTCTGAATTAATTAACTAATTTAGCCAAATTTGATTTTAAAAATGCTCAGAAATTTTGAAGAAAGGAAGTGAGTCCCCTTTTCGTGTCCAATACTGAATTTGATGGATGGTTTTATTTTCTTTAGATAATGTAGAAAAAGGTCTAATTGTCGATTACTGTGGTTCCAAATTATGAAGGTATCGTTATATATGTAAGTCATATCCATATGCTTGTGTATACTTGTAAGGGCTTTTCCCTCCTGCTTAGAGATGTTTGTGTAGTTTTCTTTTTTTCCTAGTGTACTCGTAATTTTCCACAAAATTCTTCTGCTTGTGCTGATTGCAAACGCTGTCTCGATGGCACTGATGATGTCTAGTACATGATCGTTTTTCGATGTTACCGATCAATTAAGTCCTTTCTCTAATAGAGTTGCTTCAATGGCAGACAGTGGACGTGTCGAGATGTTGACAATGGTTCTCCTTGGTTTCTTCTCGGTGTCGAATGCTTTCTGTTTCGGATTAGTGTAACCCATTTTTTGTCGTGTGTTTGTTGGTGTAGTTGCCGCATCTTCTCGTATTGGAGCGTGACCTTATGACAATGTAAATTTATTTATCTCCTCGAATCTTTGTGTGGCGCCTTGGAGTAATAAAGTTTCCTTCCATCGTGTCACAAGATTGTTATATCTCAGTATTTACTTATCGGATAAAAAATAGTTTTAAACAAGGTTGTGAATATCAATTAAATTACAAACAAATAAAAATTTAAAAAGAAAAATGTGTAAAATGAATATTTATTTAAATATTTTAAAATTCGTAAAATCGTGTCCAAGTGAACGTCCCTTTTGGTTACATAGATTATGCCCAAAATCTAATTAAATATGCGGAATTATAAATAAGGTTCATAAAAATTGAACCAGTAGTTTCTTAAATATCTTGTTTTACATACGGGCGGACAGCGGCCTTCAGACATAATTTTTTTTGTTTCATTATAACGTACTAACTTTAATTCATCGGAAAAAGTGAAAAAAGAGGTGTTATAATTTTCAGTTTGAAAACCGTCATAATACTCCATGTAATAAAATATTATTCAGAGTGCCCAAAACTGCCAAATGTTTTTGTTCAATTTTAACACCTAGAATAAAAATTTCATAGAAGAGGAAATTTTTTATGAAAAATGTCTTGAATTTCTCAAATTTGGTGTCAGATAAAAAGAGCAAAAACACTTTTAATAAAAAATACTAATTGGTCTCCACCTACTGATACGCTTGTGGTGGTTGTAAAAAAAATTAATTACAACGAATGACGACGGGTTTGTAATCGTTTATTCACTACACAAAGTTTGAAATTTTTAAGTAACGGCATTTTTGAATGATTTAAAGAACACTCATTAACGATGTTTTCTTCAAATTGCTGTAGTCCACTTAGGAAGCATTTTCAGGATTAAGGTAATTTGAGTTAAATCGACATAAAATAACCTCTAGTACCTGTGGTTTCCGTTTGGCAGAAGAGTTTTTGGACACCCTGTATAATGAAACTATTTAATACGCGCACGTTAAAAAAAGAAAAATTTAAATACTAAAATACAGTTTTACAATGATTATACATTTTAATGAAACTTAGACCAACCTTTTATTTCGGCTGGCATGATGAATTTTTCTTGTTTTTCGACGTTTTATTTACTTCTAAAACTTTAAATTAGTTTATTTTGGGTCACGTCAATTTAACAATTGTTCGTAGCGATTATTCGCCACTGTTTTAAACCATCTTTAACTTTTCACGTTTGATTAACTCTCACGTACTTTAAACGTTGCAATTTTGTTGTTTTTCGTTACATTGTATTTTAAATTTCGATGACCGTCTTTCGGCTGGAGTTGTTTTATTTAAATGATGGTGACCCGTCAGGTATTTGTTCATGAAAACTTTTAATTATTAATATTGTGACTATTCAAGTAGCAAATTGAGAGTGGGTTCTTTTAAACAGTTCACTTTCTTTCTCCACATCCGTAGTGTAGATGCACTCGAAAATGACCAATAAGTCAATTTCTCACGTACGCTAAATATTCACTATCAACACTTTATATTTAATATCGCAAACTCTGCGTCTTTGTCACTTCAAGAAAATACCTTTTATATCCCACGCATTCAACAATTTAAATCTTATCAAATTTTAAATATTCTTTCTTAATCATTTATTACAACTAAACAATAGTATTATTTACATGAATAAATTCATTCTATTTCTTAAATTAATTATAGATCAGTTTTAGAAATCTTAAACTACCTTTAACTACATTAAATTTACGTTTGATTTAAATAGAACATTTACTATAAATTCAATATTGATTAATTCTCAATTCAAAAAAAAAATTTATTATTTAAAATAACTTTCAGCGCAGTATCTCAATAATTAAAAAAACATATCAAATTTCTTGACAATGCCGACATTATATAGGTAGGTTAAGACATATTTCAAACAATAAATCATAAATAAGAAAAAAAATTACCAGTTTGTACAGCGTTGCTTTTACTAGCCTTACTTTTCGTCATGTCAAAAAAGATATACGATTTAAATAAATTTTCGGATTAAAAAATTTGAAAAACGTTTTAACAATTTTATTTTATTTCTGAACCTTTATAAATTAATGTAACTTTTATGATAAGTGTTGCGACATCTAGCGTCGACTCGTGTTAACGTAACACGTACGAAAATGAATTCGCATGTATCTGTTACCTACATTTTTAAAGTTTGTATCCCTAACCAATATTAGGGTTTTGTTGACTTCCTCCTAATTCGTCTTCGTTATGTTACGCGAGACGTAGACTTCGATATCGAGAAATAAAATATTGGAAATTGATAAACACCAGACAACTGAAAGAATCTTGAAAATCTCTAAAATTCAATTAGTTGTCAGTAATACTCGTTCAGTTCAAAGAATGCGTTTTTTTAAAAGGTTCTAATCATAGTTTCTAAATTTTAATGAACTTCGAAAAACATAAAGCCGTCAGTATTAAACTGAAACTCGAGTTATAGGTCTAAACTATCCTTTCGAACAACTTTTCTTAATGACTATTTCTGATATTTTATTAAAAAAACAACATTTTCAATATTTTAAATTTTATTGTCAAAGACATGTACCAAACACCCCTTCCCTGCCGCCACTGAGTGTTATTTTGGTAGGTAGGTAATCGAGAAAGATTATGTAGAATCTACGAGAAGATTGTGTTGAATTAAGGGAGGGAATGAGAAGAGAAAAGTTATTAGGAGAGAAAGGAGATAGTATATGGTTGAGAAGAGAAAAGTTATTAGGAGAGAAGGAGATAGTATATGGTTGAAATGTTGATCTAAATGAACAAATTCATACATTTTATCACACTTTATGTCTACATGACAATAGACTCGTTTTCGAAACTGTAGTCGTCTTAGAAAATGCGTCTTCTGAAACTAGTTTGTTAATATACTATTTTTCAATACTTTGCCGATTTTTAAACTTATAAACGTAAGGGATAATTCAAATTAGAGTATGTTTTTGTAACACGTGGCTTGTTATGTTAAAAAAAACTTTGAGCTTAACGAGTAATTTTATGTTTGCTTATATATTTCATAATTTTAAGATTTTAATCTCTCTCGCAAATTTCATTGATAGTAGTTTGGGTTTGTTATGGAGTGTATAAGTGCAACTGGTCAAGCGCACACACTGCTTGATCAAAACGTGATGACTATTTTACTTCGTGAATTTTATTATAGGTAAACTCAAGTGATTGACTACACTGTAAATAAGTTCAATGAATAAAGCAACATTGAAAAAATTCCAAGTAAACACATTGCAAAAGTAATCACATGTAAATAATTAATTAACACTTTTAAATATTGATCATAAAGACTGATAATTCAACGATCATTATAAGCAGGTTTTGAATTTTGTCAAGAACTTAAAAGCAGAAATGAACAATCAGACTATTCACACTATACAACAAAATTTTTGTAATTAAATTGTCTGATAGGGTTTTTTAAACATGACAACAAGCAATTCAAATCAATCATTTTAAGGCAGCGTTGATGGCCTAAGCAACTCTAACTTTGACAAACTCCCTTCAGCCATTGTCAATAAGTCACTGACATTTATTTCAGAAAGTGTTCTAACATCCTCCATTACTCTTCCTTAATGGATAGAGCAAAAAGAACTTAACAAACAAGAAGCAAATTCATCTCAGCGTTAAGACAGTGTTCATTTTAGCTATCTGTAATATAAGAATATTTCCCAAAAACGGAATTTAAAAGTCAAGATTGTGCCCCCTGGCGGTTATTCTAGAAGTCAGACTTTTTTAGTCTAGAATCTGGCTTGGTCACAAGTTGCTTAGTTGACCTTCAGTTGTCTACCTTGAACTTTTTTTGTTTGTTTCAAGTTTCTAGCCCTGATGAAGCCCCTTACGATAGGTAGCAAAACGTTGGCAACTACTACTATTTCATTTCAGGTAACATGCCAAGAATAAGATAGAGGAACAGTGAACAGGACTTTAAGGAAGCAGTGAAATCTATAACTGAAGGCGGCTCGTCTATTAAAGCAGCTGTCAAGGAATTTGAGATACCGCGAACTACAATAAAGCAATTTGTAGAAAAATCTCGTTCTGGTGGGGAATTCAGTTTCAGACCAAAAAATAAACATCTAATGGCGTTTTGGCTGAATATATAAAAAAGCTGCACATTAAAGTTTTGGACTTACTACAAAAGTGGGCAGAAAACTTGCACATAAATTTATAGCCGCAAACAACATGAAATTTGCTGAAAATGGGGAGTTGAAAAAAGAAGCTGGAAAGGATCGGTTTTAATTAATTTTTCAAAACTCTTGAGAGTCGTCAATTGAAACTTGGTGAGAATAAATAAACTTACA
Organism: Abscondita cerata; assembly: GCA_030710515.1. NCBI lineage: Eukaryota > Metazoa > Arthropoda > Insecta > Coleoptera > Lampyridae > Abscondita > Abscondita cerata. The sequence goes on along the minus strand of JALBCR010001352.1, from coordinate 40,584 downwards.
ATTATTCACGTGAGCTCCAAATACAAGTTTAAAGAATATCGTTACCCTCCCCCCTCCCCCCCCCCCCCTCCCCCCCCCCCCTCCCCCCTCCCCCCTCCTCCCCCCTTCCCTCCCCCCCCCTCCCCCCCCCCCCTCCCCCCCCTTCCCCCTCCTTCCCTTCTTTCCCCCTTCCTTCCCCTCTTTTTCTTCCCCCCTCCCCCCCCCCCCTTTCCCCCCCTTTCCCCCCTTTCAAAACCACACTCTCCTTTTCATTTCACAGTACAGTACATGTAAATGCAACGAAATCTCAAAAAAATCATTGATATGTTAAATCACAACAAACAACGTACTGCCAACAAAAAAAAAAACAACCCCCAAGTTTAAAAAAAAAAAAAAAAAGCCAATATAAACTTTCATTTTTTTTTTATCATCGGCTTAGTCTGTAAACTGCGTAACTACAAAAAAATAGGAAATTTTACAGGAGGCAAAAAACTGAATAATTAAAAATCGTTATTCACGTGAGCTTTGAAATCAATATATAACATGTAAAACTGGCTTTAAAATCAATTTTTGATGTTCTTTTTGTGAATATTTTTTCTCACTAAAAGTGGAGTTACGATTTCTTCTATTTTCTTTTGAAATATGTATGGGAGATACGTATTTTTCTACAACACTAACCAATTTATAAATTAAACAGTCTCTATTTTGAATAAAAATCATGAAAAGAATAGTATTAAAATAAAATACTGGTAATGTTAGTATCCTGTATTACAATATTTCAGTATTTTACAACATAATCAAAACCCTAAAAAATTAACTAAGCAGAAATTTTGTAATTTTCCATAAATGGCTGAATTTTACTGATGGGGCAAATCATTGTAGAAAGCATGGTAATCTGCCTCGAGACTCAACTTGAGTTGTTGAAGATGCTGATATTTTTTCTTTTTTATTTTGATCCTCTCCTTGTACAATGGGGGCACATCATTGAAACTCATGACACTTATTTGCTTAATTCTAACTGGCAATGGTTTCCATGCTTCAGTGTGCCGTAATTTGTAAAATATTCCAGTTGGGGTGTATTTCAATGCCTTTATATCCGTTACGACTGGGTCGCCAGTTTTTTTGCCAGGTCGAATTGACGTTTGAAAAAGTGTGCACATTTTTTTCAAAATTTTTGTATGGCCCTTTTGGAGGTATTTCTGAACTATAGTGACTTTTTGGTTTAGGACCAAATTGTATAGAGCATTCGATAAAACCGCATTTCTGTTTTGATAGGTACACCCATCAGTATAGAGAATTATCTCTTTATCAGAAGCTACGTTATCTCTGATAAAGGCTTCTAAAAAGGTTACTATTATGGATGAAGATTCATTTGCACTAAGGCAACCTTCGGACTCATTCCAGAGGTAGCAATATCCTTGCAGCTTTTTTATGTCAAAAATAGTGAAATTGTGACAAATTAATTTGGTCTTATAATACAGACTGGATACATTTGATTTTGGGCACAACAGTACACTCTGCAAGTCCATAGTGAATACAAAATTGTCAGAATTTTTATCAGCAAGTTTTTGATCTCTGGCTTCTTTTTTGAGCTGACAATGATTATTGTAATCAATTTCCTGTTTCGTAAGCAACACAAGTATCACACAAATCTTTTTTTGGCCGATAAAGCGACTTTTCTTCAAATATTTTGTGGAATACTGCTATTGATAATGGTTTTAATTTCTTTTCCTTGCCGAATTGTTTTTTGTAGACCTTATATATGTGATTTTTAGAATCGCATATTGGTTCTAAATACAATTTTGAGGACGAAGCCCTGCAGTAGTGTGGTTCCATCTTTACTAATGAATCAAAAAATTCGTGAAGTGTGTGAAGTGCGGGGCAAGAGGTTTGGATGTTTCAAATTTTTCGGTACACTTTGTTGATTTTTTGCCCAGTTTTTTATCGCCCACTCGCCTATGCTCAGGGTGGAAGTTGATCTTCTTGACTGTTCTGCTTCACCTCGCTTTCTTGATGTTGTACTGATATTGACAATAGTGCTTACAAATATTTTTTCTCTTTCCAGGATAATGTCCAGAATTTGTTAAATATTTTCTGTCTTTCCTCTTCGCTGATAGCACGACATTCAATTTTAGAAGTTTTAATTTGCTGTGATGACAATCACACTTGGGTTTTAACCTCCTTTTGTCCTTTTCTATATCATATTTTCATTTATTATTGATTCTCTTTCTGCCTTTATATTGCGCACCTTCTTCTCGCTTCTTTTTTATTTACTCTATCAGACCATGTGTTTTTATTAATTTGGCCTTCCGAGATCTGTTTTTGAACCATTTTCATTGTCGCTCTTAACATAGTCCATTTCTTCAAAGGATTCTTGACTGTCACTGCACTTCAGTGGCCTCCATTTGATGTAGCTGAATTTCTCCATCTGTATTATTTTCAAATACAGCAAGTAGTGTTTCCTCATCAGTATCTGCATTAGGTTCCTCAATTTGGCTAATGATTTCGTTATCCACCGGGCATGGTTGAACTAGGTGACTGATTTCCCCGTGAATATCCGAATTGTATGGTTGAATTTCACTACCAGTTTCATCAATTAATTCTGACACCGTTAATTCATAAGACTCCTGGGTGGACTGTACGTCACGTGTAAACACAATTTGTGAATAATTATTCACATTACTCTAGAATTTCTAATTGAATAATATCGGTATTTGCTATACCGGCAATTACGTTATTTACTTTGGATTCTGCAACCAATATACCATCTTCCTGAACGGTGTATATTGTTGAAGAGGTCTCAACTTTTTGTTCTTCTAAAGCTTTAAATATTTTTTTGATTCGGGTAGACATTTTTGCTGTAACAGAAGAGAAAATCTAAGAATACTACGTAAAAATTGATCAAAGTGTGTATTTTGCAATACAATGTTCCACGCGAAAAGTTTGTATCTCCCCGACATGTAGAACCAAGTCACATGCCGTAAAGTACGTATCTCCTGTTACAACCTTATCTTCAAATAAAATATGAAAATTGCATGCTTGTGCAAATATCTGTAAATCATGTGGAAAAAAACTGTTTTTACCTACCTGTGACACAAATTTGAACTAGAGAAATTAAGGAAATCCCATTGAAAACCACTCACGTTTTAAAACGAACCTACTGACGCTATAGTTAACACTAAGAACAGGGGAGATACGCAGTCTTCGGGTCAAGAATACGCGGGAATGTGTTACGCAGTTTTCTACAACGGAAATATTATAAAACAAATTTTCTATTGAGATAGGAATGTTTCCAGCAGGTGAGTTGCTAAATTTTACACCAGATGGTGCTGAAACCTCGATTTCGACCATACGTGGAGTTACGCAGTTTACAGACTAAGCTGACGATATATTGTTGTAGGAATATTTGTAAAAAGAATTGCCAACTATTTTCTACGTTACGATCTCTCCGAGTGTTTTTAAATTTCCCGCCAGGTTTATTAATTGAAATCTGTAGTTTAAGCGATCTAACTCGTAACGATTCTATGTTCTAACCTATTCAATTTAACTTTAATTATTTAAGTTTTTCCTCAGATTAAATACACTTATAAGATTTTTATATAAAATGTTGGAAACAGAACTTGTTGACATTGTTAAGCTAATTAGTGACATTCGACATGGGTAAATTTGATGAAATACCTAAGACCAATATGTTTGCGATCATCTCTTTTATTTCAGCAAAGTTTATAATTCTTATGAAATTGCAATGGCTACTGAACAATTAATAGAAAAGTTAATCGCCGAAGGGCAATGGAAAACTGGAAAGTAAGTTTGAAAGACACAATGTTAGAAAGTTTTTTATTTTTATTTTAAGGGAGTTGATAGGTTTGATCAAGGCTCATTAACAGAATTATGAGTGCTTTGCCTCAAGAATCGACAGCTGTAAACATAATGAGACATGTATTAAAAATGATAAGAGAAGTCTATGATACCAGTTTTAAGGTAGTAAGGTGTTAAATATGATTTTTATTATAATCTTTACTGATTTAGAGCAAAAGCGAGGGTCAACAGTCATTGCATCAGCTTATTACTTCTAATGTCGATGATGATGAAGATTATTCAAAACCGTTGATTTCATTACGTTCTTCTCTTCTGGATCTTTTACAAGAATATAAGGTTGGATTAGAATTAAGGTTTGTATTTCAATTTATTTTGTTGTGACGTTATGCAATTTTAATAGTGGATAGGAATTTTTAAACTGAATAGAAAGACAGTTTTGGTAAAGAGTTCATTTTTCCAGCATGGATAATATTGCAACTCAAGCTTTAGATCACATTCATGCAAATGAGATAATACTCACTGTAGGAAAATCTAATACTGTACAAAAATTTCTCGAATTTGCGGTGAAAAGTCGCAAGTTTCAAGTTATTGTAGTGGAGGCAGCACCATTGTATCATGTAAGTTGAACAAAAATCTTGACATTAAAAGACAATATTCTATAGGGTCATGAAATGGCATTAAATTTGACAAAAAGTAATATGCAAACTACAGTAATACCAGATTCTGCAGTGTTTGCAATGATGTCACGTGTAAATAAAGTCATTATAGGTACACATACTGTAATGGCTAATGGAGGGTTGAGAGCTGCTTGTGGTGTGCATATGGTAGCATTAGCAGCCAAAAGATATTCTGTACCAGTAAGTCTACACAAAATTCCATTTCTTTCCGTTATTTATTTCTGTTTCAGATCATGGTCTTGGCACATTTGTATAAATTAAGCCCATTACATTTATGTTATGAACAAGATGCTTTTAATATATGTGCATCCCCAGCAGATGTTTTGCCTTACTCAAGTGGTCCCATTATAAATAAAGTTCATGTATATAATCCTGTGTTTGATTATGTCCCACCAGATTTAGTTACTTTATTTATATCAAATCAGTAAGTATTCATAAATCATAACATTATGAAGATATCAATTTTTATTCTAGCGGGGGAATGCTCCATCTTATGTCTATCGGTTACTTTCTGAACTCTACGATCCAAATGATAATGACATATAAACACAAATGTATTCAAAGAACAACATATGATTGTCTTTGTCTTTTTTATTAAATTAATTCAAAAACCGTAACACATTTAATTTAAAGTTTATATTATGCACATACACGTTTCTTACCAGTAAGTGAAATGAAAAATACAATGAATCAGTAATTGATCATAAAAAAATGTATATTGTCACTTAGTAATACAATCTAAATTGGTTTAATTTTAAAATGTAATCCAATTAGAGAAAAAACAAGACACTTTAAATCCTGAACGAGATAATAAAAACATCTTAATCCTTCGGGATCTTTGGATTGACTTACATCTACAAGTGAACCAGTTTTAGATGTAGTAAATGAAATGTGTTCATCTCCGATTACAATTTCTAATTCTTGACGACCTATACGATCTGGTTGTGGCCATAAAGAATCATCTTCTTGCATAATTTCCGAATCCAAAATGATTCTTCTTAATTCTTCCATTACACAAGGATGGACGTAAACTTCTTTACGAATCATTGTATCATTTTTATAATTGGAGTTGTTCGCGTACCGGAGTTTACCATCCGGTCGAAATTCGAATTCCAAAAATTCGTGGCCGAATTTACCTTTGTGGCCGACGTAATAACGTAGATAAAATTCTGAAGGTAATGCAGACATTACGAACTTTTACTGTTATTAAGTTTAATGAAACACTTTAAGGTTAAAGAACTAAAGCATATCAACCGCCATGTTCATAAAACAGTAATGCTAATGCATTGTGACCAACATCATCAAATCGACAACCCAACTTTTTTAATTCATGTTTGCTTATTTTTTCACAAAATAGCTAACTGCATTATATAATGAAACGTAAAGGTTTTTAGTTGAGTTACAATACTTAGATAACGCTTATATTCTAATAAATTGAATTGTAAATTATATATTTGAAACACCTTATACATTTAAAATTCAATCGATGATTGTACTGCCATCTTAGACTCAAAACTTAAACTACAAATGTCATTGGCTATATAACATCTTTGTTATGGTTTAGTTTCATATCAGAAATTAAATCTTAAAATTTTCTAGAAATATCTGTCGACATTGAATAACATCAGATACAAAAGTACAAACCTCCACCATGACTGGCTTTGCATTGAAAATTAAAACCAAATCTGGGCAGAGAGTGATCAGAACTTTAACAAGTAAGAGTACAATGTTCGATTTAAAAACCGAATTATCTACATTAGAAAAACTTCCAATTAATAAACAACAAATTTTAAGTGGCTTCCTCCTAAACCTTTTGATAACGCAAATGAAAATCAATTACTTAGTGAATTAGGAATCAAATCTGGTGACACTCTTATATTAGAAGAAAAAAGTTCAGTACCTGAAACATCCTCTATTAATACAGAAAACTTTGAAGAAAGAGCTAGAAATCATGTTTTAGAAAACCAAGATGAATGTCATGGAATATTAATGAAAAAAATAGTACCCACTGACAATTCTTGCTTATTTACGAGTATATATTTTGTACTAAATGGCAAAGTAGAAAAATCTGAAAATGTAGCACCTTTAATGAGGCAAATGATTGCAGAAGCAATTTCTAAAGATCAGGAAACGTTTTCTGAAGCTATGTTGGGTAAACCAAATGACGAATATTGTAACTGGATATTGAATGACAAATCATGGGGTGGTGCAATTGAAATTGCTGTTTTGTCTAATCACTATGGAATTGAAATTGATGTAGTTGATACGATTAATGCTATTATTAATAGATTTGGTGAAGATCAAGGTTATCCCCATAGAGTATTGTTGTTATTTGATGGAATACATTACGATCCTTTATATTTAGAATCACTACAGGTAAATATCTATACTAGGATTAATTTTGCCTCCAATTCACATTCAATACCTCCAAGTTTTTTTATCATACTTTTGGCTATCATTGACTATTTTGATGCTTCAAACAATTTTAATGGGAGTAGTTCGGTAAGCGTGTATGTGTAACTTTTTGGAGGTAAACGGTGATGGTTGGTAGGTTACAATTATTAAAATTTCTTTTTAAATAAATTACGTTCATAGTAATTACAAAAACAAACTTTTTTTATGTAAATTTGTTTTAATCAATTTAAGTTGTTTTCATGTAATCGGGGGTAAACGGTGTTGGTTGGTAAGTTACAATTATAACAATTTCTTTCTTTACTTTACAAAACTTACATTCATAATAACAATATCAAAATTATTTCTTTCTATTTAGTTTAAATGCCCGAAAAAGTTGCGCATAAAGTGGGGCACCATAAAGATCTACACACAACCACCGGTTAGATTTTTATTAAACATACAGGTCTTATTTAGAAAGCGCAGATCTTATTAGATTTTTGGCATAATCGGTCAGGCCAAAAGAGTCGTTAAACTATACATTTTTTAATTTTTGGAATATTTACGAAAATATTTATTTTTTCTTCAAATAAAAGTTGTTTGTAATTTCATTATACACAACTTTGGATAAGTAATTACAGAGATATCTCAATCACGTGACTGTAATTGTTTTAACAATATCTCCAAAAATATCAATTATACAAAAAAAATTATTAAAAAGAAAGTTGTTAGAAATTTTATTGTCTATAACTTTTAATTGAACTTTTTTCGTAAACGCAAATTTCTTCTTCCTCTAGTTCAAGCAAAGTTTTAGGTTTGAATTGGAATTACTTTTTTTAACATTTTCAATTACAATTTTGTAAGATTTCACGCACTTTCTAATCGTTGTTTATTTTATTTGTCTAGTAAATTTTCAAATAATTGTTTGTTGAAACACGATTTTTGTGTTTTTTTGAAACTGTAACTCGTATCCTGGCTCGATTCCAAATTATCAGAGCTTTTTGAAGACATTATAGACCAACTAAATCTATAGACTAAATCGAAGTTCAAACAAAAAGTTGAAGCTAGCTGAAAGTCGCTATTTCTTGAAAATCAACTAACTTTCTGGGGTCATATCTCAAAGTGTAATTATAATATAATATAACTGTTGTGTGAATCTTAAAATTCTTAATCAAATCAAACAAATAATAAACCCATAAAAAATGTAATTACGAAATTTGCTAAAATTGTAGCACATTGAAAAAACGTTAAATTTTAAATTAAACGACTAGTTAGTTACAATCTTCTGCTGAACTAAACTACCAAACTTTAATATAATTTTTTTTCTTCCGAAAATAGATACTTTAAATACACTCAGAGAAATAAATTTTTAAAAATTCTTAAAAATCGTTGAATTGTTAATTTCAAAAAGTTCTAAAGCAAAATTTAATTGAAACTTTGGGAAACTATATTTCTTAGGACTTACTTTCATATAAAAAATCAAGAACCAAATGATGACTTACGTGCGCACACGAAAAGTAATGGATCTGCTCATATACAGGGTGTTGCTATATTCGACCGACAACGGTCTACCCCAGAGATGTCTCGTAAATTGATGAATTTTGATATAGGAACATGAACCCTTAAACGGCTTAGTTGCTGAGCTACAGGGTGTTGAAAGTATAAAATCGATATAAATTAAAAATTTGTAATAAATCAAAATGTCTTTAATATAGTTTTTATTACTTTTGAACAATTTATGCTTAACCTTTTTCCAAAATCGAATTAATAGTATGGATTGAAGCATATTGTTTAGAAATTTTTTTTCCGACGGGCAAATTACACTGCACATAATAATTTGGAATATGTCAGTACTTGCAGACTCTTGTTTAGAAGCAAAAACCTTCAAAACCGTTTATTTTAGCACCATAAAATGTTATTACTTTATCGACCAAAAATGAATAGAGAATTTAAAAAAAATATATATTTGCTCCAGTGGCGTAATAAATTGGAGAGTAAAAATTGTCACTAACCTTTATAGATTGCCACTGGTTAAATTGTTGAAAAGTTAGTTTATGTCAAAATATGACTTTCTTGAAGAGCATATTGGTCACCAAATTTGAGAAAAATTTTTAATGGCACTTTTGATTTATTTTTTAATTTTTATTTTAAACTTTCGACACCCTGTATCTCAGCAACTAAGCCGTTTAAGGGTTCATGTTCCTTTATCAAAATTCACCAATTTACGAGACCTTTCTGGAGTAGAGCGTTGTCGGTCGAATATAGCAACACCCTGTATTATACTATACAGGGGGCACGTAAAGGTTGGAATAAATTCATTTATTATTGAGATATTTTTTTTTGGGACAAAATCTCCGTTGATTTGTAATTTTTTAATTGTGCGTTTTTTAAGCTAAATTTCATGTAGGTATATAGGGTGACCCAAAAAAAGATGTCATGTTAAACTTCATTTTTTTAATTGTATACCCCTATTTTTATAAAATTGAATTCTACGTAAAATTCTGATTACGTTTCATGTTTCATACCCGTATCATACCCTATATCTAAATTGAATTGTCCTGGAGAAAAACACTGTGTATTGTAAAAATACAAACATTTATTTTTTAGTTTTAGAATTATTAATAAATAGCAAATTATACAAAAATAATGTGAATAAACGTTGAAACTTCTTGACAATAACGAAGACGATCTTCGAATATTTGTAAAACATTATGGATTACTTGAGTTTCTATTAATCTAATTTCTTACTTTATTCGATTTTTAAGTCATCAATGTTATTTTGCTATTCACATATATTTTGGATTTCAAGTAGCCCCATAGAAAATAGTCCAACGGGGTCAATTTAGGAGATCTGACCGGCTATTCGATTGGACTCTGTCCAGTAAAAACTATGTCTAGACTTTCACGTACCGGGTAAGAGTAATGGACTGGTGCTCCGTCCTGTTAGTACCATACGCTGGCATTAGGTAAATCAGGATCTTTAAAATTTGGGTAGAGTACATCGAGCGCTGGTATTAACTCGGCCCAAACATTTACTTTTTGATAGTATTGCGTGTTACATTCCATTATCCATTGCAAATTCTCCTTGCCCCAAAATCGACAATTTGGACTATTCCCCCTGCCGTTTAGACAAAACGTCGCCTCATCTGAAAACAAAATTTGTCTCAAAAACTGAGAATCATCGTTACCTTTGTTCATCATTGATTAACCAAAGTCTAATCGTCTATCCGGATCGTCTTCATGAGGTTCATAAACTAACTGCACTTTATAAGGATGCCATTTATTTTTCTTTAAATGCTTCAGGAAAGTTGTTGACAAATTTCATTTTCTATAGCAACAGTGCGAGTTGCCTTATGTTTATCTTCTTGGACGGACAACAGTACATTTAACTTTGCGTCTTCTGAAACTGTTGGCCGGTACTTTGTATAATTATCTCTCAAAATCCCTATATATTTTTTTCAATTTTGCCAACAGTGGATTGAGATATGTATTTATTATTAAATAGGTCGCATATCTCTATTTGGATGCGTATTCTATCTCCATATCCAATCATCATCAGTACGTCTATTCGTTCACTTAAACGTACCATTTAAAAAAATAACAGTATTTGTATACAAAGAACTTTGAAAATACAGACCATGTGACTATATGTATTTTGACGTGACAAATCTGCATTCGTAAACCAAATTCACGTAGCACGTCGGGGAAAAATATAATTCAAGCTTTATTTTAAAAAGCGCATTTTTTCGTAGAAACGCGGTTTTAAAATATAAAACTCAAATTGCCCGTTTTCCCTGAATTGCTACGCGAATTTGATTTAGGAATTTGGTGTCGACACGTTAAAATACTTCGAAATTACATGATCTGGTCATTAGTATTGATTCCTGTGTAATTTTCAATTCCTATTGACAACAGTTCAATTTATGATACACAAAGGGTGATTAGAATTTTACGTGGAATTCAAAAAATGTGATATTTTGGGTCACCATTATACATGAAATTTAGCTTAAAAAACGCGCAATTAAAATAAAAAAATCGACCTGACCTGTCCCAAAAAAGCTGCCTAAATTTTAAATGAATTTATTCCAACCTTAAAGTGCTCACTGCAATTACTTGTTATGCAGATAAACTTAGCAAAAGTATCGGGATATATTTAAATACACAGAACACTCTCTCATTGGCTTGACGTCACAACTTTATCGAAGTATAGCGTGAGGTATTGTATTGCGATTTTGATTTATAATTTACCATTTAAATTTATGTTTAGTTTGGGAGTTTGCCACAACGAAATAATTGAAGTGAAATTGGCATTTAAAAAAACTTAAACTGCGCATGCGTCGATAAAGGTACTGAAGTCATCGCTCAAAGTGCGTTTTATAGCCTCATCAAATTCTTAGATCTTATTTTGCACATATTTCTGTGAAAAACATTTTTTGAGGGATTCTCTCTGCAGTTTTCCGTTTTGTTTATGGCTTTTAATACTATATATTCTTATCCCATTACATTTTCGGTCGACATCTCTTTGCTTAATCTTTTTTCTTCTTCCCTGTTATATTTTCCTCCATTCTATTCATATGTAGGTACTCACCAACTCAGTTGTCCGTTTTCTAGAAATGTTAAACTTTCTATTTGTAGTTGTTCTCTTATATTTACATTTCTTATTCTATCATTCTATCCATTTTTAACACCCCTAAAACTCTTCGTAATTATGTCATTTGTTTTGCAACCTGCTTTTTTTGTTCTCTCGAAAATGTCCACGGCTCGCATCCATATGTAAGTATAGGTCTCTTGTTTTTATATCTTTTTGTTCTTATGCCAACTTCCTTTCTATTGATAAAGTCTCTATACTGAGTAGTACACATGTATTACCTTCATTATTCTTTGTTAATTTCTTGATCTTCATCCCCTGTCCTCTTCAATGTAACATCTAGGTATTCGCATTCTTTCCAATTTCATTTCCATTTATTTACATATTTACTCTGCTATTGTTTCCATTTATCAACGTTACTTTTGTTTGGTTACTGTTTATAATAATTCCATAATCCTTTAATACCCTACTCCAAATATTTACGTTAATTTGCAAAAACATAAAATAATCGTTCACGTTACATTTGTCTATAGTAGCAGGGTGTTGAGTAAACTTATAATTTCTTTGTTCACCACTGAACCACTAAATCGTACTAAACGTTTATTTTTTTGCATTCTGTTTAAAGGTGTGCAACTAAACTTGAGACTTATTTTCAGGGAAACGCAATTCAAACAATATTTCCTTCAGACGATGACCGAATTTTAAGAGATGCTGAACAACTAGCCGTAGAAGCAAAGTCAAGTCGACAGTTTACGGATGTTGATAAATTTACGTTGAAATGTATGGTGTGTAACATTTTGATGAGTGGTCAAACTCAAGCACAACAACACGCACAAACGACAGGACATGCAGAGTTTGGTGAAGTTTAACTTTTGTGCTACATCGAATATTCAAATTTAGCAATTGATCTTTATATCTTTTATATACTTAGTCCAGTTTTTGTACTAATAACTACATAATTATTTGCGTTGGTTTATACATTGTTTCATCAATTTTTAAAATTAACCAGGAAATTGTTTGTAAGGATTCAAAAATTAAACATTTATTGAATAATTTAGGCATATACATCTTAAACAAACATTCCCGATATGCCACAGTAATGTAAACAAAAATAATTACAATAAGTCGACGCCAAGTCCAAAAAACGGGTAGTTGTTGAGATATGATTCAGTTAGTTGCGGTAATGCAGATTATTTGTTATTCAGATCAGCTAAGATACTCAGATCTAATAAAGTTGTTCAATTTACTTCCATAAAAGAAAGCTCCCTTTATAAACATGTTTGAGGCAGTGAAGTAGCACTTTTGAACTGTAAAATTAATCAAATAAACTTATTTAGGTGAACATATTGGTTGAAGATGAGCTACCCGGGCAACTAACTCCAATATACTTGAAAGAAAAATGGCAAAACAATTACCTGAGTACAGGCACTTTTTCCCATTTATCGATGAAGTCTCATAATTTCAGATTCATTGGATAAATAACCATTTTACTGTGTTGGTACATAAATATTGTTTATTGGTATTTTGATATGAATTGTTTTTGTTGAGATAAACAGATTTTTCAGCAAAACATTTTCCTTTGTCATGCACATTTGTGGAAACTATTCCAGCGGTTACGAGAAACGAGCCCTCTGGCAATAAACTTCACGTGCGGGATAAAAACACTCACTTTAGTCTCTTTGTATATAATATTGTGTTGTCATTTGTCTTGAAGTTTGTTAAATTATTTCCTTTAAAAAATATTGGTTTTAAAAATCGGTCGATCATCAATTATTCGATCGACTGTTTTTTAAGATAGGTTGGTGCGAAGCCGAACCCGGCATTTGCCTAGCAATTGGATGATACACTTTTTTTTTTAATTCATGAATTAAAGTTTGTGGGTAACTATGTATGTTAAAATAAAAAAATAATTTAGATGACCGTTTTCAAGAAATTAGTCTTAGAAATTCAAAAAACCATTTTCCAGCTTATAACAAATTTATGACGTGTGACGTCATGAGTCATATAAGCAGTTGTTTGTGTGATTCAGAAAATTACCAGAGGTCATTTAAATTTTGGAAAAGGGTGCCCGAATAACCCAAGCAGCTATGCAATATTGGACCGATGTTGGTTGAATATTTTTCTATATTGGTTCAATATTCAGTTAAATCTTGGACCAATATATGAATGAAAGAAAGTGCAATATCGTACCAATATTGGTAAATTGTACTGGCTTATCATTAGAAATTATATTGGTCCAATATTACCAAATGCGTTTGTTCAGTATTACGCCAAGTTGTAAAATAATATTCGACCAATTTCATTTCAATCACAAATCACATTAGTTTAATATACTCAAACAATTAATATAGTCCAGAAAAATAAATATTAGTATTATACATCAAAAGGACAAACAACGCCTACCTCCACAAAGAAGGGGTACTAAAAGACCATTTTAATTTAAGAGTATAATTTTTGGAAGAATACTTACATGAAAAATAATCTAAATGACAGGTATAAGTCGCGGGGCTCACCAGGTAGCGCCAATTGTTTCATGCCGAAGACCTATTTATGATCATGCAAATAAAACGAATTATATAATTTTTTACATTGGTTCTAGATATAAGTTCTACATTGGTCTATATTTAACTTGTATATTGAACTAATTTAGTAATTCTACATTCAGCCAATATCGGCTGAATATATTTTATACAATATTGTCGTTGTCTTGTGATGTCGGTCCAATATTGGCTGAATGTATATAATCTTCGCTAACATTCAAACATTGGACCAATATAGAGCCAACGTGTAGCCAACATTTGTAGCTACAAGGGAAGTGGTGTCTCTTATATACCAGGTTGATTATAACATACGTACCTACACCTAATAAAATCTTTGTTTGTGTACCACAAGACCATGAACTTAAATCTAGGTGGTTTAAGGCAGTAAGAAGAGGTAAGTTAAAATCTATTTTCTGCTTTGATCATTTTAATGTTGTAAGTTTCTTTCATCAACAATTAATCTAGTTTTGTGTTCAAATACATTTTTCTTTGTAGTTTGAACAGGAAATCGAAAATTATATGAAATACGGATTGATCGGAAGAAACATTCTCTTAAAGCCAGATGCAGTTTCCCACGTTTTTGATTGTAAGAAAGATAGAAAAAGAACTGCCACTAGTACATGTACAGGTACTACAAAACGTCAGAGAAAAAACTGATTGAAGAATCTTTTCTGCAGCTGTAGTTGATAGTCAATTGGAAGAAATTGATTATATGATTACTGAATTAGATAAAAAAATGTAACAATTTGCTGAATTTCAAGAAGCCTTTTTAGTGGAAATCATGCAGTTTCTAACTTTTTATCCACATATATGGTATATTATAATGATTAGGATATGGTTACGCACGAATTTAATAAATCTAAAGCAATTGAAAACACCATTGAGCTTTAGAATTATTGGTGACATTTTTGACAATTTGACCACAAATATGACGACAAGTTGCAAGAAATTTTGAATAAATCTAAAGTTTTTCCATTAGGCATGCAGGCATTTGCTAGAGCGGCTTTTTACGATCAAAGCGAGCAGAAAATTTGTTTGATGTTTTATTAATTAAGAACGAATGTTTTAATCTTTTCAGAAGAAGTACGAAAAATTAAAATGACATACAAAACCTTGAGCACACATATTTTCTTATGCTGCCAAAATTACGAATAAACCGAATAATAATTGCAGAGACGACATGCATATGCGGGCAATGCATATTCAAAAGTGATTCCTCGTTATAGATTAAAAAGAATTTAGGAAAAATGAAATAAAAATCAGGATACATCTAATGAAAAAATCTAATACTAACAAGAACAAAAATGTTTTCCAAAGGTTTGTTTCCGTTGGATTTTTTTAGTAGTGTATTTATGATTCCTGTGGAGTTTTTCTTTGATTGTTTGATGACTTTTCCTCGGGTTATTTTTCTGCTTCCCGATTTAAAACGGTAGCAGTTTGAAACTACATATCTTTGTGTACTGATTTTTGTATATACAAGATAATTCATTTTGAATGGGAAGAGGCAGAACCCCAGATATAATAGACCAAAGTATGAGCGTTTGGGACGAACATGCGTTTTATACTCATGTTCGGTGTTTCAAAAACACAGGGTTGTGAATGTATCTATTTTATTTTTAAATTACCTTCACAACTTTTTGTTTTTTCATATGATCATTGCCAAATTTGATGCTCGTAGCTTATGTGCGTAACTCCTACAGGGCGCAATTTTTGAACGTATTATACCAGCTAACCCGTTCATTAGAAGTTTATGGACTTCCCGTTGAAATATTTGTTTAAAAATTTGTAACAGGGGATTACTCGAAAAGTTCTATTTAATTAAAATATTTCAGCTCTTCTAGCACTTCCGGTTACACCGGAAGTGGCTACCAACTTTCTTATTTTAAATGGAATCATATTTTTTTTTTGTATATTTGGATTCTACGCTAAAATCTGAGTTACTTTCATGTAGCACAACCTATATGAAAAATCAATAGTTTTTTGAGATATTCTCATTTTTTGAGAAAAATTGGATTTGTAGTATTGTTTTCAAACGCTTGTCAATGATAGAAAAGAAAGTTATAGTAACAAAATTTGGGCTATATTTAGGAGGACTGTTAAGTTTTTAAATGATGTAATACTTTGTTTCAGTCAAAAAGCGATGTAAGAAAAAAAAGTTCCGTCCTAGTGTTATCTTTTTACTATCAGTTTTACCATACACGAACCTTCAAAAATACTCTGAATTTTAATTATCACCAAAAAGTCAACCCAAGCCACAGATTATTAACCTTTTCTGTACCATGTTGATATCCTTAATAAAAAATAAATTACAGGTACTTAATAAAACAATTTTAAATACTTACATAAGACAGAGGTAATAGTAAACAATTTAGTCTTGAAAAGACTGTTTGTAAAAAAAGCAGCATAAAACGATCAAAGAAGATAAAAACCACGCAGAACAAACACAAAACTCAAACGAATAATTAAAAATTTTAAGGTTAGCTTTGACTTGGGTTGATTTTTGGTGGTAATTTAAAATTTAGAGTATTTTAGAGGATTCATGTTAGGTAAAACTGACAGAAAAGATAGCACTAGGGCGGAACTTTTTTCTCTTACATCGCTTTGACTGAAAGTGTAATTTGACATCTCATTATTTACAGGGTGTTCAAAATGTTTGGCTAAATCTGACTAACTTCAACTGCCCAAAAGTCAATTTTTAAATGGAACACCCTGTATCTTGTTGCTCTATGTGATGGAGAATTAAGTGGTCTTTCAATCTTCATAAGGGTTCCCTATACCTATCTGTTACCATTTTCCTGCTATCGATGTATTTACATTCGACACACAATATTTCTCTATTTTATTAAATAATTTCTGACTAGTGGCCTGTGGAAATTAAAACAATGTGCCTTATTTATCAAACTTGTAAACGTCGACGTGACACATTATACACGATATGGAAATCCACCAAGAATATTCGAATGAAGACATACTAAATTTATTTTTATTCATGGAGAATGTTACAAGATTATTGAAAGAACTTGCCGTTTGCTTAACGAGAGATATCTACATTTATGGCCTCTAAATAAAATTACATTGCAAAAAATAGAAGCAAATTAATTTAATTATTAATTTAGCAACTGTTCGATATGCCGTCCGTGGTTTTCTAAGCACAATAAAACTCTTCTGTTAACTTCAGCTATTGTGGATTTTTGAACCATTTGCACATCTACTTCAGCGAAGGCAGTTCGAACCCGATGTAATAAGTCATCTCTGTTATGGACTGGCCTTGAATAGACTTTAGTCTTGACATACCCCCATAAAAAAATCCAGGGGTGTTAGGTCAGGTGATCTGGGAGGCCATAGAGATGGACCATTGCGTCCAAACCAACGATCTTCGAACATATGGGATAATTCTTGATAAACCTCATGGGTTGAATAGGCTGGAGCACCATCCATTTGGTACCAACATGAATTTAGAAGATTTAGGGTAAATTTTCCAAAAATTTGAAACCACTAAGCATTTCTAAATATTTGCGAGAATTTAAATTTTCGTCATACACTTTAAAACAAACACGATTATCCATAATTAAACAAAAAACATTAAAACTAAATGTGTCTTGAAAGTTACCTTCGCGCACCATCCGAGGATTTTGTTCTGCCCAATAATGCCAATTTTCCTATTAATGATTCCTTCTCTACTAAATTTTGACTCATCGGTCCAAATAATTTTTTCAAAAATTTGGGTCTTCCTGCGTTTTCAATAAAATGCTTTCACAAAATGCTACACGACGTATTTCGTCACCTGGGCAGAAAGCTTGTAGTTTTATAATAGAAAATGCATGCATTTTACGTTGTGCCAAAATTCTCTGTATCGACGAGTAGGACAGTCCCAAATCTTCAGACGCAGCTCTGATCGATGCATGTGGATTTGCATTAAAATATGCCAATACATTTATTTCGTTGTCTTCATCACCGGTGACTACCTTGGGGCCTGTTCTAGTACATTGAATTCCAAATTGTTTAAAATTTGCTTCTATTCTCTTAAACGTTAGAGGTCGCAAGTGTGGATATCTCTCGTTAAACAAACGGCAAGTTCTTTCAATAATTTTGTAACATTCTCCATGAATAAAAAATAAATTTAGTATGTCTTCATTCGAATATTCTTGGTGGATTTCCATATCGTGTATAATGTGTCACGTCGACGTTTACAAGTTTGATAAATAAGGCACATTGTTTTAATTTCCACAGGCCACTAGTCAGAAATTATTTAATAAAATAGAGAATATTGTGTGTCGAATGTAAATACATCGATAGCAGGAAAATGGTAACAGATAGGTATAGGGAATCCTTATGAAGATTGAAAGACCACTTAATTCTCCATCACATAGAGCAACAAGATACAGGGTGTTCCATTTAAAAAATTGACTTTTGGGCAGTTGAAGTTAGTCAGATTTAGCCAAACATTTTGAACACCCTGTAAATAAAGAGATGTCAAATTACACATCATTTAAAACTTAACAGTCCTCCTAAATATAGCCCAAATTTTGTTACTATAACTTTCTTTTCAATCATTGACAAGCGTTTGAAAACAATACTACAAAACCAATTTTTCTCAAAAATGAGAATATCTCAAAACTATTGATTTTTCATATAGGTTGTGCTACATGAAATAACTCAGATTTTAGCGTAGAATCCAAATATACAAAAAATATATCATTCCATTTAAAATAAGAAAGTTGGTAGCAACTTCCGGTGTAACCGGAAGTGCTAGAAGAACTGAAATATTTTAATTAAATAGAACTTTTTGAGCAATCCCTATTCCAAATTTTTAAACAAATATTTCAACGGGAAGTCCATAAACTTCTAATTAACGGGTTAGCTGAATCACCCGGTATAGGTATATTATAATTGGTATAAGCGTTGATTGAAGAGTCTTGAAGATTGTCAACGTCCATGATAAAATACGAACTAGTATAACAATGCTTTGGTGCATGAAAGGTTGCATTTTTGTTTACATTTTTTTGTCTATACAAGAACGCTTCTCAATAAGGTGGCGTATCATATTAACTAAGTTACTTTCTTTATTTACGTTTGCGCCCGTAACAGTAAAGCGCTTTGGTAAATTTAAAAATCCGTTAAAATGTCATTTTAAATTTATACGCAATGTGGTTCTCGTTCACTAACATAAGTAATATTTTTAAATAAGTAATTTGCCCCATTCATCGAACTCCGGTTATTTTAATTCATACAACAATGATCAAAAATTTTCGTATAAAATCAGTATCTATAAGAAAATTATTATATTTTGTTTTTATTATATTATTATATGTTATCGTATTTTTATCAAAGAAAAGTAATTTTTTATATCGTACAAAATAATTAACTGTGATCGCTGTGATTAATTAAAACCCATAAAATTGAATCGTTTCCATGTAGAAGAAGAAAAACTAAATATGTATTGTATGGTTGCGCCTCGGGTTGCGCCTACCCGTTCATTGAGACTTTTCTATGAATCACCGAGCTACCTACCGTACTTATTTTTGAAAAGAATTTTAATCCTTTTTTATAGCAGGTTCTTTTGCATAACAATTATCGAAATGAATTTTATTAGTACCGAAAAGTTTTAAGATATTCTCACACATGAAATAAAAATTCAAATAAACAAACAAATTTTATTCAATGCATTATTTATATACTACAAACAGCACAATGTCAACAATAATATGAAATTAAAAATACATTATTTTCACAGTGAGGACAAAATTCTCACTTTACGGTGTGGTTTTCCCGATTTCCCATTACTGGAAGATTTGACATTACTACCAATCACCCATTTTATCGTACGATATAATTTAATTTTAAGTAATTGCTCAATAACAATTTCATTATGAACGTCGCAACCAATAAATTCCTTTTGACCTGTGTTATTTAGTCTATTTATTAATTGTAGTTTAATTTTTGCACTGACACCATACTCAGTTTTAAAAATATTAAACAGTTCGTCAAACCATATTAACATTTTATAAATGGTATTTGAAAATTTTAAGGACGGTCGAAATAAATGTTTTATAGAATTTGCACAGTCACCGAAATCCTATTTAAAATAAGTAGCTCACGATCACTTACACTACAATCTTGCATTAACAATAATTTTTACAGTGATCACATTGAACTTTTTAAATAGATAATAAGTTAGATATCCGGCAATGTAAGTAGCAGAACAACTTTCTAACGAAATATTAGTTTGAGATGTTTCCAGTTCTAAATGATCTTTAGAATTTTTATTGTTGCTTTGTATGATTTCATTTTGAATATATGTTGTCGGCTCAGATGGTTCTTTGGTTTTTCAGCATCTTCTTCTATGTCTACTAATTGTTCGTCTTTGTCTATTTCGCAGTTAGATTCTTCAATAGATGCTTGCAATCTAATATGCATATTATGCTGAAGAGCTAATCTAAATTCGCGAACTGATGGCTGTGCATTGTAGCCACCTCGGGATCGAATCATTGAAAATGAATTTTCAATTGGATCCTGATTAATTCTCGATGTACAGAAATACTTAACACCGCTTTCTCGTAAAATTTTCCACAACATCAATATTGCATTGATTGTCCATTGAAATCCATCAATACAATATATATTATTCCGTTCTTTACCATTTTCAAAAATTTTTATGGTTTTGAAATATTCCAATGATGTTTGTAATGTTTCACACGGAAGGTCTTGAAATATCGATAGAGCACGCTTATAAGGGTTTGAGTCGTTTTTATTCGAGCTGTTCATAGCATCGAAAGCATTGTTAACATTTTTAAAAATGACGCTGTATTTGCAGCTGTATTACTTTTTAATTCCCCGGTAGCTAAAGCTGTTTTATTGCAGCAGACACTGTGTTACTAAATGTCTGTGCAGCATATTTTACTCGCATTTTTTGAAATGTTGTGGGATTAACATGCTTTTCCGTTATTTTTACCATTGACCGTGCAACAGTGCTTGCTTGATCGATATAAAATGCCCGAACAAAATCGTTCCAATCTATTTTTTGGAATTAACAAAAATTTCTAACTTTGAATTCATTAAGTTGTTTCTTAAACTTTTGATCAAATGAGGTGGATCGTACAGAACAAACGCTACGGTATCATCTACGATAATTTTAGGGTCATCTTTTGTTGCACCTAATTTTGCCAAAGCTGATCTATTATTTGACCCTTGATCACATACCAGTACCCTCGGATTCAGTCCAATCTGTACCAACTTTTTATAACTTGTTGATGAAGTACTGCTAAATATCACCTCGTACTGAACTATTACTTAAAAAATAACAAAAGGCATTTTCCAGTTGTGAATCAAGCCTCTTAAATAAAATACCAAAGAGTGATTTGCTAAAAGTGGTTTACGCCCCATATCACCTAAATCTTCATAGCCTTCTATGTAATCCCTATAATTATTGTAATTTAATGCTTTTTCAACATTATTTCATCACACATTACTACACAATGTTTTTCTAAATCTTCCATTCCTTCTACTTTTTTTTTAATTTCAGCATAAGACTATTATTGACTCCCGATGTTAAATTAAAATTTTCAACCATGACTTAATAGTAGAAACGCTTGGCAAAACAAATCCTAAAGTTTTTAACATAAATTTATATGCGGAAGGAGACTTATAGTATAATGACAGTGCCAACTGTTTTTCGGCTTTTCCATGGTGTTTTACTGCGATGATAAAATTGCATGTTGCAAAATATTTTCACATTTATGGATCTGTTAATTAGCATGGTATGTAAATTTTGATTGTTTTTAAGATGTTGGTATTTTTGTTTCAATCTAAACATTTCACACTTTCTTTTATTAAGATTTCTCCGTAATTCAAAAATTTTGGTTGATACTTTAATTTTTTTAAGAGGTGCCGTTATAGTTGAGCTTGTATAGCTTTGTTCATTGTACAGAGCTGTTAAGGAAGTATTACTTATAATTACACTATTGTCTTCAGTCACATCGTAAGGAGCAATAAATTTTATTTGAGCATCTAAAGACTCGTTACCGTCAGCGCTATCAGTGATCCTAGAATAAGTTCTTACTGTTGCTGATTTCGTAACTTCCAAAATATCAGGTGATAGTTCACGGACGTTGGAAAGCGGATAGTTTCTTTTTGGAGAAGACTCGTCTAAAATAATGTTTACTATACAGTGTGTGATAATTGACGTCGTAGTAAAAAGTTAATACAAAACATTTTGCCTGATAAAATAAAACTTGCGTGGAAAAAGAAAACTAAATTTTAGATAATGTAATTTATAGCAGTTTACCTTCCAAAACTTTTTCTGTAATTAGTATTATTGAAAATAACGTAATTAACGTGTCTTTGTAATTGACTATCGGTTTATCGGATGAAATAATGTCCAATAATTCGTTGACAAAAATATATACAAAAATTTATTTGTGACTTACGGACCTAAGGCAAAATTGTTTTGCTTAACTATTATTGTTGATTATGAATGGTATTATTGTCCTAATTACTCTAAAGTATTCAAAAAATAAATGATAATATTAATTTGATGCATTTTTTGAAAGTTTACGTTTGAAACCAAACGCAATTTATACATAATTATTAAAATAAAAGATTTAAGTTTACAAAAAGGAAACGATAATTGTGAAATAGAAAACCTATATTCGAACCGTTGTTCCAACATACCTTCAGTATATTTGTTAGGTACTGCGTTGAAATTCAGTTTCTTTTGCGAAGCAGAAGCATTCCGGAAGCTGCTGGGTGAAAAATGTTTTTCGCAAATTAATTTACTTTTTAACACTTCCATGTTGCCTAAGTTAAATAGAGTTACATTTCCACAATGTTTTAGCCATGTTGTGCATCTCTTAGCTTAACTAAAATTAAAGACGGAGAGTTTCTTCTAGAGTTTTTGCATTTTTAAAAAGTACAACAATGATTTGCAACTGATTCGCTCATTTTTTATATGTTATAACAGAAAGCTATAACACTACGCACAAAACACAAAATTAATCAAAATCAATAGTAGCCTGACTATAAAATCCAAATCCACATAAGTACTACAACACAAAAGTCAAAAATGAATACGATATAAACACTATAAGAACACTATAAGCAAAAACACAACCCACACCAAACTGTAGAAGCAATGCAATTAATGCTTACATACTTATGGAAAAACAAGAAATAGGTATGTATTTAATTCTTTGTCTTTGTTCTGATGAGTCATTAATCCGTCTTTTGGAAGTAGAGAAAAAAGAATGCACAGTTTCAATACGTACAATACGTAAATAAGTATACCTACGCATAAATAATAGTTTAAAGCTGTAGGATTATACTCGCTATTGATAATATTATAAACAATAAATAAAAGTTCTTTACGTATACATTCAGGTAAAGTTTTTAGGCCTTGCAGAAGTACACAAAATTAAAATCAATGATTAAATTGTGATTAAATTTTCTTTATTAAAATTGCACTATAAAAATTAATATGTGTTATTAAAAAGTAAATAGGAGAGAGAGAGTTATTATGTACTTAAGTACAGTTTCGACAAAATCTCAAATTTTTATAATAATAAACACAAATTTATTGAACGTATATTTAAATAATTAAAACCCTCAATTACAAGATTGGATTTTTAGAATGTGCGTATAGCCGAGTATAGCTGTCGGGATAGCGCGTATACCAACCGTATAACTACAGGTTTCTTAGATTCGTTGTCCTGCAGAAAACTAATTAGTTTAGTTATAAACCTGATCAGCCCTCCCAAATGTTTGCGCCCCCTATTGACCAGCCCACGATAAGCGAGTCGTAATTTCTCATATGCTTGACTGTCTTCAAGACTCTTCAATCAACGGTATAAGGTATAATAGGTCCAACCCAAAATAAATCTAACTATACTGTTTATGTCTCAAATCTTACTTGTATCGATGTGGTATTCAAGCCATAACAAATCAATGATTGATAAATTGCTAAGACGCTAAGAAATTGATTTTCTCTTGCGCTGTAAGAGGGGTTTCATTCTCCGCACACTAGATCAAAAGATTACAAATTTAATAAAACGTTTTTTTTTCTGAATAAAATCACGAATAACAATATTGTGTAGTATACATCGTTGAATTTGTAATGAAAATGCTTTCTTATACAGAGTGTACTTTTTTTGAGTCCCTAGAAAAATAAAGTTCATTATGTTTTCTTTGAAACAGAAATGTTGTAGTGAAAATACGTGAACGCCATCTTGTAGAGCAGAAAGAGAGGCAATGACAAAGTGCATTCAGTTTTTTGGCAACTTTTCGAATAACTTCAAAATATAATTAAAACGAAACGGCAGAATTTCGTTTTTTTTTTGAATATCTCTGAAAGTAAGCCGAACTCAGCGAGTTTCTCAACAGCAAAATGTCGACCCGTCGAGTGGGCAACTTTTTCCAAATTTAACCGACTGTGTATCTCTCACGGTTTTCGAGATCCCCATGCTGTTCATTGCTTGTCTTGGACACACTGTATATTGTCATAAACATGAAAAACGTACAACCGTAAAAATAATCAAAATTTACGCCCCGGACCTGCGACCATACGGTTGAAGAAGTCAAAGCGTTCTACGACGACAATTCAACGCAAAGTTGGGAAACAAAAAGAAGAGAAACAGAATTTTTTTGGAAAAATGTGACTATGGTGAACGCAATGCGAGAGGTAAATCACTATACTAAACTTTATGAAATAATCTTCTATTTTTTAATTTGGCATCCGTCACGGTTAATTTTAATAATTGTTTTCATTAAAAATACCGCTTGAATTCCATACGCTGCTTTTTATATCTTAATAAAACTCCATACTGATATCTGTAATGTAGTGGCGAGTACTTTGATCTTTTTTTGATTTAATTGTATACATTGGAAATTTTTTGGGAAAGAGGCCAGTTTTTTTGTAATGATTAAGATACTTATTTTTTTAAAACTCAATTTTTCGGACATTCATATGTGCTTCATCAGGAGTTCTATTCATCTTAATTTACATTTTATCGATGAGTTGTGTATTGCATTAAGATGACTTAGAACTCCTAATGAAGCACATATGTGATGTGCGAAATATTGAGTTTTAAAAAACTGGTCTCTTTCTCAAAATATTTCCATTTTATACAATTAAATCAAGCAAAGATCAATATCAGATATCACTATGGGGTTTTATGAAAATATAAAAGCAGCGTGTATAGAATTGAAGCAGTATTTTTAATGAAACAATTTATGAAAGAATATAATCAATACTCCATGAGCTCATTCTTTAAAATGAACACAATTAGAAAGTGAACTTGGATAAGTACGGATTGACTATCTTCTGACTGCTGATAAACATATAGTACAAGACGTATATGGGTACTAAATAGATAAAGACGTGTCAATAAATTTTTGTACATCATTAGATAAGAAACTAAAATCAATAACACCTAAGAGATAGTCAGCGAAATAATAATAATAAAAAGTGTACTAGACGCAAAGCAATACCAGCCGAAAAAGAGTAAGAAGACAAAGTTTGATAGCAGACCGAAGAAAGCTAATTGTGCCAAATAAAAACGGAATAAGGGACTTGAATAAACAAATTAGAGAGAACATAAAAAGAAAGAGCAAGTTATACTCTAATGATACTATATCGAGAGGAACAAAAACATGAAATGTCTAAAACCAAAGTCTCGGGAGAAAAAATAATGTGTCTGATCAATAGCGAAGAGGAAGAAAACACAAATAGAAAAGACATACTCAAATTAATAGAAATGTTCTACAAAGACCTCTATCAAACAAGGGACGTAAAAGCTATAGTGAAAATGTGAAAAAGTTGTTAACCGAAAATTAGTAAATGTATAGGGTCTTAAGATTTACAAAAAATAATGTAAGTCTTTAAAGATATGAATAAAAACAATGTACCCGGTGAGGATGAAATTACCACCGATATGACAAGACAAACATATTTGGTAATAAAACCAAAAATTAATTTTGAAGTTTGGGGAGAGTGGGTGTAGCCAACCCCCCACGGGGTTAAGTTCGAGTTTCAAAAACTGCATCCAGACCGCTTTAAAATCCTCTATCGAATAGTGTATTAATTTTTTTTTTTAAACATCTCGGAGATGATAAACAGACAGACAGACAGAGATTTCAAGGAAATTATAACATTGAGACTAGTTGCTATGTTACACGAAGCCGCGAAATGAACCGGACTCCGAATGTTCATTTTCCAGACAGACAGGTGTCCGCGAAATAGTTTCTTCTTGTACGGTTGCACAAAAAAGTAGTTTTCTGTTTGTTCGTATCAATAAAAGATTTTAGAGCGGCATTTGCCTCGAGCGGGACAAAATCTTTGCACCCCACCGCTTTTATTGTAGGAAAAATGAATGTAATATTTTAATACATAGTTAAGAACGTTAAAATAAGGAAGTTTTAAATAAAAACTTAACAAAATCATAAGTGTAATGTTGTGGTGTTTTAAAATCAAACACACAGATATAAATTTTAATTTTATCTTATATTGTATCAGTTAAATAAGGAAAAAGAATAAATCAAAAGGTAAAATGATATGTTTTATAAGTAATATTATTAGTGCAAACAGCAAATAAAGATAACACTAATTTTTTATGGTTGTTTACAATCATTTCTTAATTTTGTTTGTGGTGTTCGATATGGAAATTCTGACAAGTTGTGTTGGTTGCATCATCATAGTTAAATACTCACCTAATAGATGGCTACCCGAAAAGTTTTAACCAATGAACAACACCTACGTATTAAATATCTGCCGTTTAAATATAAATGATAACGAAGATGTCAATGTCAAGTTGTGCTGTGTGAGTGTTGGTTGGTTTGTTTATAGTCGTCCTCAACAGGACTAATCCTTAGGGATAGTTTAAATGTAAACTGCCAACATGTACGTTTTGTCTGATTGGGGTTTAACGATTTTCACATATAGATGATTATAATATGGACGAATTAGAGGATGAAGCCCCAGATATAGAGGAGCAAATATTCCACAACAATGTACGGGAACAGATTGTAAGTTGAATTAAAAATTACATATTATTCTTACGACGTATCAATAATTAAGAAAAATATATTTAATTTGTATAATAACCTAATTTTGTATCATGGAAGATGTATGCACTATTGTCCTGCTATAAAATGTTAATTATAATTAACCCGCATTGTTAATTTCAACACGTGTAGCATTCGCTTATTAAACTGACTGACTTTTTTTTATATTTAGACTGGCAATGAAATTAAATCAGGACGAATATTTTCTAAATTAATTTGGTGTAGGTTTCACTCAGAAATGTAGGCACTGACATTTATTTGTAAATTAAAAACTCGGTTTTATAATGCCCTGAAGAATATTTTTCAATTATATTTCGATTATATTTGATGCAAAAAGCAAAAGAACTAAACCAAATAATACAACGTGAAACGTGTCATTAACCTAAAAATGTGTGTACCTTAACTTTCTTATAAACTAATCTGTTAATTCAAACACATAATGTTAGCTTCCAATAATGAATTAAGTTTGACTTACTATGAACTAAAATATAATAATACATTTTGTAGGTGTACATGCATAAAGAATGTAGCTAAAAATAACTGGTTCATTAGCATAAATCTCCTTATTTGCACTTTACTCAGGGTTCATAGGCATTGAATTTCTCAGTTTCCTTAACCCAGGCCTGTAACAGTTTTTATTTGTAAATAGTATGAATATTTTAAAACGCTTAACAAATGTGTTGCATTTCGTCTTTGTTTTGATACTCTTCTTATTTACACTTCCTCTACACACAGATGCAAGTCAGAAAATAGTCACAGTTGCATTTACTAAGGACGCTATTTTTAAAAGTGGATAGATATACACCCATTACTTTTAAAAATATCTTGAAAAGACACGGATTTTTTCTCATAGCAAGACTTTCTAATCAGTGACATACACTAGTAGTTGTTACTTTTATAATTGAAAACACTTTAACAATAAATGCAGATCAGGCAGATCTTGTATAATAAAAAAAGTTAGAAACTATCTGCTTACAAACGAGGAAAACTCTCCATAAGGGGTTAATTGTTTAATTTTTAATATTCCTTTAAAATTGTCAATTTAATGTCAGCAAATTGTATAATGGAGATTTGAAACATCACAACACAATTAAATACAACAAAAATATTTGTAACCATATCAGTATTTATCTAAGCTTCCGCTTACAAGTTACAAATATTTGTAATAGTGTTTTATTGTGATAATTTAACATTTCCGTTCTACAAATACTTAAACTTGCAAATCTAAATATGCAAAAGCAAGGAAAACAAGACGAAATTTAACAATTAGCGAAGAAATAGTGAATATTAAATAGGAACAGTTATATACTGTTATTTGTTATTATTATACAAGGTGTTTCTACTGAAAGTAGACAACAGGATAGAGATATGGTAAAGATATGGTGAGGTAAAATTTTTTTAGTTTTTTGTTTCATTTTGTTTTGTGTTTTCGAATTCTTTTTTTTTTGGTTTGTCAATTAAATTGTTATTTCTTGTTAAAATCCAATAATATACAGTGACCGGTAAAGAGTTTGCATCAAATGGGAAAATTTTTTGTAAATGAGATATCCGAAAATTTCTTTTGGCAAATGAATTCAGCATATCGAATGACAAAAAAAAGCACTTTGACAAATGTCATGTGACCACTGTCATGGCGAGAAAAAAATATCTCTTAAATATCGTAAAGTGAGGTTAGATGACAAGATACATGGAAAATATGAGAGAATCAGTTGTTCAGAATTAGATTATACGTCTACGTGCACATTTTCAAAAGAAAATAACGACTTTTCAAAAATATGGGGTTTTCCAGCATTTTTTCCGGAAATATTTTATTTTACTTATGCGATATTATCAAAGCAATATTGTAAAAATTGTTTAAATTGGGTTTTAGAATTTGAAGAATTGATAATTTGAGAGACATGGTAGAATAATTCTAGAATTTTAACAATTTTGTTTTTCGGTAAGCCATTGCAACAAAGTCTGTCTTAAAAAACACAATGTTTTTTGTTCTATCGCAACATCATTGGTAGACTAATAAATAAAATTACTCGGATTGGTGAGAAGTTTATTTGTTGGTTTTTATAGTGTTTATCAAATCAAACTCAATAATTTTGTTTTCTCAATATTTCGGAAAAAAATGCTGAAAACTGATATTTTGAAAGTCGAGGAGAACTTTAAACGTTCTTTTCACTGTTGCCAGGAGTTGCACGTTCAGAGAAGCCCTTCGTTGATTGCTGGAGTTCGGATCTCTGGCATCATCTTCATCGTCGAACTAGGAACCGATAAATTAGTTGTTTGCACCTTCGACTGGTTGTTGCAATGGAGGTTCAGAAATACCCATTCCTTTTTGAATTTTATTGGTTTGATGTTTTCACCCTAGACCACTTTTAGTCTGTTTCAATTGTTTGAGTTTTTTCAATAATTATCTATTCTGTCGTTAAAATTTCTTTACACACGTCACCTAAAACAAAGAATGTTTGTTTTAAGTTCTTAGCGACACGTAATTCATTTAAATCGAGAGTTTAAACGCCGTTCCGCATGTAAGCACCATTCGAAAGTTAGTTTATACTAGGTGGGAAGCTATACCGAATCAACTATAGCCCGATGCAAATGCCGCAACTACAGAACAAATGTGGAAAGAAATTAAAAACAAAGCTTGATAACGTTGGAACTTTCAAAATCTTATTGGGGCGATTGACGGAAACTCGTTATTATACAAGCTCCACCAAATTCTGATTCATAGTACTATCCGTACAAAAAAATCTTTTATAAAGGTAGTGTTGCTAAAGCTTGTTACTAGCCGACTACAGATTTATAGTTGTTGATGTCGGCTCTTAGAAAAAAATTCAGATGATGCCATATTTTCTTCATCAGCAATCAATGTGTAAATACCTACTGATAAAGCTCGTTAAGGAGTCAATATAATTTTCCACATAAGGGTTTGTAAGTGTAAATCTCTGAGACTATATCCAGGAACACCAAACAATATTAATAATGAAGAAAATCGTATTTTTTTAATTATATACTCCAGTAGGGCTCGTCGAGTAAGCTTGAAAATACTTTCGGATTGTTAGTCAAAAAATTTAGAATATATGAGCAATGATAAGTATGACACCAGAGCATGTTAATATTTTCTTTAAAGCAACTTGTGCACTGCATAATTATTTAAGAGAAGACACATGCTATTGGACTGAAGACCATCAAGGTGAACTACGAGGTGTGACAATTAAGTAATGAGACTGATTCCATAAAAACCGTATAGTTAAAAATTATTCTACTCTGTCATCCCCTTGAGAGTAGTTCCCTTGGGCAGCTATACAAAAATTCCAGCGCGTTTTCTACGCTCCTTAAGATTTCTGTAACGCTTTGACTGGGATGTCCGCGAGTACCCTCGTCACGGCCGTTTGGATGTCAGAAAGCGACCCAAAAATGGGTTTCTTTGACTACCGATTTTGCTCTAGGAACAAAAAAAGTCACAGGGTGACATATTGGGAGAATATGGAGCCCGTTACAACAAGGCGATCTCTTTAGGGGCTAAATACTGGGACACGCTGAGGACGGTGTGGCATTGCGAGGTTGTCGTGATGAAGGATCCAGTTGTTTGCGATGTCTGGGCGCACCCAATTGACTCGTTTTTGCAATCTTTTTAAGTACATGGCGATAGTAGACTTGATTTACAGTTTGTTCCGGTGAATAAAATTCTTTGTGGACAATTCCACCGCCATCAAAAAAAGGTAATGATCATTGTTGATGCCATCGAAACATCTTTGCAATGATTTAGAGCACTATCACCACACACTTTTACAATTTTAGCGTACGTTTCCGAAGGTGTTTCGCCCAATATGGCGCAAAATTTTATAGATTTTGCTTTTCCATTTTCGTGACGAGCACCACTAACACACGTCTACTAAACACGACACAGCATGCGAACTAAACAAGCTAGAGCGAAGGTGAACATACCAATGGAAAGGGGAAGAATACCGGGGAAGTCACAGGTTTACCACAAGCGCGGTAATAAAATCAGTCACATTACTTAATGGTCGCACCTCGTATGTACATACGTATGGCGTCAGAAGTATTTCGTCCACTTCTTGTTATTGGGGGTAATAGTACCCAACAAGCTTTGTAAATCAGTGAACAGTTCAAAAATTATTTCACTTCCCAAGAAGGCGCTGTTTCAAATTGTAAAACTTGTAAAATACCAAGGAAGCAGTGGCAATCCTCGATTCGTATCGCACATACTTCGGGAACGGCACGCACCGGACGGATTTTAATCCTGATTCCTCAATTCATGCCTGATTTTAAAAATTGATGCCTACCGTCTGCATAAGATGTGCGCTGCTGCATTTAATTTTATTAAAACTTTTTTCCGATCCGAACCATCCGTCCGATACTGTTGTATGTGCGCCTACCTTTAGTGTGACTTTTGTAATTTTTTGGGGCTGTCGTCTATTTAAATTAGAGTGTACGCTTTCTTCAGATTCTTCACTACACACTGAGTCATGTATATCCGACTAGGTCTCATAATTTTTGTCGGCAATTGAGTCGTCGCTTGAGAATGGTTCTTCATGTAACATATCTTCATTTTCTAGAAAATCTAGGTCATTTGCTTGAGTAAATGGGCGGGACATGTCTTTTGCATTTCCTTTGAATCGATTGAAATAAAATACTCATAACTAATTTATTGAAATATGGGTCTTAATGACATGCTGTATATGAGAGACACATAAATAGTATAACTAAGAATGCCAACAGGTCACTGTATAGGTACTTGATTGTAAAATTGCAATCTCGTTATCAGACTAATAACTTGAGTTATTTGCGATTTTACAATCAATTACCATATAAACGCATACAAAATCTACCTTCTACTTGGTGTAGAATCCATATTACTCGTACGGAGGTATGTATAACTACACCAGACAATATTTATTAGTAAGAACAAATTGTTTTTATTAATTATTTGAAAAACTAAAGATTTCACTACCGACCATCACACGTTACAGAACACAACTATTACATAAATAAGTATATAGTCATATAGGTTACCAAAGCCAATATAGTGGCCAGTACCTAGTAGTGTACAAACGAGCCTAAAAATGTAGCCACTATAGCGCCTGCGGTCCAGAACAAGAAATCTCAAAGACCATTATAATGGCGGCGGTATCGAAAGTGTTAAGGATTAATTATTTAAATTTTGTTATTCCCTCAGTTTTGTGTAAAATAAATGTATTTTGGTAAATATCGACGCTATTTTTCAACCGATTTGGATAATTTTTTTTTCGTTGTATTCAGAATTAAAAAAAATCTATTAATCGAGGTATCGTCAGAAGGGTTTTGCTATATGCATTTTTAAAGTTGGGCTTACCACCCTTTAGTGGTGGGGGCTAAAAAGTGTATCTCAGGATAGTAATTTAAAAATAAAAATCAACGGGTCATAACATTTTTCTGAAATTATTTTATTTAGGATTTTATACAATTTAAACGTTACTTTTGGGGAGCACTGTATAAACATTTATTAAGACGACTAAAAAAGTAACCATATGATAAGATAAATCGATAAATTACTACTGATACATGGGATAATAAGCAACTTTTTAATGCCGATAGCATAGTACATGCATTTAAGGATTACTGTGCCAGTGTTTATCTGCCAACTGATTTGGTTAGACCTTCTCACTCATCGACTTATAACAACTTACCAATTATAAATTGTAACACAATCACTGAAAGTGACATTATGGCTGCTATTGAAAAATTTTAAAAAAACAAAAGTACTGCTGGAGTTTAATTCGAGAATGTTTGCCTATCTTTATAAAACCATTACATTTCTTGTTTAACTAAAACTAATAAATTCCCTACTATCTGGAAACATACACGTATTTCTCATTTAGGGTCATTCCATAGTGACTAACGTAACATTTACAAAACTTGTGACAGATGAATATAAGTGTTAAAGCTAATTTTAAAATTAATAAAATATATTTCAGTATACTACCTGAAAATTAAACCTATCTTATGTCTATAATCTATATAAAAATTGAAATTGTACTAATATTATGAATTTTAAAATTCCCTTTAACATTAGTGACTATAATGTAACCAAAATGCAAACTGTTAATAATGCATTGAACAAGGCAAATTTTCTTCTGATATAGCTGCTAGAAGTAATTAATAATTTTTTACCTATTTTATAACTGCTTCTGTTTCAATACTGCAGGTTTATATTTCCCTAAAGTTCAAATTTTAGAAAATAATACATATAATAATTATATGCATGTGACTAACGT
Organism: Abscondita cerata; assembly: GCA_030710515.1. NCBI lineage: Eukaryota > Metazoa > Arthropoda > Insecta > Coleoptera > Lampyridae > Abscondita > Abscondita cerata. Next base: position 7,268 of record JALBCR010001352.1, on the reverse strand, counting down.
AACTGTGACTAACGAACATGCGCATTTACATAATGGCTTGAACGTCTTTAAATGCAAAATTTGACTTTATTCCATAGTATCATTACTGTTACAGATATGGTAAGTAATAGAACAGATTTTATTACTTAAGTGCTCAACTTCTTAAATGCTCCTCTATATGAAGCTGTGATGGCCTGGAAATCGTTGTTCAATGGTAAATAGTAAATTACCAACAAGGGAGACGAGGCCTCAGAGGATGAACTGACGTTCTATATCAACAACGTCACCATTTGTAGGCCACTTGAAACTTCCAGGTTGAATTAAACTTGTTAGAAACTTCATGGTGAACACATTTTCTGATGCTTGTGCAATTACCCTGCCAATGTACCACTTGTCATCAAAATAAACTGCGTAATACTTCTCTTGAACTATGGATATGGATTCTTTATCGGTGCATGCACTTGAACTGCTAGGATTTTGTAAATTTGAAGGACTCTTGAGCAATACTGGTGTACCGATAGGCTCTAAGTCACCAGTGTTCTTATATAAACACATAGTCAGAGACCCTGTTTTCACAACGCTTCTTGCATCCTGTATGCCATGCACCAGATTGACATCCTTGAATAGTATTTCTAATGCCTCATATTTCTCCTTCAGGTTTTCCTCAGGAACATACAGCCATTTCACTTTCAACTGTTCTTCTTTTGCAGTGCGGATTGTACCGCAATACATATAGAAATCTAGGAAGTTTCTGATGACTACTTTGTTCTGTAAAACTCCTTTCCAAACCATTCTCTTCAGAACACCGTCAATTCCGTCGTGTGGCCCCTTTCCATGATAGAACTCGTTAAAGTTCCACTGGGAATACAAACTGGACGAAGAAAGTGTGACTATGAAATGAGCTGCAGCTTCATCAGTCCACAGTTTCACTTCCTTAATTGGTTGACCAATTTCCAGAGAAAAAGTGGAGATAATTCTCGAATTGAAGACATTCACTTCTTTTGTTGTGTGTCTTCGTATATTGGATATGACAGCGTAACTTTGCACAATTAGATCAGAACTAACTTCCTTTTGGTAGTACAACACAGCAGTATAAATAGTCACAGTTTCATCAGATGTCAAGTGTGCTTGTATTATTTCATTTTTGTGTTTCACAGCATAATTTTCTGCAAAGTCTGTCTGCAAAATCAGTGTACCTGGAGTTAGATCTTTTTTTTGTTTTTGCAGTTCTTTTTCTTGCCTGAAGATATTGTAGAAATGACCAAAAATTCTCGTAATTTGACGATCGATTTCTACAGCCAGTTTTACAGCTCCGAAATTCTGGGGTTCCATTTTCCCATCCTTCCACTGATTCAGAGTAACAAATTCATCCTCCACAACATGCAAGTTTTCAGAGACAAATCGGATACCTTATTCTTGCATTCTGTACATTGGTTATTCATGCACTGTGAGGAATTTGCATCACACACGAGAGTAGCTATCAGTTGCTCGATTGTGTAAGCTTGGCATTTCCAAATTCATGAAAAGTTTAAAATCAATCCCAAGTTTTCGCAATAAACGCAACAGCATACTTCTTGATCTTTCGATGAGACGGGGAAGACATTTGACGCCTCAACTCACAAAATTTGGAAAACCCAACCCTTTGTATCTGGAAACTGTTCCTGAAGAAGTTGTACATAAGGTGAAGATGAGCAGATGCTCTGTTGGTGACTTTTGTTCTTTCGTTTCTTTATTCTGACTGTAACAACATCTTTCTTTCCGGGCATCTGTCTAGATATGTGACTTTCTAGATAAAAATGGATAACTTGCTGGACACATTCTTCACTTGTGGCAGTGCTTCTTTTGGAAGGGTTTCGTGATAAAGTTGTAGAAACTTCAGCTTTCTCTGCAAGTTCTTGTGTTAGAGCTTTCTTTTTCTTGGACTGTGTGGTAGTACTGATAGAGCCTTCTTTATTGCTTTCCCATGAGATTGACTGGAAAATGGCGAGAAAGACTGCGTTATAGCTTCAGCTTCTTTCGCAGCTAGTTCTTTTTACGCTCTCATTTTCCGCATTCTCAACTTGGCTGCTTCATTCTCTTTTCTCTTGTATCTCTTGTTATTTTTCTTATTTTCACTTAAAATTGCATATCATCTGCTGCTTTCTTACGCTCTAACTTCTTTTTCATTACTTTGTCTGGCTCGGCTTTCCTCTTTCTTTTCTGCAGGAGTTTTACCCATGTTCGTGCATACTTGAAAAACCAATTAATATATCGATTTATTTCAAAAACGTAATTTAGGTGAACAAAATGATATAAAGTAGGTACTTGTTCTGCTGACACTAAAGTTACGTTAGTCACATAGTATTACGTTAGGCACGCCTATTTACGTTAGTCACATGATTAAGCGTTACGTTTGTCACTGTATTTGTAAATTATTTATACCAAAATAAGTAAAACCAGCTGATACATACTATTCATAAAGTCCCAAAATAATAAACTTAACGGTTTCAATTCAACACAAATTGAAAAAAAATGAAGTATTTGTGACAAACCCATTCATTCACGTTTTTAAGCCTAACAAAAAAAATCGGTTCAGTATTTTCAATTATTTTGATGGAAATGAAGCATCACATACTGTTCAAGTGAAAACAGAAGGGCACTTTACTCTTTGCATTACTGCCACTCATATTTAGGTTTTAATTTACTTAATACATAGCAAATTTTACTCACCTAAATGTCCGCCTGAAAATTGTGTTTAGTGTAGAGACACGTGATTGCATCGATTCAGAGTTGCCCGATTTAGAACATTCAATTCTTTAGCTGTAAAATGATATATAATATGACGTAGTAATAATAAGTTTGAAAATCGGCGCACAGGTTGAAATTTACACGGAATGACCCTTTACTTAAAAGTGGAGACCCGATATTTATCAACAATTTATCGGCCAATATCTATACTGTGCAATTTTAGTAAGGTATTCGAAATGATCATATACGAAAAAATATACTCCAGTATTCTCCCATTGATATCTGACTATTAGCATGGTTTTGTATCACAAAGATCAACAACAACTAACTTAACCTGTATCACACAGAATATTTTTGAAACTTTAGATAAGGAAGGGCAGGTTGATGTGATTTACACAGATATATCTAAAGCGTTGGACCAGATGGATTTTCATTTATTGTTATATAAACTAGAAAGTATTGGATTTTCTGATTCTTTACTCCGGTTATTCACATCCTACCTACACAATCCAAGAGTTACGTGTTGAGCATAAAGTTGCTATCAACTTCATTTATTTCTACTTTAGGAGTTCCACAGGAATCAAACTAAGGACCTCTACTTCTCTTAAATCTTCAATAGTCTTAAAATGTCATAAATTATTACTATTACTATTTACTATTTATTGATCACCTACTAAATCATATCTTGTTAAGAACTAACAGAACCTTGGGGATTTATTCTATAGAAACTGCAAAGAGTTTACAAACATTCACTGTGAAAGTGTTATTTTTATGCGTTTGTTTTGCCCATAGTGGAATACGGATCACTAATTTGGTATCCTATTTATCCCATATCAATAGCCTAGAATCATTACAAAAAAGATTCTTAAAATATCTTGTTTATACTTCTTCAGGATCATATCCAAAGCACGATTTTCAATACTCTTCGGCTCTCTAATTTAAACATGGTTTCTTTAAATACTAGAAGAGTGTTAGGTTTCTTTTCAACCTAATGCAAAATAAAATTAACTGTTCACAATTACTTGAGAAAATAAACAATAACGTACCGCGATATAATATTCGAAATTCTTTCTTTTTTTATACAACCCCTTCAAGAACAAACTACGATAACTAGAACAAAATAATAAATAATATTGTATTGGATGAAGATCTCAATCAAGACAATTCGTTTATTCATTTGTGCAAATCGATAAAAAGATTGATAACAATTTAGCACTAAGTAATTGGCCACCAAAAAATTTGGGTTTGTATTCAAATATTCGCCGTCATACCGTTTTTCAAAGTGGGGGTGCTAACTGAGCTCAAACCTTCATCCCCAAATCAAATTTCAACAGCAGAACTGAAATACGTTTAATTAAGCACTAATTTGTACCCACGATGGTTTTTTCCATTAATCTTAATAATTAGTTAATAATCATTTTTTTATTATTTAGTAGGTAGGTAGGCAAATAAAAATCAAAGTTAAGACAATCTTATACGTATCGAATTATGAACTAATTTGTACCCACGATGGTTTATTCATAATGTTAATAAATATATTATAATCTATTTTTTTTCATCAAATGTTAGTAAGCATTCGTTTAACCGAGCGTTTTACAAATTCACAAATCGAAAACTCGTCGAAAACGAATGTGAACTAATTTGTACCCGCAATGGTTTTTCCTTAATCTCAATAATGACTTAATAATCAATTTTTACTTCACATCTTATAAATAAGTTTCCGGTTTTCAAACCGAAAATTTGAACACCCCTTTTTTCACTTTTTCCGACGCATTAGAGTTAGTACATTATTATAAAGCAATAAAAATGTCTGTCCGATGGCCCGCCTTTAGGCCGTCAGCTTGTATGTAAACGAGATATCCGGAAAACCACCGGTAGGTGTTTTTAAAATTTTGCATATGGGTCTTATTTCTAATATCGCAGATTTGATTAGATTTTGGACATAATTGATCTAGTCAAAACTGCCATTAACCTACACATATTTTCGAAATCTTGGAATACTTGCAAACATCCTTGTTTTACACACTTTTTAAAATTTTTTTGTTTCAATACTGAGATATGAGTATCACGCGACGCTAATTGTAACAATATCTCCATCAATACCAATTATACAAAAAAAGGTATGAGAGAAAAGGTGTTTTTAAACTATTTTTTTCTAAACGCAATTTTAGATTTATTGTTTCATTTTCAATAGTAAAGAACGAATGACTTTTTCGGTCTCGGGTCAAAAGATTGCTCGAGTGCCGTTTTCTGGCAGAGTTAAGCAAGTTGACAATTTTTCAACTCAAATTCCACAAAAACAGATAATTGACCGCGATAATTGATTAAAAAATCTGTAAGGGAAAAAACACTAGTATTTTGTCGCTGGAAAAGTTGCAGGTAACTTTTGGATGTCAAAGTGACAATTACACTGCGGCATATACAGATTTTTATGCATGAATTAAATTATCACTTAAAGAGATTCTACGCGTGGTCGAAAAACACGTTTTTAATTTGGTTTTCATAAAGAACTAAAGAATTATTCATTTCATCAAAAAAACTGTCATAATCAAAATTATAGTCAAAATAAATAAATTTGTTTTAATTTGTTAATGTAGGCCCATTAAAAACAATGTTATATAGGTCTGTATACTATTGGCGCGGAGTAATAAATCATAATTGCTTGAAATAATTCTTTATTTTCTGTGTGAAAGCGGTACCTACGGTTAAGTAAAAACCAATAAATTCTAACCAAAATACGATCATTGTGCCGCTTTGCCGTATATCGACCCATCTAGGTCTGAGAACAATAGATTTAATCTGTGTAAACACGTTGCCATCAACCCAGATACTGACGAAACGAGAATCATAGCCGTAGATGGTGGAATTATCATGCAAGATACAAAAATAATGGACATATAATACGTAAGAAGTAAAATTTGTAATGTGATCTACTATACAAATAAAATAAATAACATATAACCACATAATAATTCATATCACAGTCTATTACAGAATTACCTTTTCAATTCCATTAAAGTGTACTCCATGTTCCACTCATTATAATCCATCCTCTATCTTCACTTAATTTTAGTAATTTCCTCCTTCCTTTTATTTTTGTCCAGTGTATTCCTCAATTCCTCTTAGTTAAGTTCCTTTATCATTATTCCTCCTTTCTCACCTATTGCTTTGAAGTCTCCTATTATTATTTTTCTTTCTTTTTTTTTCTTAACTACGCTTCCTAACTTTTCTTAGTTACGTCCATTTCTCTTTCATAAATAGTACGTTGATAAGTAAATCCAGGCAACATAACCAGAAAAATTTCGTGGACCCCACTTATAACTTGTGAACCTCAATTTTTGTCACGCCAACGTGGACCCTCTCTGGTCTCTCTCCGAGATACTCCACATTCATAAAACAATTTCGAAAACAAATTTTTTTTTCCACATAAATTGTTTTAATCATGTATTTTTGTAATTTTTTATTAAGAGCGGGAAGAAAGTACGCTTGGAAGGAAAGTATTTGGGAGGATCGTCACGTGAAACCTAGCCACAACTAAACAAATAGTCTTGTATATTACACCCTTCTAATTAAAATTAAACCACCACAGTACTGCTTCACCTTGCTAATTAGATTGCATTTTTAATGTTTACTGCTAAACATTGTTTACTCATAACAGTTGCTAAAATTCAATTAGATGTCGAAGAAGCCTAGCAGCATTTTGTGCAAATAAAAGTTACTAAAAGAACAAGTGATAATAATCTATGTTTGACAAAGAAAGACACAAAAGAATAAGAATATAAGAAGAATAATGTCAACCATTTTGGGTTTCAACAAATATGGAGGAAAAATGAACAGAAAATTATAAAGAGTGGAATTAATGAAAATTAATTTGCTAAAAGTAGAATGGATAGTTCATGTAATTGGATAAAATGAGAGTGCAAAATAGAAACAGAAAAAACTGGAAACCAATGAGACCAAAACCGAAACCAGGATGAAACCAAACCAAACTGTGAATTGGAAAAATGAAAGAATATAAAAAATTGATGATAATACCTAATGAATAAAGCAAAAGACACTCAAAGTAACAACAATAGGAAATAAAAGTGACAAGGAACTACGTACACAATGAAAAGGAGGTCTAACAAAAAGGAAGAGATACTTAGAAAACGACTCAAAATTCCCCAGGTACATATTATGATGATATCATCTCCAACACGATTTATATCGAGTTAAATACGCTCTTTAATCTTTATTGATACCTGTCTCATATTCAAACTCCTACTTATTGTAATGTAATAGAAAATATAATGGAATATAATAATTGTCACAATTAAACCATTGATTATATAAATTCGAATCAATGGTTCAAACTCATTACTTAACAATAAAAAAGTAGTTGCGAGGTAATAACTTACTATAATTTATTTTAGACACATCGTGTCTGTACCCAGACAAGTGAGATTCTTTATAATCTATTTATAAATTGTTTTATTTACGTAATATACATGAATTCAAGTTTTTTAATTTGAAAACGATGTATAAGTGCTGGGAAACACATACAACTGAACGAAGTACTTGAG